>OY720444.1:24425271-24638478 GCA_963082915.1 Dolichopus griseipennis
GAAATTATTTTGATTCGGTATTTATTCTATCTTGTAATTTTGAAGGTGGAAGCAATAAGAAATTTCAAATTAGAAATAGGCTTCTCCCGGAAAATTTTTAATAAACTAAATTTGATGTTGTCTGATAAACAGATAATACAAAAAAAAAAAAATAAAAAAAAAATAAGTTAATTAGATATTTTTTTTTTTTTGTATTTTAAGTAAATAGTTGAATTTGTTATGTTTGTATTTCTAGCCTAAACCAATTTCTTAATTAGAATTAAGTTTTCTTTTCTGTGGGTTATTTCGTTTTTTTTTTAATTTATTTAGACCTTTAAATTAAACTGAAAAGATATTTCTAGAAACTTTTAGAAATTTGAGAAAATTAAATAATTTAATTAAAAAAAAAACCAAATTATTTATTTAGTCAGGTTTTTTTTTGTAATAAACTGTTACAAGTAAAAAAAATATAGGTATAGGTATAATAATATTAATTACGGTCCAAGTATAACAATAAATAGATTAAATTTAATTATTTTGAAATACTTATATTATTCTCCAAAGATATGAAATTTTTATTATATAAAAAATCGAATAAAAAAAAATCAGAAGATCTTTTTTAGGTAATTGAAGTGAAAAATAGTACAGGAAGTTGCAAGAGAATTAGACTTTTTCTTAACAACTCTATATAATTAATTATTTTGATACATCAAAGACTTTTTTTAGAGTTATATAATAAGCATTTTATTAATTGGAATTCCTTAGTTAATTAATTAAAATGTTAATACTTAACTAAATAATTAAAAATTTTAAATCTATGCGTCACTTCTTCGTTTACAAATAAAACTAAAAACTAATTGCATAATTTTAGGCTAGAACATTATTATATTTTTTTGTGTATTACAGCTCAAATTTTGGCGGTTTTTTTTTGCAATAAATTTATATTTTTAATATAGTATATTTAATATAGTATATAATAGTATAGCATATATTAGGACATATTTCGTATATTATAGTATAATAATTTTTTATATCTAATTAAATAGTAATAAATCATATAACACTTATTTTTTAACTTTCATTATTACAGTACTTTTATTATCAGAGTTAATAAAAAAATAAAACAAATATACATTTATAATAATTGTTATTAAAAAAATATTAAATAACACAAATGTAAAATAAAACTCACCCTTGTATTATTTCGTTCAGCTTTTAATTCAGCAATTTCTTCATCTCGTTCTAATAGTGTTTCACGAGCCTGTGTTAATTCCTTTGTAAGTGTTGCAAACTCCTATTAAAAAAAATAATAATAAATTAATATTAAATTATATTAAATTTAATTAACATATAATCTATATATTATACATAATAATTTATTATGTTGGTTTAATGTAAATTTAATATATGTAATTTTTGATATAAAATGTGAAAATTTTAACAAAATAAATTTGTTTGTGCTTGAACCTAAAATGTACTTGACCCTAATTTTTATTGAATTTGTTCTAAAAATTCAACTAAAATGTAAAATTATTAATCTAAATTTCAAAAATCGTGTATCAAAAGATTTTTTTCAATTAATTAGTACTCGTATATGCAAATGAAACTGGAGTGTGTAGAGTATAGTGTACAATCATCAATTTATTTAAGTTTAATTAATAATTTTAAAATGCTTTTATATGAATAAAAACTTTACAAATACAAAAAATTGAAATTTTTTAGAAATTTAAAAACAAAAAAGGTTAGATAATTTATAAGAGTTCTAATAATTTAAGAACATTCGTTCGTTTTACAAATGTGCTTCACATATCAATTATTTTAAAACATATGGATGATAACATTTAAAATAATGAAATTTATTGGGAGCAGATATAGTTCAAGATTTATTTAAAGGAAATTACTATATAAATTCCATTTTTAGATTTTCTAAGTTCCATTAAGTTAGTAAATCCGAATTTTTTTTGTATGTTAGTGTAAGTATGTATGTGCGTCCGTTAGCACGAAAAATCGCATAAATTTAAACTGATTAAGTTCGTAGATGAGTTTAATTCGATCCCGTGGTCCGGATTGGATGGTCTCCCATTTAAAGCACTAAGCTTTTCGAGACATCTCGAATTTTAATCGTCTTAATAAGATAAAATTTGGTTCATAGACTTTTGTGGTGGAGTACTAACTACCCATAAAGAGTAGCTTTCATTAATTGTTTCTAGTATATCATGGGATCCAGAGTTCTAGAATGTTAAGTTCTAATAATTCCTCAAAATCCCAACCGATGAAATAATGTTAAAAAAAGTGCGACTTGGGAAATAATCCAAATTCGATCACTGGATCAATACTAATGCAATATGCAAGAAGAAAAGCTTATGTACAATCCGTCTTGGATTTATTTACACGTTTTTATTCCCATAGTATTCATTATCCCCTTATAAAATTGTAAAAAATTTTAAATCTTATTGAAATAGATAAATCTATATTTTTATACATTCGTAACACAATGTATTACATCAACAAATCGTTGCTTTGAAATGCTTTACAGTTGTTTACAATTTTTCAGAATATTTCGAACTCTTTTATAAAACAACTAAACTTTAATTCGTACAAAGAATATAAAAAGATTGAAGTAAAAATTAATCTTTTAGATTTAAATTCCTTTGTGATACATGAATTATTAAAAGCAATTAAATAAATTTTAGACAACTTTACATAAACATATATGTATATACATGTTAAAACAAAAATATTTCCGTGTACATATATATATATTTTCTTTAATGACAAAATAATTTGAAAAATTTTCTAAAAAAAAAATCTTTTACATTATAATATTTTATTTTATATAATTTTCCAATCTCATATCATACATATATAAATCTATTTTCTATATAATTTTCTAAAAATTTTCCAAAAGTCATTTTACACTTTGTAAAACATTGTACAGAAAATCTTATTACGTGAAAAACGTGATTACATATTTTTTTTTAACATGACCAAGAAATGATCGTATATTACTGTTATTAATGTTATATACAAAATACTCGAACACTTTTAAATTATATACACGAGTATACTGTATAGCAAAAGGAGATTTTCATTTGGAAAATGAAAATAAAATATATTTTTACTTAACTGTTTCGATTTTATTAAAAGAAAATTTCAAAAAAAAACAACAAAAATAAAAAAAAAGCAATTTAATCCTTATAATGTTGGCAGTAAAAATTGAAAAAAAAAACTTTTCAGAAAACGAATTGTACTAAATTCCAATAAATTTATAAATAATAAAATAATATTAAATAATAGATGTATTTTTTTTTTTTTTGTATCCTTATTTCCTTTTTCCAAATAATTTTATATAAAAAAATAGAAAATTTCTGCACATAACTGTAATTTGGTATGAAATGTAGAATTACGTTTTTTTTCATATTGTACAATGTACGTACACCATAGGTAAGTGACTTATGATTGAACAATTTAATTTTTGATTTTGTAATTTTTTTTTTTTACTTTTCGTCCTTTATTTTTTTTCCTTTGCGTCCTTTTTTTTTTTTTTTTGATGCAATCAAATTAATTATAAGGAAATTATATAAATAACTCCAATGGTTTTAATTTTTTTTATAAAATAATATATACACACTCGCACAAATCAAAAGTATTCCCCCGTAAGGAATTAAATATATTGTGCAAAAAAAAAAAGCAATAAAACGGTTGGAGATTTTAAAAAGGGGCTAATTGTCTGAAAAATAAAATGCGTGTGATAGTTTAAATTCCTGATTTACATTTACAGTATTTTTCATTTTTTTTAATAGACACGCAACAAAAATATTATTAATTTTTTTTTTTTTTATATTATTTTTATGTAAATTTAGAAAAATTACATCCTGTGATGTGTTATATTGTAAATGTACATATATATTTAATATTTTTTAATTGTATAAATAAAGGTGTGATAGTTTTAATTTGATACGCATTTATAAATAAGAGATCTGTTTAATGGACTTTTTGCATTTAAATGTTTATTATAGGTTCAAAAAAAATGTTCTTTTAAATACATCATGTCGCTTTAATTAAATAAACTTTAAATTATATTTTAAAAATTTTTAAATTTTTAACACGCAACTCTGTCTCTTATTGTCAGATTAATTATGTTAAAATAAATTTGTTATTATTTTTTTAATATGGAAAACGTTAAAAATTTATTTTAAATTTATACAAATATATAATCTTAAATTATAGTTCTTGAATTATGTTCATTTCATGATCTATCTGTAAGTAGAATTCAAATATCTTTCATATAGATAAATGGATTAAATAATATATTCCAATTATTTAACTGAAATTGTTGATAATATGCATCCTATGATAATGCAGGTATTTCAAGTAGAAAACCACCGCGGCAGTTAACCCTATTCCGTTTAGTTTACTTGAAATTTGTAATAATTAATTTTGATAAATTAATATGCCCTAACAGTATGCAATATTATTTAATCCTTAGAAGTTTTAAAGTCCTAAAATGTTTAAATAAATAAGTGATATTTTGGCTCTCAACTCTGTAGAACGAAGTTAGTGTATGCTAACGACACTTTATGACGTCACCTTTTTCAGAATATATACCACTATTTGAACATATCATCCTTTAAGGACAAAAATTTTTATTGGTAACCAGAGATTTAGAGTATGTACTTTTAATAGAGTTTGTACTTTTATTTAACTTTTATTCTAAAAAGTTTTTGATTTTAGATAATAACATTGATTGATATAATGTCGTAGATAAACTTTATATTTGAGGCTCTTTATATAATATTTTTAATGTCACTTTTACAGCAACTCTTTTTGAAATTTTTTTTCATTTTTATATTGCCATCAACATTCAGTACTTTATTTAAAATTTTAGAATCGCACTTTTCTACTAAACAGTCAAGGATTGGCTGAGTTAAATTTCCTTTCATTCCAGAGGTTCATATTTAAAACCCCGTCCCAATTTTAATAGTAATGAAAATTCATTTAAAAATTAAAATGTTTTCCAATTATTTTTTATATTCATAGTACATTTCTACTTCAGGGTTCAGATTATATGGAATACAGTCTTTAAAATGTAAATACATATTATAATACGAAGTTGCTCATTATATATTAATCTCACATATGTATCCATCCATTTAAATATATACATATACAAAAATGAGTTCACGTTTACAAAATACAAAATTTTTATCGTTATCTATTCATTATAAAAATGAGGTAAAAGAACTTAATAAAATTTAATTAGCAACAGGTGTAAAATAAAAAATAAAGGAGGAAAAAAAAAATTAAATTTAATTACCTACTCATACCCAACTTTTATAATATACAAGAGTATATGAGTAGTTAAGTGTAGAAAATGAAAATTCACTTTTATTACCAAACTAGACAACATATGTATACCTATAAAGTATGTATATATATATATATATATATATATAGATATATAAACGAAACGAACTGTAACCCTAAAAATTTAAACTTAACTAAATATAAAACAAATTTAAAATAAACATCGCATCATCATATTAGAAAACTTACAATGTATCTATAAAACACATTATAACTAATACTGATGTCCTATAATAACATTGAAGATTCTTTTCATGCTCTAAAAACATTTTTTTATTCTAATACTAAGCTGAATTTCAGTTAACCAGTTTTTCTTTTTATTTTGGAATGGATTAAAATAAAAATGTTTTTAATTATCATCTCATCTTCAAAATTAAAAACTTTTTAAAACAAAACAAAAGCTATTAATAATAATAATACAACATTTAAAAATCTTCACTATAAAACATATGAAAAGTTAGGAAAGGTGAAATAACGTCAAACGAAATAAAGTCGAAGCGGAGATTTAGTAATTCTATCTTATTTGCAAAAAAAATGTTCAAAAATAAAGTCGGATGCAAAAAAAAAGACATAAAGCCGATTCGGCTTTATTACCAAAAGCAATGGAAATCCAATTAAGCCTTCCATATATTGCGGAAATGGGAATTACCCTGATTTTTTATCTAACTCTTAAAAACCAGAATTTCCGGAAAACTCCGGACTCCAGAAATTCCGGAGTTAGAAGGGAATTTTATAGTTAGTTACTAAATTTGGGTTATCCCCTTTTCCGGAATATTAACATATTTGTATTTGCAATATTGTTAATATATAAGAATTGAATTCAACATTAGGATTTAAGTTATTTGCTTAGTAGAAGTTTGGGGACAGTAACCAAAAATGTTTTTCAAAAGGATCAGTAGAAGGATTAGATCGTTACTTGCTAAATTAAAGTTTCAATATTTTGTTTAGTAGGGAGCTTAGGGTTCGAAGACTGCCGAATGTTTTTTTAAAAAAAATATGTACAAAGAAAACCATTCTTTGTGTTCATTAAGATTTTTCAGGGTATTCCCTTTTTTCGGAATATTTCAATTTTTTATAGCGAATTATTATTAATATATTTGTCTAGGATGAGGTGTAACAAACGCATTCAATTAAATGTGTTTTGTTGGATGTGTTCAATTATAAAAAAATAAAATATTAATGTTTTGTTGGATGTGTTTTATTTTAGAAAATAAAATATCATAAATTATCATAAGCAGGCCAAAAAATATTTTATTTATTTTTAATAAAAAAAAAAAAATTTTTTTTGAAATGAAATTTATTTATTAGTATATGAATAATTTCATTTCAGTTTTAAAAATCGCAGAAGATTTTCTGGAAATTTTAAATAAATAGTAAGACATTTTGTAAATAAAGGCTAAGAAGACAATGCTTCACAGGCACATTTGTGTAGTAAGTCTTAATAATTTTCAGTGCAAATCTGAAATAAGGGCGAAAGCCCAATGTATGCTTTGATGCATTGCTTGGTTTGCTTAACCAAATAAATCAAGCAATGTATTAAAGTAATTTCAAAGTTTCCCCTCATCTCGCTCTCAACTATCTCTCATCCCTTCCTTCATAAACTTTTATTTATTTATCTATTTAAAAAAAGTTAAAAATGGGAAAAAATAATGTAACGACTAACGGTTGGGAAGGTGGATTCGGGTATACTATACAATACCTGGTTCAATGCACTATATAAACCAAACAAAATAAATTTTTTTTAAACTTAGTTAGGTTAGGTATATTAAAAAATTTCAAATAAAATTTATAATTTGTGATATTGAAAAACTCAATTCAAAAATCAACATTTATTTAATACAATTTTCGTAAATTTAAATAATAGATACATTATTTAGCATGTTGAGTACACATTGTAGAATGTTAGCAACAAACAAGTATTCCGATTTGAATCGAAACAAAGGAAACGATATAGAATGTATAGCAACATTTTTTAAAAATATAATATACAAAACATTAATGCACAGACTAATATACTATATAGTATATTATATCACAGACTATAGTATATTAGTCTGTGATTAATGAATGGAGAAATAGATCATTATTGAAACAAAATAAACCTATAAAAAATTTTTAAATCTTTTATTAATTTATTTAATTTAAGCAAGTATTCACTTAAATAAAAAAAAAATAATAATCGAAATTAAAAATCATTTATACCAAGAAGGGATTTGAACTCACGACCCCAACATTTTATAAAATACGAAACATTAAAAGTAGACTAACTAACTTATTAATCTTCAAGTTTTTAAGATACAAGAAGAAATTATATGAGACATTTATTTATTTTTTGTGTACCTATTACTAGAATCGAAGCATAATATGCGTTATATAAAATGTAACGGTTGCAATTTTATTTAACATACTTTTAACATAATGTAAATAATGAAATTAAAAATAGTTTTTAATTAGAAAAAGTTCTTCTTTAAATTTGACCTTCCGTCATTCTGTGACGGGACAACAGCTAGTTTAAAATAGGTAATTATTGTTTATTCAGTTTTTTTTGGATAATAAAATCTAATCGACTTTATTTCGTTCGACTTTATTTCACCCCCTCCAAAAAATTGTATCAAAATATAAAAGCGCTATTTTGTTTTTTTTTTTGTTGTTATTGTTTTTTTTTTTGATATGGTGTTAATATATTATGCAAAATAAATTAAATATACATATGTCTTTAAATATATTGTTGTTGTTTTATGGTTTACGCATATGTATATACAATTGTTAAGCAACATACTAACAACATCTGGGTGAACTCACTTAACATTTATTTAGCATAATTTAATTTAATAAAAATTATTTTCTTCTTATATTTCTCATCACAAGGGGTTTTTTATATGATAAAATTAATTTTCATGTGTATAACGAATTTAATATAAGTCAGTTTTTATTTAGATTTTAAATTTGATAGGTATATTAACATTTGGAATATTTAAATTATTTAATAATTTAAAAATATTTTATTGTTAAAAATTTGATTTAAAAAAATCAAATACAGACGTAGATGATAGTCGGGTAATACAGTGGTAGTCAAAAAAGTTTGGTCTTTAACTTAACTGACTACCCCATATGAAGATGGAACAGTAAATGGGTTGTATAGACTTTTTATTGTTCTATGGTTGTTGTCTAGAAATCGAATTTTTTAAGAATCTCCAATAAGTAATTCTAGAAATAAATAAAACTTGAAAACCACTGTATTCACATCGTAACATTTTCCTTTCACTTTAGTTGTACAATGATCACCAGTTTTGAATACATTTTCATATTTAAGAAATGTTTTTAATTAAATTAAGGACAGACAAAGGATTAAGATTTTTTTTTATTCCTTTTCCACTCATTTAAGGTTTAAAGGACATTCACCAAGTCATAAGTCATTTAGACTAAGCTTCAGTTCTTTTGAACTTTACATTCAATAAGCCGTTGATTACTCGGTTGTGGCTATTGTATAAGATTATGAATACACAAATTGTAAAATTTGTGCGCCATCTATTATCTCATACAAGAGTTATATATATTTTTATATAATCCTTTTTTATATTACAATATTAACTTTTACGATATCATTATAAAATTTTACGATATTTTGTTATTAAATACGATCTAACCAGGGTCGGAGACTTACTCACCATTCATCAGATAGGCATAGTCCTTCCTAATTATTGATTACAAAAAAAAGTAGGAGCTCAAGCTATTACTAAGCTGCTAAAATATTTACTCACAAGAAAGTTTTTTTAAATTGTTTCTAAAACCTTCTTGTAATTACATAAGTGGGTATACGTGGTAAAATAAATTTCAGTAATTAAATTTTGTAATTAAAAAGATATACATATTTGTTACTTTTTTGTTATTTTTAATGTTTCAATTACATTGCACTTATGTATATATACGTACATAATATGTTATTATTTTTAAACACCCATTGTCTATTCCTTTGTCTTCTCTGAATAACGATGAATAAAACCAGTTAATTATTTTCCAGATTAAATAATCTGAATTTTATTGACCTCAATTCATTGTTCTATATATATATAAATGTAGAAAATTAAGATCAAATCGTAATGCATGTATGTAACTAACTATACATTATTTTAATAAATAATTACTTAACTAACCAAACCAAACCAAACCAATTAACATTGTTGTGTCGTCTCTTCACATAATCATCAGAATCAGTTTTCATTTTCTTTTATAATCTTCTTTTAATATGAAAACGACCTTGAGGTGAATTAAAAAACAAAAAAAAAAGTTTAAAAAATTAAACAATACATTTTTCGCTATGTAATTTAAATGTACAGGTATTAATTAGAAACATAGGTAAATATAGTATTAAAAAGTGTTACCATTTCTAATGAAATTCTAATTCTATGTGTTATGTTACAAACAGTTTTTTTTAAGTTTTTAGAAAATTGTTTACATAATATGCATAAGCACATTATATAAGAATAATCTTTAAATAGAGTAGACTATTTTATTATATAATTGTAAATAGTATCAAGGTCTCTGACTTCTACATAGACAAAAAGTGTTATATATTAATATCATATTACATCTCTATATATAACTGTACTTACTTATATGCATTATTTTGAAATTTAATACAAAAAAAAAAAATTTGCTTTAATTTATATTTAAATACTAATTTTAGTAGTTTATAAAACTAAGCTTTGAGGTATCATCCATAAATCGTTTTATGATATCATTTTTATAAATTGTAGGGGAGTTCTAACAAAGTAGGTTTTGTTAATGCTCTGTTGATCAACAATGAAATCAAGATTAGGTTACAATTTGATTAAAATATTAAATGTCAATTTAAAATTCAAATGTAAGATCTGTAAAAAAGTGTAGAAACATTTGTATCTTTTTAGAATTTTTAAATCTTTTTATGAAAGCAAGCATTATATGGATTTAAATCTAAATAAACTTCACATTTATTTTTCCCAAATTTAATTGTTTAGTCTGCTTAATTCGGGGGTTATATTAATAAGGTAATTAATAATAGAGTCGTTATATTTATTCTTTTACATTAACTTAAATTAATTTCAAAAACAAGGTAATCGTAATAATATTTTAATCCATTATTACTTAATTAAATTATATTTTAAAAATTAATTTAACTAAACATAAAATTCAAAGAAAAAAGGACATACTTTTAATTTAATTGTAAATTATCATAAATATTAATTTTAATATAAACATTTTTTAGTACTTCAAGTATATTTTAACTTGAAAATATGTATTTAATAAAATGTAGCAGAAGTTAAAGACATCACTTTATTAAACTCGTGTGCAAAAGCAAACCGAATTATTTAGAAAAATTTAATCCCAGTATGAAACATTTTGTGCCGAACGAAATTTACTTCGAGAAGGATAAAAAGAACCTCGTTTAATTAACAATTTGTTGAATTTAACAATTTGAAAATTTTAAAGAACTAAGAACTTAGAAGTAGTTAAAACGAAAACATTTCAATTTAAGTGTTTCGGATTCAAAGCCCGGTCAGATCTGTTTCCGTTTCGTTAATCGTTAATCGTTTTTTTGCTCATTAAGCTAGATGATTTGTCTGCTGTAGCTATTCCACATGATTTTCAATCTATCACCTTTTGGACGACGCCATATAAAATAAAATTTAAGTATATAAAATATTTACATATAACTTTTGTGTAAGATAATAGATGTCGCACAAAATGTAGCATTTTTTTATACATAAAGTTATACAACAACTACAGCTGAGTAACCAACGGCTTAAAAAAATAATGATTAATGAAACTGACACTTAGTTTAAATGACTTGGTAATGCTCTTTACTCCATGTCGGAGTGGAAAAAAGAATTAAAAAAGGAATTATTAAAATTGTTTAACGTAACACGTGTAAGTTATCATTACAAATTAAATCATAACAATTTAAAAAACGTTATTAGTCAAAGAAAACTTTTTGAACACGATCAAAATCATAATTTCACTATTTAAATTCTATTCAAATAATTTAAATTCTGAAACTAATATAAAAACTACTTTTGTGTTTCCCCACAACATAAAGGTGAACCTTTTCTTCATTACAATTTTTATACCATTATTATTTATATACTTATATAATGAATATCATAGAATAATATAAATATAAATAAGCATTCATATATATAACAATCATCATTCCTTATAAATATACACAACTTCTAATCATACCAGTCCTATCCCAACATCAAATATAAATAAAAACTTTTTGTTTTTTACCTTATTTTTTGTTTTTTTTTTTTTTGTATTTCACCTCAACCTCAAAAACTCATAATTTCATTATCATATATATATTTAAAGTTACACACATTTTTGTGACAAAAATATGAAAATCCAGGAAGCATTCTATAATAATTTGACAAAATAACAACAACATAAGAAAATCCTTAAGAAAACAAAAAAAACTAATATAATTCTGTTGTTTTTTATACATACACATAAATTCCACCATTTTTTGTTATTTTTATTCCACCATTTGTATTTTAGTCAGGTCCTCTTTTATTATTAAAGTTCTAGGATACTAAAAAAAATATCACACGAAAATGTATAAAACATTTTTAGTTTTAGGTTTTTTTTTTGTTTTTTCTTGAATGTCCTTTTCAACAGGATATAGTTTTGTTTTATATATATGTTAATAATATGTATTACTTAATAAATGTTTATGACAAACATATACATATATATATACAGACACGACAAAGAAGCACCCTTTTCAAATTGATACGGTTTTTTTCCATCTTTAAGTCAAAAAAAAAAAAAAATCAAAAAAAAAAAACGAACCACAGCATTCACTTTAAATGAAGAAAAACAAAAATCTTAGAATATAAAAAAATATATTATCCTTTTAACTTAATTTTTTTTTTATTTTTTTTTTTTTTGAGAAATATCCTTTAAAACATTCTCTGAATTTCTGTAATAAAGACAATTTAACTGTTTCTTTTAAAGATTTTCAAAGATCAATAACATTAGGAAAATAAATAACGAACATTGTTCGTGTTCTGTAAATTGTTCGTGTTTTTTTACCTTTAAAAGAAAGGCTTAAAAAAAATGTTGTTCAAAAATTTAAAAATGTTTTTTATTCTTCTTATGTCATTTATTGTTGGCATCCTTTAAATATAAAAATCCTTTTTTATTGTTTTTTTTTTTTGAGAGGTTGAAATTTAAAAAAAGAACTTGTGTTTGTGGACAACAACAATTGAACAACTCAATATAATTACAAAAACAAATTGTCAAGAGATGCTGTTTGAGTTTCCGAATAGACAGTTTTCTTGAAAATTAATAATTGACTGTATGGAAAGTTTCAAAAAACCATCAATGAAAAAAAGTCTAAAGATTTGTAGGAAAGTTTGGGGGATTTTTTTCATAGGTAAAAAGTACCGAAACTTGGAAAAATTTGGGGAAGCTTTTCCTTTATTTTGGAAGCTTAAAACATTTAATAGACTAAAAGCAAACATAATATATGATAGTCTACTATGTATAGAATATGGTTAACTATGTATATATAATAGAGTATGTATAGAGTATATTTAAAGTATCTAAGGAATATAGAGTATATCTGGAGTATATTTAGAGTATATAGAGTATATTTCGAGTATAGTCAACTTTGACAGTTAGATTCGGTTGGCTGTGCGGAAACTTTGAATATATCTCTATTGTAGAATTTAATATAATGAAAATTTAATATAAAGATTCCTAATATTTTAATCAACTATCGAGTTATTAAGTAATACCAACTTTAAGTATTTTTTGTACATACCCTTTTCCTTTCTTTTGGGGATTTTTATAAAAAATTGTATTTGCGGGGCTTTTTGCATATATAAAAATAGGGCTTAAAATTGAAGACTTTTTTCGTGCAGCCTTAAAAAATTAAAGAAAAAAATATAAAAAAAATACAAAAATCATAATAAAAGGAAACAAACATAAGAAACAAAACACTAAAATACGTGAAAATTATTTCTGATGATATTTCATTTTCTCTTTCTTTTCACGATTTATTTATTACATTAAAAAAAAAAAGAAATAGTTTGTTTTTTTTACCGTTAGTTTTTGTGTTCAATTTCTGTTAAATAATAACTGTAAGTGAACAAAAAAAAACCTAAAAGTTCTTTTTGAATTCAACAGCTCGGAAGAAGAAATATGTATTATAAAACCAATGAGAACAAAATGCTGCCAACAACTTTTCCTATGTTTGTTTTACCACAAATAAGTATATAACTTGTAGTTGTTCGTATACTTACATGTATACACTTTGTTCTAACACTTTTTTGTATTAAAACGATGGTGGTACAAGATATTTTATATAATATTTTAAGTATAATTCGCAAATGTCATTTTTAAGGCACCTAGGTGAAGTTAAATATTTTATTTGAAAGTATTAAGTGAAATTTGTTTAAACAAACTGTTATATTTAACTTAGAGTAATGAATTAAGTTTTAAAGTTAGATAAATTCAGTTCATATAAAAGGTTTATGAAAGATTAGCTATATAAAAATGTCGTAATATTAAAAGTAGAAGTTAGGTGAAAAATTTTAAAACTTTACTAAAAGAAGTGAATCTCGAATTATGTATAAACGTTATTAGTATTAATATTACTAAAAACTGCTAAATAAGACTACTACTAAATAATAAAAAAACAAAAGTTTTGAAAATAAGGGATTCAGTGATTTGCAAATATATTTTTAAATATTAAAATAATTGAAATTTATATACTAATTTGTATACAATCTAAAATGTACACTAATCACTTATCAGAGTAATAATTACTTCTTTTCGTAATTACTTATGTTTTACTTATGTCTGATATTAGACCAGATAAAATGGCTTCTAACACCAAATTTTAAATATACCCACTAGTTTTTCTAGTTTTTATAATATAAATCAATTAATGTTAAGTCAATGTTGACGAAAGATCCTGATGTGAGTAAAAATATAAATTCGTTAAACGTTCTATCCATGACGTTTAACAAAATCCATATAGTTTTGATGATGACAGCACTCTTGATTGTTCTTAATGATCTTATTGATCGGTAAGTAAATTAAATCAAGCCTTTAAAAAAATCAGGACTGAGGAAATGTGAATAGGCTAAGTTTTTAATGCTTCAAAAATCTAAAGTTAAATGTTGTCAACTACGCAAAGCGATCTCTCACCTTGTATTTGGAAATGTGAACACTCAAAACTTCAATCAATGAAAAACTCTTAAGAAACGATTATATATTTTTAGTCGTAAAAGATGCTGCGAAATGCCTAGGATTTTTAATCAGGAGTAAAAAATACTTCACATCTGAAAATCTGCTTCAAATGTATAAAAGATATATTCGTCCTAAATTTAAATATAGCTCTCACATATTTCATGGTGCACCCAGCACCGTTCTTAAATATCTGAATAAGATACAGAAAAAAAACACTTCAAACCCCTTACTCATGAGCTTCCTAATACTCATGATTGAAAAGTTATTGGAAAGCACATAAGAAAAGATAAGTATTCAACCCTTCAATCCATTATATCCCATCGTTACTTTATACTGCGCAACAGGTTTGGTGCTTATCCCATTATTCAGACTAAGGGGCAAGGTTTTTAGTGAGTAAAAATCTCCTACTAATCAGGAGGTTTAATTTTGCAGGTGCCTTTTAAAGCTATTTTCCCTTCTTAGGGAAGTATTTATTGGTAAGTCCAATGCAGCTTCTTAAATAAGATTTTAGTTTGTTAAATTTTTTAATGCAAAATCCCAGAAATTCTGTGTTTTAAACTCTTTTATAAATATGAATTTGTAAAAAAAAATAGTTTCTTTGTTTTATGTTTTTGTTTGTTTAAAAAGTTTAACCATAACTTTCATAACTTATACTTTTTAGTTTTACTACTCTTTTTTACTATTATTTCTATATTTAATTTATTTCTACTGCTTTACAATATAACAGAAAAATATAAGAAAAGAAATAAAATTTTTTTTAAAAAGCCAATGAATAAACCAATAAAAGAATTTAACTCAATTAAACGTAATCGAACTGCAATTCTTTATAAAAGTCAATGAATTTTGATTTAAACTAGAAGAATTTTTGTTATCTATTCAACCGTTCAATAGGAAAAATGAAAGTTTTCAGACTTTATTTAAATATAGCTTTTAGGCAATTTCCTCTCGCTTTAGTAGATGTTTTTTATACCAACATTTAGTTGATTAAAAAAACACAAAAAACTTTAAAATCATGTTTTATTAAGTTTTATGGATGCAAAAAGTTTTCATTTTAATTTTAAAAAAAAGTTGAGTTCAGCAACTTCAAAAAATAAATAACCAATTATTGTAATTTAAACTTTAAGTTGAAGCAAGCTTAAAATAAAATCGTGAAATAAAATGTGAAAACTAAAAATAAGCCAAAATTTTAGTGTGTAACGGATTTTGAACTCATTACCAGACAAATTACCTAAAATAAAATGATTTTGAACAGTTGGAAGATATGTTATTAAAATAAAAAAAAATTGCATAAATTTAGGATGGCATTTTTTTAAATTCGCTTTTGCCACTTTAATTTTAGTCCTAACAAGTCATGTTGTAAGTTAGTAGCGACATCTAATATCAATTTCAGAACTAAAATTAAGTCAAGACAAATTTTCAATAAATTCTCGTTTTTTGTTTTTGGAAATTTGTCTGCTGATAAATGCTGTCTATGGGCGCCTGGTTGAAATGGAGATTTTGAAATTTAAATTTTTAATTTTTGACATTTGTTAAATTCTTGCGGAAATTAAATGTCAATTGATTCAAGTTATTTGAAATTTATTTTATGTAAATTTAATTCTTGATAAATTTCGTATATGGGAAATTTTGTTACATAGATAAAAATGAAACTTCTAAAATACCAATTTTCAGATTTTTATCGGATTTTTATTGAATTTTTTTGACATGTTAAATGTCAATTTGTTACCTATTTAAACCACACTATAGAAGTAAATACATTTTACATATTACTAAAAGAATTTATAAAAAAAAATACCCCATTAAAATGTTTTCCCCGTTTTATTTGAATCTTCTTCTACCTTTGTAAAGTTTCATTCATTTCATTAAATTAAATTTAGTTAATGAAAAAAATAAATTAATAATTTTTAATTAAAAATATACAAAAGTTATCAACCATATGTTACAAAAAACAACTACTATATTCCGCCATCACAATTTCGGATTTCCTTAAAAAATAAAAAAAAAAAAACATAAACATAAAACAACTGTCATATTTATTGAAAAAAGCGATGGCTGTGTACAAAATTTAGGGAAAATGAAAAATAATGATAAAAACAAAATAAGATTTTCCCGCCCTAAAAAGAAAATATGAAAAACAAAAGTTTTTCTTAATTACTCTATTTCTAGTACTATCTTATCTTATAATAAATTGTATTAATAGTGGTTGTTTAATTTCTAATTTAATAAAACGAAAAAATATTAGCTATTTTTTCAAATATAATGTTAAAATAAATGACAAACTTAATAATGAAGAACACGTTCCCACAAACCTATACATATACTGAAAAAATGTATTAGAAGTAACAAGTATCTTAAAAAAGCTAATAAAAATATAAAATTTTTTTACTTTTATTCCCTCAATTCTATGGTTTAAACAAGAATGTAATATCAACATCTGGCTATTAATCATCCCCCTAAATAATTATATGTAAATTCCACTCATGATTTATATTTAGAAAATTTTCTTCTCTACCTTCTAATTGTTTGCCAGTACACTTCACCTTCAGAATTTCTTACTTTTCAAATTAAATGTTGGGAAGAAAATCTGCGGCAAGGTGAAGAGCTGTTATAAAAATGATTTTTCAAAAGAATTGAGAGGTAAATTAACATTTTTAACTTTTGTTTAAAAAGTAAACAAACATACTTAGATATATATATATATAAATATATGTATTATTTTATAAAATCTTCGTTAATTCTGAATATTCACCATTTTTCAATATACCATTTACATAAATATAATTTACTTTTATTTATATTACAAAATATTTTTATATTATGTGAGTTTATATGTAATTATATATATATGAAAATATATAGTAAGTATGTACGTATATGTAAAAAATAATAGAAAAAGTTTTCATATTGAAAGTAATTATTATAAGGATCTTATAATATTAATACAGAAATTAAGGATATATATAAGTACCTCCTACTAACTTTTAAGATTATATCATTAAATATGGAGAGTATAAACATTTTTTTTTTTTTTTTATTTTTTTTTTTTTTTTGTTATTAAATTTTTCGTATATATGAGGTGGTACCATATATATTATTATTGTGGTGAATATCTGAAGATGCTCGTTTTTAGAAATGTATGCATAAGTTTAGGAAATTGAAAAAATATTTTATTTAACTTTTTTTTTGAGGTTTTTTTAACGGAACCAAAAACAAAACTTTTTATTTGAATACAAAAATATCAAAATAAAAACATTTGTTGATTATTTCTCATTTTCGAATTTTCGAAAACAATTACTAAAATATTTTAAGAAAAACAAAAACTGAAGAGATTTCCTCTTGAGAAAATTCTTGAATATGCTAATTAAAAATTAGATTGGATACAAGAGTTTAATATATTAAAATTTTGTAGATTTAACTTTTTTAAAACAAAAATATTATTTATTTATTTTGTAATTTTTTAAAAGTTTTATGTTGTTGTTTTATTTTTCATTAAAATTGTAATTAATAAAAACTCTTAGGGTAAAGTTTTTTTTTTGAGGTTCGTACTAAAATAACGAAATTCTTTAAGTTGCAATGCGGGTTTTTGTTTTAATTGATAAAGTTTCATCAATGAAACTTCAATCATTCAAATAGTATTGATTTGTAATTGAGTACACACAAAAAATAAGATTGATTTATTGTAGAGAAAATTCAAACTTTTTAATAGCAACATTAATTGGATAATTTTTAATTATTAAATTATGTACCTCTGTACGGTTAATTAAAAAAGTTTTAATTATTATTAACTATTATTAAGTTGAAGGATAAAAGGAATTGCATGTCTTAATAAGTGCAGTGGTATTTTTTTCAGTACTTGATTCAAAAGTCTCCATTTGTCAAACTATTAAGTTGCATACATGTATAATCTATATATGTATATTAAACCGAATGTGATGTTTGTATGGAGCGTATAGGTTTTTAAACCATTCTGCCAATTATTATGAAAAATTTTTTATTAAAGTTCTTAGGTACGGGTAGTGTTGTTGTTCTAATAATTTAGTTTTAACGGACCCCTTAATGATTGTGGTGTAAGTATTTAAACTTTTTTGTTTTAAAATAAAAACGGTTTCAGCTATTGACTTCTAATTTTGTATTTGTGATGTTCTTTGACAATGGATGACTCATAATAACAGACTTGGAATTTGCCATTTTTCTTATCGGCACGATATAATAGAAAATTCGTTTTAAAAAAATTACCAACAGTTTAATACATTCTTGAATTAATATTTACACCATTTGCTTAATTTGCAAATGGTGTAAATATTATTTGTGTTAATTTTTTTTCAATATCAACTTCAATTAAAAAACAATTGAAAGGAGCGTCAACGCGCACCGGGTATTTGCTAGTTATTCATATGAAATTAATATTATCTATGTTCTACGCTCTTTCTTCACTCTTCGAAAGAGCATACAACAGGTTTTGCAAATAAAGTCATATAATAAGATAAGTACCCTTAATTTTAAAGGAAGTATAGGACATCGATTAAGTTTCATAAAAATTAATAAAAGATGCAGGGTCAGAACTCCCAGGGTCATAAATAAGTCCCTTAGGGAACTGGCCCAATGAATGGTCCAATGCTTATATTTAACAAATTTTTATCCATTCCCTTAGAATATTTTGTCCCACTAAGTGAGCCTTGGGAGTTCGGAACTTTCACCTTTATAAACTTAACCTTGAAGATTATGAATCTATAGTTTTATAGAGTAGTTCATTAATCTGAAATTAGTCAGAAAGATTTTAAATGCTAATGTATTAGTAATTATAGTAATTAAAAATGTTTGCTCCTAACAGAAGCTTTCAAATAGTGCCTTACTAACAAAATGCATTATTTAAAACCAAATTTGCAAATAAATGAATAAAGTACCTTTTACAGTCATTTCCAAAACCTTTTAGGAAACATACAAATTAAAATTCCTTTTTACGTTAATCTATGATTTAAATGGTCCAATGTTTATATTCAACAGATTTTTATCCATTAATCTAATATATTAATGAATGAATGGATTTCTTACTTTATAATTTACTATTGCCGTCTATATATGTATATATCTTTTTTTTAACAAATTAAAAAAAAAAAAAACTTTTACTTAATCTCTATAATCCCAAGTTAAAACCACTAGTTCTAATCATTATAGTAATAGTAGTCGTAGTAGTATAGTAATCTTAAAATTTTTAACTTTAAATATTTTATAACCGCAAGTCAACAACCACTCACTAGGTACATGCATTCGGAATAAAGTTGTAGGATAATTTCACTCGTTTGTTTTTTAATTTTTTTTTTTAAATTCATGATGCAAGTATTACATTGCAATGTTGTTGTTGTTGTTGTTGTTGTTTATAAATTATAACTATAACTATGTACTTTGGATTTAAAATGCTGGTTGTTGCCAGAGCAATATGTTTAAATGGAATAAAATAAAAAACAACATAAAATATTGGTGCAAATTTTATTTTTTTTGTTTTTTTTTCACCTAGATTATAATCTAAATGTATATTCAGTATGTGCACAGCATTTTACCTTATAGGTGAACAAATTTAAACTTTTTTATTTTTTTTTTTTGCTTTAATATATTATAGTGAGTGCTACTACCTGGCGGGTATAGGTATTCAATTTAAATACCCACACACAATTTTTTTATAAAAATAAAAAAATAACACAAAAATTCTTTATCTGTCTATTTAGTTGGGTATAATGTTTTACAATTTCCTATCAAGTATCAACCAGGTGTGCTCATATGGCACACTATCTACTGGTAGATAGATTTTAATTTGTTTCTTTTTTTCTTATTTGGTTGCATGATTTTTTGCATATGTGTCGTGAATCTCAATTTATAGTTAATGTGTGCCTTAAGAGACAGAAGAGTAATAGAGTGAAAGAATATAAAAACAATAAATAAATAAAAAAAAATAGGGATTTAACGAATTTGTATTTTTTTTTTTAATTTTTACACCAATTTTTTAATGCATTTCCATTATTCGTAATATAAATCAAAATATTGGTTCATATTTTGTTTGGAATCTTATTCAATATGGTGTTGTTTTAATTATTCTGATTGTAATTTTTTTTTTACAATTATTTTAAAATAAAATTGTAATGTAATATAAATTTCAAATACAACAGTTTAAAAACTATACTTAATCGAATATGCTGTGAGAGTTGTATCTTTAATTTTATTTGATCTATTTATTTAATCAATGAGGTTTTTCCCCCTAATATCATGAAATATTTTCCTAAACCATTTTTATAACATTTTAAATGATATTACAACGAAATTTGTCATTGAGATTTTAAGTTAAATAACTCCTTATAAACTTTTCGAAAATTCAGAAGAATTTTGAAATGGGATGCAAAAACTTTTTCTGAAATTAAAAAAATTAGACTATAGAGCTCTATCAATATATTTAAAAGCAATTATCTGTCCGATAGTTCAGGGATAAAGTAGCGGTAAAGTCTCAAGTTCAAACCCTGATCGAATCATATCTAATAAAATAAATAAAGTGTATATTACAATAATTTAATAATAAGTCGAAATGTCAAATCGACAAAGGATTAATATTATCAGGCAATATTTACTGTTATCTGGTACTACAAATAAATAAATAAAAGCATTAGAGACAAGATTAGCTCGAATTAATTATTGTAATCTTTCGAATGATAAATTTGAAATTTTAAAATGCATTCTAATGAACATTTTTCCGTTCAACCAAATAATGTAATTAATATAAAATCATATATTAAGCCCCAAAATATTTAATAATAATGATTAAATGATTAAGCCTTAAAAAAGCCCCCAAAATAAGAAATATCATAATCATTTAAGAACTGTACGCTAAAGCCAAAAATTGCCTGTTAAAAATACAATATTTATATGAGATTATTTAATAACAAAACCATTGTTTGGTATTGGTACAATGACTTCTTTTGCTTTTAAATCAAAATATAAAAATTTGATAAGATAAATTACTTTTTAAATATTATTACTAATTTATAATTAATTTTAAAATAATATGCAATTAAATCATGTTTTAAACAAAAATTCCTCAATTTTTAACATTATCGTTTATTAAAATTTTAACAAGTGTATTAAAATACATTAAAATTATATGAAGCATCAAAATTCCCCTAAAATATATTTACTAATCTATTAAAAATGATGTATCATTATAATCAGTTTATCATCTGTACAAGAACAACAAAAACTTCAATGTATCACGCAACATTTGATTTTCAACTCACTTAATTCCACAAATATTAAACTAAATAACTTAAATACTAGAAAAATAAAACTTTATATTTTATATATCGAATGTCAGTTTCATTATCAAAAACTTCTCATTTGATAATATACATATATATATAAATATATATATGTATATAAATATAAACATTAATTTTGACATAACCCACCCTCGAGATATCAATCTAATAAAACATTTTCAAACATCAATTGGTTGACATTCCATAACAATCAATTTATTTATTTTTTTATTACAGAGTATCTAATTAAGTATCTAATCGAAAAGTCTAATGCATCTTTAATAATCGATTCTGTTGATGATGATTTCAACATAATTAACCGGACATAACAAATAAACAAAAAAAAAACCCAAAATCCAAATAGTTTGAGGGGACATGACCGCAAACAAAAAAACAAAAATAATAAAAAAAAACTTTTAATTGACAATATGATATCCAATTATAACTGTATATTTTCGGAATTCAACTGAAGAAAAAGAATTGCTTAATAGAAAATGAAAGGGTAAAAAAAATATCTTAAAGAAAATTAGAGAAAGAAAAAGATCATAAGTTAAGCGTTTTATTAATTAATAAATAACTATAAAAATGAAAGATTGCTTGTTTTTAAATTGTTGACCTCAAAAATAACAAATTAAGTTTTATTTTGTAATAAATTTTTATGAAAGAAGGGATTGGGGTTACCCTCTGTCTGTTTAAATAACATTAAAAATTAAATTAATCATAATATAATTTTTTTAATATTTATTTGACAGTTCAAATTCTATAGGGAATTAAACAATAAAACTCGTTCCCAAAATTTTAGAATTGAAATTAATTAAAATGAGTTTTGGTAGATAACTATAATCACTTTAATCAAAATAGGTTCTCTGAAGTTTTTTTAAAAGTAAAATTCAGGAAATATTTAATTTGTAGTATTAATTAGGGTTGGTAAAAATAATTTTAATATTAATCAATTAATAATAGAATTTCACCTATGGTTGCATGATATCTCAATAAGGGTGCATTTATATTGGAGTTGCGATAAGTTATAAGAGCATGGGTAAAAGCATAGCGTAGATACATGGTTTTAATAGGGATGTTTATATTGGCGCATCGCTTTGATCAATGATAAACCATATATAAGTTTCAATATACTATGCTCTTATCGACGCTCTTATCACTAATTGCAGCTCCATTATAAACGCGCCCTAAGATTCGACTATTTCTTTATTAAAATATTCTTTTTAAAAATCTCCATTCGCCCATAGACGAAATTTATTGGCACGCAAATTTTCTTTTAATTTTTAAATGTCAAAAATCTTGATAAATTTAAATTTAATTCCTCAAAAATTAAAAACGTCCAATTTAAAAACTAAAAATATTCGTTTTAAAATCTCCATTTTTACCAGGCGCCCATAGACGAATTTTAATAGCAGGCAAATTTCTTTAAATAAATATGAAAAATTTTTGAAAGTCAAAAGTCTTGTCAAAGTAAAATTTAATTTCTAAAAAATTTAAAAAGTCTAATTTAAAACTTAAAATATTTTTTTTAAAAATCTCCATTTTTACCAGGTGCCCATAGACGAATGTTCCATCAACTTAATGTTCAAAATTAATTTTATAATTTTATAATAATAGTTTCTAACACTTATAAACATTAAGATTATAACAAGCAATCATAGTTACAGAAATCTTTCTTACATTTTAAATCAATGGTCACTTTAATTTAATTTTGAAATTGATACTTTAAACCTATTAATAACAAAGACCACTTCAAGGATTAAATTGATTAAGGTAATTTGCAACATAAAATTTTATAAATATATATATATATATATATATATATATACTTATAATTAATTTAATCAATAATATGATTAGGTGTTAATTAGTCAAACATTTAAATTATAATTGAGTTTACAAATTAACACAAAGAAAACTCACGAAAATAGAATTTAGTCAATTAACCTTTATAAGTTATTAAATTAATTTTATACTCATCCACTTTGTATATATATTATATATCAATAGCATGTTAATTTAGTTGCCTTTTAATATTGAAGAATTGAACTAAAAATTTATTAAATTTGTATCATATTTAAATTAGATTTTCCCAAATTAACTAATATTTTAACAAAACAATTTTATAAAGAAAAACACAAAAAATTTGGTTTAAAAATTTATTTTAGCAAAAAACTCTGTACAATTTTACACTCTAATCAATGCCCTCCAAGTAGTAGACTATGGACAAACACCAGCACAAATAAAATAAACAAAAAAACCCACCTATGGTAACGATTTTTATAACAAACAAGCAATATTCTTTCATTTTCTTTTAAAGTTAAATTAAAGTTTACTAATAGTAAATTAAGTCGTTGATAAAGGTACACAAAATATACCAAAACACAAAGGAAACAATAGAAAAACCATATAACAAAGGATTGGATCGGATCACATATTTTTATAAACCATTAAAACCAAAAAGACCATAAACCATATATATATTTTTTTATTCAGTTGTGGTCACCCCGCAAATTGAATTTATACAAAAAAATCCAAAAATCTATATTTCCACCAAATTGTAGGATACATGTTCTAAATAAGCATATGTAAAAATTAAATTTAATATCTATATTATCAAATTGAAAATCTATAACATATTGGACATTCAGTCTTAGAATACTTCTATACTATAAAATAAATGGTATCTATTAAAATACTATATTCTTTAGATATTTTTATTAGTTCGCGAGCACTTAAATTCTTTTATTTGTTCTTTTTTTTTTTAAGAATGTGAATGAATAGGAAATAATTTAAATATCCGTATAAAGAACACACAGGATCAATACAATTAAATATATATATATATATAAATATATTTTAGATAGACCCTAGCCTTAGAATATATGCACAATAATAAAATCAAAATATATGTTATGTTAAAAAAAAATAGAGAAAAAAACAGTTAGAAATTGAATAAACAATCAGAACCTTTGTTTACCTACATGGATGCACACGACGAAACTAATACATATATATATATATATATATATATATATATATATATAAACAAATATATATACTTTTTTTCACTATCCAAAAAAAATTGTTTTTTATTACTTGTGAAGGTACATCACACTAACCGACAAACAGCAAAATAACAATTGTAAATTTATTCAACCCACACACCTGCAAGGTACATAAAATTAACACATGTATGTACAAATATATCAGATCTATATATATATCACATGGAATTTTTTTTCCATATTTTAAAAATTTTTTACAAAAATAAGCTTATTAGATCTTTTGTCCATTTGTCGGTCAATTTATTAAAAACTTAAGCCTATGCATATGTTTAATAGTTTGTTCCGGGCTTCAGTCCCTCCAAAGAACCGTTTTCAGTAGGATGTTTTAAATAAAGAAGGAAAAGAAAGGAAAGGATAGGGTATGAACCTCAAGAAATTATAATTGAATTTACAAAGAAATTAACTCAAGAAATGGAAAGCTTCGAAAGTCACCCGTTGAAACTGTGCGATGTTCTTTTGAGTAGTGTACGACTTTAACATATCAAAATCAACCCCCTTTTTAAACCAAATTTTAGAAAGAAATTTGTTCAATTCAATGTACAATTTGGTTACGAGGATAGGAATGTAGAGAGATTTCCGCCATCTGTAATTGCGTCATCCGAGTGATGAGCATCTGCAGTTGTCATTCTGTTTCTCTTCGGAAAATTTTGAGTGGAGGCATTAATTTTTTTAGAACCGGTGTTAATTCCTACTATAGATATATACAAAAAAGGGTTAGTGCACCAACTGTACAGCGATGGCTGAGTGAGGGTTGAGGTGATATTGGTATCATTTATAAAACGAATAGCTCTATTTTGCAATTTGTCGCAACGTAGGGGCTATAATCCAAATATGTGCAGTGCATTGTACTCCATTTTTAGTCTAATATACCTTAATTCCCAAAATATTCAAGTCCGGTGATGCAAAGCCCCAATTACAATTTTCAATTTTTTTTAATCTAATCCTCGCGCAATATTTCCTTTTTTTTTTTGATACATTTAAATTTTGTCCCCACCACCAACTAAATCTCATTCGAATTCGCATCTATTAGAATTGATTATTAATGATTTTGATTTAGATGATGATATTAATCAAAATAATACATTGACAATGATGATGATGATGATGGTTGTGTGATTGTTTTGATAATGATGTTAATGTGAAATTTTTTAAAAAAATGTGTTTTGATAGATTTGTGGTTATTGCTCGTTTCATTTGCAACACAGTACCTATACTTATAAATACAAAACCAACATATAATAAAAAAAAGTTGGCACATAATGAAAGTCAGAGAATATATTAATATGATAAAAGGTATACTGCAATATTTTTTTTCAAATGTCGTGTCTAATTCACACACAACTTAACAACAAAAATGAAAAATTTAAAAAAAAAAAAAAAATTAAAAATATATAAAAAAAAACTGAGGCTTTAAATCGAATAAATGATTGAAGTGCTATGGGTATAACTGGTAAAAATTAAAGTCTAGTTCGCCTACTCAATTATTTTCTCATGAGATATTTGGATTTTGGATGGCAAAAATGTACCTAATACATATATATATATATATATATATTGTAGCACTCAACTGATGAATTAATAATGAAAATACGAAAAAAAAAAATTAAACGTGTTCGTTGATTTCAATTTGGAATGGGTGGTGATTTGGAATTTTCTTGCTTCTTAGTTAAGGTTTTTCTTTTTAAGAAAAATAATTTTATGTTAGCATTTTTGATAAAACATTGCATTGTTAACTAGAAAAATTCAATTGAATAAGGTGATTAGATAAATTCTTAAAATCTATAGCCTTCTATAGCCCTTTAGGAAGGTCTAAATGATCGTTGAAAAGTATCTAACACATTCCCAGAAAGGAATTTTGTGGATTTGTTATGTGGCCCTGAGTAGGAAGATATAATAGAAAATTCATAGGACAGTAAGCTTTAAAAAAAAATCTGACCAACGGTGTAGTGGTTAAGACAGCAATCTTTCAAGTGGAAGGTCTCCAGGTTCAAACCCCAGTTAGATATCGATCTTAAAAATATAAAATGACTCATATAACTAATTTGGTTTTCACTTTACAGTTCGAATTTTAAAATGGAAGTCACTTCGGAATGCAAAAGTATGAAAAATTTCAGTATGTGCTTACTAATGAATATCAGTACACTTTGTGGGAAAATTAAATTTATATGTTTTATACTTATTTATTAAAGTCAAAAAAAAGTTTTAAATGAAATTATGCAATAAAATTTTTCAAGGTCTTTTAAATTAACAAACTAATAATCCATATACAGGTATTAAAATATTAAACATACTAATTAGTATTTACTAACTTTAACTGATAAGTACTTTAAGATTTGTAGCTTATGTTTAAAGCTATTATATATCAATCAAACTGAATATAACTATTATATAAAATTTTATTTCGTTTTTCTACTTTCCATTGTTGTTTTTTTGCCAAAACCAATTAAAAACTAAAACAAAATTTTTAAAACATTTAACATTTTGGTTTTAGGCATAAGTATTTATTGTTTTTTTTTATTACAACATTTTCAACATTTCCAATTAAATACAAATTTATGGCAGACTTAAAAACGCTTAAACTGAAAGTGTTACCTAATAAATCAATTTTTTTTTTTTTTTTTGAAAATTTAAGTACAACATTAATGATTATATTGTAATTTTTTTTTACATGAATATTAAAATGATAATATAAGAGTATCATAAATTGAACAACTGCAACAGAATCATTGAAAATTATACTAATTATAAAAAATACAGACATAAAAGTTGTCATAATATTGAGGAAAAATAAAAAATAAAACTTATACTTGAAAACTAGCATAAAATTAGTTATAACTCTGATAAATCTGAAAAAAAGCAATAACTGTATTTTATGTTGTCTACTTTTTTATTTTTTTTATATCATGAAATCATCATTAACAATTCAAACATTAAACAACTTTGTCAACATTATCATCAACAACGACAACAATAATTGATGAAATTATTATTATTTTATATATATTATACACTTATATATATTTATATATATATATTTTCAACTAACACTCAACATTTCCCGAATCAAATAAAAAAAAAATAAAACAAAACACTGAACTCTCATTCATATCCAATAATAGATAGTTGTTAACCATAGTTTAATTTAAAATATCAGACAATTTATCATCTGCAAAATATAAATACTATAGACAATCTAACAGATCTACTAATTGATTAACAAATAAAAGAAAAGAGACAACAAATATAAATTTGAAATTTTTTATTATAAAAGAAAATATTATGTATAACAATTTCCATAGTTGGTAATGTATACCTATATATATTTATAAATCTATAGTTCGATTATTTGGTTTGTAAATATAGTTCTCAGTTCAGTTAGTTGTTAACTCTTATTTTTTTTTTTTTTATCTTTAATTCCGTGTAACTGTATTTTTATCTTTCTTTTACACTTTTAGTCAATAAATTGTTTTTTTGTTTTTTTTTTTTTTTATTCAAAAACTATATGCTGCCCAATCTAAGTGACTGACTGACTGACTTGTTTTATTTTTATTCTTTTTAAGGATTTATTAAGACAGCAAATTAGCATTATATCCATAAAAAAAAAATTTTACAATTACAACAACAAATACATATAAAAAAAATAAAAAAAAACTTAACAAATTTCACCGTGATTAGCTTCCCATGAAAGAAAACAGAATGCAAAAACAAAAAAAAAAGTAATGAAACAACAGTAAGTCAATGCAACCGACTTAGTAATTCCCTACACCTAATAAATTCAATTCACAGTTACACGAACCTCCACTTCAACACCAAATTCAGATTTCAGGAATATTAAGCTAATAGAAAAATTAATATCTTCAACCAAATTCTAATTCAATTTTCTAACTTTACTTATTTCTCATAGGAGTATACTGGTTAGGTGTAAGGACTATAACTACTGTGATTCCTCCCAAATTTCAGAAACATAAAGAAAACAAAACAAAAAACTATTGAATCAAATATAAAGTTTCTGCCTTCAATTTCAAAGATATGCTTATTATAGAAGAGAAATTAAATTAGAGGATATGCTTTTAAGCAGTTTCGGGAGGTGTGTAGGAGGTTCTTGAATCACCACTCCGATTTATCCCAAACTTTAGGGAAACAGGAACACACTCGTATCAAATTTGAAGGTTCGATCTTTACTGGTTTCGGAATTATGATCGATTGGCCTTAGTTTGATCGTAAGCTTCCAGAATCAGATCCCATTTACAATCGCTACCTTTATTTAGAAAGCTTCCAGAAACCTAATCCTTGGTTTGATTCCGCCCATTTGCAATCCACGCTTTTTTTTATCATTACTACCCCACATTATAGATTTCTTCAAGAAAGCATAATTATTTTTTGAGATATTCGGCGTGCGGGCGGACATCACTAAATCAACGCAGGAGATGATGCTGATAAAAAACATATATACTTTCCATATCTGGTTTGTCTCTTTTCAGATATGGAAAGTATATACTTTTCATCATACAAAACTTTATATACCCTTATACCTAATTTAGGTGTAGGGTATTAAAAGTAGTTTAGATTTTTATGAATAAAATATTGAAAGACAGGAAAATTTGCTACCCATTTTAAGAAAAAAAAAAAAAACCAAAACTAAAAAAAAAAAATTGAAAAATGTTTGTCTGTTTTTTTTTTTTTTTTATCACTGAATTGATTTTAAAATCAATGAAAAAACAAACAATCCCTGTAGCAAAAATACTTTTTTTCACTTTATTTTTGCAATGACTTAAATTAAAAAAAAATACAAAAAAAAAAGTATCTTTAGTGAAAGAATCGCATTAGAGTACAATGGATTTTATTTATTTCTTCTATATTGCTTTACATTTCATTAAGGAACTGAAATTTTAATAAGCTCAGTCTTTCATTGTAACTTGCACTTCAACCAACCAATTAAACTTAAAAACCAACAGATACTGTTATAATTCACTAAATGTAAACGAAGCTAATTTTATTTTGTACTCGTAATTATTATTTATTAGATGCAAAGAGAAATACATAACTGTTATATATATTAATTGATTTATGTTCAATATGAATTTTTAGTATTTTACATATTACAAATTTCTTCTGGTTTTAATTGAATTGAAATTAATCAATTAGTTTGTTTTTAAATTACGTTAATTACGTGACAAAGTCAGACATTTTTTGATTTTGAAAACTTAAGTATATTCTTTAATTATCATTATAATCACATAATTATTATTATGGTTGGTTAATTGAACAACATTTGATTTGAATCATCTTTGAAATTTAGAATAATTACCGAAAACAAAATCAGAGAGCAGAATAATTAAGAATGGAAGAAAGTGCGACTGGTATTGATTAACAATTGTAACAGGACACGACACTAGGTTGGAAACGGCTGGAAAGCTATAGACAAGTGAATTAAGAGTTGAGATTACAAATTACAATACAACACGTAGGTTCTTTAGCCATGATTGAAAGAATAATACTGCAGAAGCAGCACAAGAATCGATCCAAGGATCGTATTTATAAAATACTGAAGGGAAACCTACTTAGAATGGAGATGTCAAAGAACGTTATCTTGGTAGGGTATACAAAAGCGTTGATTCCAACACAAAAACCCTGATAATGCATAATTAAGTATGCGAAAGGGGGGTAAGATCGGGAAAACATCATTGCTGGCAGCCAGCAGTAGTAAACCCTGAGATAGTTATCGTAATACAGAAATATCGTAATAATAAATATAAGAAAGAAAAGATAGTCGCAGTTATGGTGGAAAAAAATCAGATGAATCAGATCGCAGGGAAAGTCCAAATTAAGGTTATTGCAGAAAGTTGCACGAATTGACCTTTTAACGTTGCTGCTGCAGCTCCATAAATAGATTTATGAAAATGAACCGGAGACAAACCCAATAAACATTGAAGGGGAAGCTAGATAAACTACGATGGAAAAATGGTAAAGCAGCTGGACAACAGTTAAAAGGTTAGAAAAACTGCAAGCACCAAATTTGTAATTCTGGGGCATCCGAAGATATCCGAAGTCAATTATTAGTACTGCTCGGCCAGATAACATGTTTAAAAATTATGCTGCAACCTGAGCACCCGTGTAAGACAGTTCTATATTTTATAAAAATTGTTTAATAATCGTTGCACTTTAAAAATGTTTTTTAACAAATCATAAAATTTCCAGTATTTAAATTAAAAACAACTTTAAACTAAAGTTTCTTAACTTAAATTAACCTGGATTCTTGATATTTAATACTATTTATTTTTTTGCATTTTTAAAATGGTCATGCAATAAAAAATTAATGGATAAAAGTTTTTCTTCTCATTAAGATTTTCTTAAAAAAATTTTTATTAGTTTTTTTTCATTTAGATTTTCTTAAAGTTTTTCATCTATTTTTCTTTTCTTTTGAAAATTTCATAAAATTCAAACAATGCAGTGGAATTTAGCGAAATTAAATGGTTACTGTTGCACAACAATAAAACAATAAAAAAAAAATCAAATAAACAAACAATAATAAAATATAGGTCACAAGGCGATGCTGTAATTTCCTACAGCTTTAAAAAAACAGTTAAATAAACAACAATTCATTTTTTATTGACTGCATTTTATTTTTTGAATGTCACGCATTCATGTCTTATTTTAAAGTTCATTACTAGAGAATTGCTACTAGGCAAAAGGAACAAAAAAAAAAAACAAGAAATAAAGATTCCAAATGAATATAACGAAATTCCTAAAAATTATATATGTATATGTATATTATATTCATACATATATACATTGAAAATGATGACCTTAAAATGAACAAAAATTTAGATGGCAAACAAAAAGAATGCAGATCATTATAGAGGAAATTATATATGTATATAAGCATTATAAAGGAAATTATATATGTATAATATATACATGCATATATATAAAGCATACTACCACACAAAATGAACACTATATACAGTAATTAATGCATGCATTTGCATAAAAATGTCATTTTTGCATTTGTTAAACCGAATAAGATTATGCATGCATGAAATTCAATTTTTAAGATTATGCTACTGATGTTAAATTTTGCTGATTTTGATGCTAATGATTATAATGGTGTATTATTATGTAGTAAACCAAATAATGACAAGAATAAATTTTTACATTACAAAAGGATTAATTGTCCTGACCCAAAAATTTATTTACATTTTTTTTTTTTCTTTCTATCCTTTTTTCTTAAATATAAAATATGTTCTTTCTTCTTCTTCTTCTTCTAATTATTTATTCTAAAACACGAATTAAAATTTTTTAACTGCAAGTAATTCGTGATGAATAACAGTGAAAAATAAAATGATATCCCAAGAATTTTTTTTTTTTTGAAAATTTTTAACTTGAAAAAAGGGAGCATAAAATAAATGGTAATTATGGGTAACTATATAAAAGATTTATTTCTTAATCTTAAGAATTTTTATTAATTTAATTTTTTAAAGAATTTTTCAGATTTAATGCAGATAATATAAATTAACTTAAATTTATGGATTTTTTTGAATTAATATATGTTATATGTATATAGATATATATGAAAGGTTATTTCCATATTATATATATATATATATATATATATATATAAATAATAGGATGTATTCTGGTGTATAAAACTGAATTTATTGTTATTTTTTGTTAAGGTGTTTTGAGCTTGTCTTATGCGACATGTTACCTTCGATTCGAACTTCCATTTGGAATCTTCATCGCATGCGGTTTCTAACTCCATTTTTTATTATTTAATTGTCTCTGTAGGGGTTCTACTACTGTAAGTCTCCATAGATTTTAGATGCCAGTAAGCCAGAATATTATGCATATTTATACGTAGACATCTGCTAACGAACACTAGTCAGAAGTTTTACGCTGGTTGTTTTTTCTTAAGGTTGCAGTGCCCGTGTTTCGCTGCAGCGAAACTTTGAAACTCTTTAACTTTCTATTCAAACCCAAAAAATATGGTTAAAAAGTTATAATTTTTATTTTTGAAACACCATTTCTACCAGTCAACCATAGACGAAATTTATCAGCAGACAAATTACCCTATTAAATAATATGTTAACGCAAAAATTCTATGAAAAATTGGTATATTTTTGCAAAAAAATCTTAAAAAATTTGGTTAAAAAGTTAAAATTTTAAATTTTGAAACACCATTTCTATCAGGCAACCATAAATGAAATTTATCAGCAGGCAAAAATTCTATGAAAAATTGGTAATTTTTTGAAAAAAAATCTCAAAACATTTCGTTAAAAAGTAAAAATTTTTATTTTTGAAACACCATTTCTACCAGGCAACCATAGACGAAATTTGTCAGCAAGCAAATTACCCGATTAAATAATATATAATTAACACAAAAATTCTATGAAAAATTGGTATTTTATTGCAAAAAAATCTCAAAAAATTTGGTTAAATTTTTATTTTTGAAACACCATTTCTACCAGGCAACCATAGACGAAATTTGTCAGCAGGCAAATTACCCTATTAAATAATAAAAAATTAACGCAAAAATTCTATGAAAAATTGGTAATTTTTTGTAAAAAAATCTCAAAAAATTTGGTTAAATTTTTATTTTTGAAACACCATTTCTACCAGGCAACCATAGACGAAATTTATCAGCAGGCAAATTACCCTATTAAATAATAAAAAATTAACGCAAAAATTCTATGAAAAATTGGTAATTTTTTGAAAAAAAATCTCAAAAAATTTGGTTAAAAAGTAAAACTTTTTATTTTTGAAACACCATTTCTACCAGGCAACCATAGACGGAATTTATCAGCTGGCAAATTACTCGATTAAATAATATATAATTAACACAAAAATTCTATGAAAAATTGGTATTGCAAAAAAATCTCAAAAAATTTGGTTAAATTTTTATTTTTGAAACACCATTTCTACCAGGCACGGAATTTGTCAGCAGGCAAAGTACCCGATTAAATAATATATTAACGCAAAAATTCTATGAAAAATTGGTATTTTTTTGCAAAAAAATCTCAAAAAATTTGGTTAAATTTTTATTTTTGAAACACCATTTCTACCAGGCAACCATAGACGAAATTTATCAGCAGACAAATTACTCGATTAAATAATATATAATTAACACAAAAATTCAATGAAAAATTGGTATTTTATTGCAAAAAAATCTCAAAAAATTTCGTTAAAAAGTAAAAATTTTTATTTTTGAAACACCATTTCTACCAGGCAACCACAGAGGAAATGTCAGCAGGTAAAGTACCCGATTAAATAATATATAATTAACGCAAAAATTCTATGAAAAATTGGTATTTTTTTGCAAAAAAATTTGGTTAAATTTTTATTTTTGAAACACCATTTCTACCAGGCAACCACAGACGAAATTTATCAGCAGGCAAATTACCCTATTAAATAATATATTATTAACGATAAAATTCTATGAAAAATTGGTATTTAATTGCAAAAAATTTCGTTAAAAAGTAAAAATTTTTATTTTTGAAACACCATTTCTACCAGGCAACCATAAACGTAATTTGTCAGCAGGCAAATTACCCTATTAAATAATATATAATTAACGCAAAAATTCTATTAAAAATTGGTATTTTTTTGCAAAAAAAAACGACAACTTCTTTGATCTCAATCATAGTTGGCATGGAAGTGCGTATTTACGCAGAATGCTGGTGATGCCTTCCTATATATAGTATAATTTCTTCTGATTCACTCATTTCACTATTCCATGTTTGTTCTTGTAGATTGTTTAATATTTTGTCATGTCTACCTTTGATAGGATGTGATGTTGTGCTCTTTCATTTCTCAGCTTGTTCAAAATTTGGAGGAGTTTCCTTGTTTTATTTTGTCCTTCAATTGACACGGGGTTTTCGGAGTCCATTCTTATTTAGTCCCTTTTAGTGGCTTGTTTTTCTCTTTTATCCAGCGCTTTGTATTGTTGCTTATTGAAATAACCGCTTTCTAGCTTCCACTTCGTCTTTCACCTTTGTGATGTTAGGTCTAAAATTTTAGATACTCCAGATATCTATGGAGTTTGTTCTGTCTATGGTACCGAGTTTGTTTCTCGCCATCTCATTTATGTTTTTGCTAACAGCTCTCAATGAAATGTTAACAGACCTCGAAAAGCCTTTCTCCGTTTTTGTCCCTTAAAATCAAAATCTCACCTTTCCGGATATTGTTAAAAGTCGTTTTTGCTTTATCTTCGGCATCTTCCGTTGCTACACTATATTGAACTAGGGATATATTTTTGATTTTGCAGCGAAATCGGATCACAACAATACTACCTGATGCAATATTATTATTTCCAAACTGTTTGCTCTAACTAAATCTATACTGCTATACAACAGGGTTACCGCTATTCTCACATTTTTTCTAAGCAGAAGATTAAATTAATGCAGAAATTGCTGAATTAATAACTTTACCCCGATTTAAGTATAAATATAGTTGAATAAATTAATCTTATTTATAACTAATACAAATAAAATCTCTGGATTTTTATATTATATATTGTTTTATAGGTATATTAGTTGAAAACAATTTTTTATTTGCGCCCGAGGTTCAATTTTGAACCACTGCTTTTTAAAAATTTTTAACTAAATTATTAACATATTGATTTATTTAATTAAATTTCTATTTATTAAATCATTCTACTTAATCTTCATCTTAAATAATAATTAAATTTGATTATTGAATATTAAATATCCTTAGAGAATTTATTTAAAACTTGAAATAAATTATAAACTACATATATACAATTTGTACTTCTAATCCGTGAAGTATTAAAATAGTTACAAAATATTAAACGTATATATATTAAATACTATAATTGTGACCTAAATATTTTTTGTATATTATTTGTAATATTATTAATTCTTTAAGCTTTTGGACATAACTATTAAATAAAATGTTAATAAAATCAAAATAATTTTGTAAACTAGTTTTTGATTATACTCAAAAACCACTCTATTAGATAAATGAAGAAATTTGTTTTAAAAATCACTCAAAACAGAACCATAGGGTAAATGAAACTGTATTTTATAAATTTAAAGTAGGTGTTCTCTAAGAAAAACCAATTTTTTTTGTTTTTCTTGTTTTTTTATTTCTTTAAGATTTTCATCAGCTTCGTGTTGATTCAATTAAAATTTAGTTGTGGTGCCCCTACACAAATTCATAATTAACGAACTTTTCAAAAAAAAGAAAAGAAAAATTCAAAAAAGAACATTAAATTTATAAAATGTTTTGCGGCAGACAAATAACTTTAGATTATATGCTTTTCATCAGGAAAACCTTATAATCTAAAATTTTCACCGTTAAATCAATGCTTTTTAAAATGTTTTAAAGTGTAATATCAAATATAAAAGACTTTGATTTCTAACAATAATTAACCCTGATGTGGTAATTTAAATATTAACTTTTGTAATGTAATTATACACATAATCAACACTTATTCTACACAATCATTAATCTTTTAAGTGAAATGTAAGTTTTAATTAAATTAAGGCTGTATGAATTAGCCATTTTGCAAAGTTGTCAAAAATTAAGACTGAGTTGACATACTACCAGCAGTATTAAAAGAGGCATCTACTGATCGGACGACATATGTATAGAGTCCAGTAACATTGAAGATGCAAATCTTAATTAAACTACTTACAACTAACATCCCGTGAAATTGGGACTAGTCTCTGTTGTCTAGAAGTATTATTTTGCCTTTAGGTGGCACCAACGGACATGGACCAAACTGCATCGATTAAGCTAGAACAGCTTTCGGTAGACATCGCCATATATGGAACAGTTCGCAAATATCAAGACTGAAAAAACTAACAATATTCAATTCGTGCTACCTATATTAACATATGGCTGCATATCATGGTTGAATAGATTACAGTTCTTTATAAATAAACGGACTTGTTCCCACACTAACAAACCAAGAGCCAATAGTATAGCAAATTACCATAAGAAAATGGAGATAGATTGTATACACTAAGGAAAAATGAAGAATGCATAACCTGGAATCCTCTAGACGAATCAAGATCAAGAGGTATACCCAGAGCAAAAAAACATCTTTGAATAGAAATAAATGAAAACCTTAAATTGAAACCCTATGATCCAAGTGGAGTTAACTAGAAAACCAGAAAAAACAGAAATATCAAACATCGATCTCAAAGATTAATCTCAGCAAACATTCCTTCAGATTTACAATTGAAACTCAAAAACACATTAAATAATATGTTGACATAAAAAAGTCTAGTTCACATATGGGTTAAAATTGACACGTGTTTATTTTATTTTTATTATTTAACTGTTATTTTGTTTATTATTTATTTATTAATATTATCAAACTGTGTTGCAATATGATTTAAACTAAGAAAAAGGGCACACAAATTAAAATAATAAAATTATACTTATTAGGAAGTGATAATACTTTTAAAAACATAAAAAAATTTACCCATATTCAATATAGTCTTGAAAAATGCGTATACTACAAGCATTAAGAAATAATAAAATTAATAATATGATGTCATCCCACACACCTTATTCAATCTAAACATAAAAATTAAAAACACTTCAAAAAGGTTGAATTTTATATGGGATAGGAAGTAACCTATAAATATTCACCTTTCTTTCGAAGAATCCACCTTTTAAAATGACATATATTATATTCCATAAAAGAAATTCTATATTGGAGTTTGATTATACATATCAAAAATATGTAATACCTATCTATAAATTTAAATAAAAATAATTAGCGAAGATGTCATTAAAATTTTGTAAATTTCTTATTAATGGGGGAGAACATGTTGTTTTAAATTTTTTTATTGTTATTAAATTTTCATATCTTTCACAAAAAAGAAACAATTTAATAAAATCTAGGTAATAAATAATTTTTATGAGTTTCCAATAATTTATTAATTTCATTAACGTTTATAGTTTTAAATTTCAACACCTTTTGGGTTTAAACTTCAAAGATGTAAATAGTTTTAATTTTTTATAATTTGAATAATCGGGGGTGTTAGTGAAAAAATTTTTGAATTTAATCACATCTTGCATGGCAATACTACCGATTAAAAATTTTAACACGACTTATCATTTTTACACTCATAAATGGAAAATTTCAAGAAACAACTGTACCACACATTATACATGGGAAACGAAGCTACCTGGTCCATGTATGTACCCTTTTACTAAATAAATAAATAAATTATTAAATATACATAGAACTTATCAAGTTTCAAAATTTAAATCTTTCAAAATTTGCAAAAAAACTAATTTTAAATCCTAAAATAAAAAAATTTTAAATTATGAATGAATATGATTCACTAAGTATAACTTTAGTATCTATATAATGTAGGTACTATAATATATAACATTAAGTACTATATATGTATACATTTTTATTTATAAATCATAATACTACATACTATCATGTAAAAAACCTATAAAACATAACATGCAATTTTGTAAGCTTCCGGACTCTACTAATTACTGATAAAAATAAAATTTATAACACTATTAATTATCATATATAAGATGTTTAAAATTAGTTGCACATATGCATATGTATTTTATTTTTTTTTTTTTGCTATTTTAAATAATAAATAAAAAAAAACTAAAATTTTATTTTAAATAATGAATTAAATGAAATGCGTAAAAAAAAAACACTTGTAACATAAATACCATAATTTATATTCTGACATGGACAAAACTTATCTCACCCCAATATATTTTATGTGTCTAAAAAAATTCTAAATAAAAAACTTAACATATATATTTCAAGGAAAAATTTTAATACATAAAATTTTTTCTGTATATATATGCATATATTATGTAATTAATATGTGGTTTTTTTAACTTTGAAATATTTATGATGACATCATAAATAAATAAAATAAAAAAAATAATTAAAAAATGTTTTTATTACCCAATAATCTTAAGTTTTCCCTTATATGCCATATGGGATCATTATTAGATAATATATAGATGCGATAGAATTTAATTTCTTTCCCTTTCACCCTCCCCCCCTTTTGAAAAAAAAACTTCATTTAATTATCCACCAATAAAAAAAACAAAAACAATATAAAAACAATATATGAAAAAAATTTGTATCTTCATTAAAATCTGAATAGTTTTACAACCACCAACATTGCAGTTTAATGTTCAATATAGGTTTTCATTTTGTTTTTTTTTTTGTTTTTTTTTTTTTTCTTCTAAAACAAAATGAAAATAAACAAATGGTTTTAATTTTCATTTAAAAATAATTTAAAAAAAAAAATTAGAAATAGTTAAGAAATTAAAATAAAAAAAACAAAATAAAAATAAGTTCAAAGAACCATAAAAATGTTTCCATAAACATGATAAAACGTCACGGTGTATTAAAATGTAAACATGTTGCAAAACACTAGACACATTCTTGTTGTAAACATTACCGCATTCTAATATGTTTTTTTTTTTTTTATCTTTTTTTATCTTATTGTTTATGTGTACTTATACGGAGTCTAAAATTACTTTCTACACTACACAAGTCTACAATATACATACTTATATACATACATATTATATGGTTTAATATGACATTGCATTTTCTTTGAACAAATTTTCTCTTGAAATATTTTCAACAACTCTTGTAAACAAATTCAAGATTTTGATTTTAAAATTTTTTTTTACATTTGTGTTTGATTTTTCTTATTTGATACTTCTTCCGTCTTAGTTTTTTAAGGGTTTTTCAAATTGTCGGACTTACAGCAGATAAAAGACGTATTTGGTAAAGTATATTTAAAATTATTGATTTTTGGAGACTTATATGAAACTAATATACTTATAGACTTAAATACCCATTTTAAATGTTTAGATAAATTGCAAGATGCTGGGGAATAAATGTAGGAAAAGATTTTCGAAATTCAGGTGACTGTAGTAATACTTTTCTATTGAAAGGTATTTAATACCAATGCCTAGGAATTACATACTATTACATAACAAAACCTAAGGTAATTCATTAGCATTTAGCAAAATGTGAGGATTAAATAAAGCATATGGAAGTGTTATATGAATGCCATAGGATGTACAGAAGAATCCTAACTGGTGTATCCTAAATCAATACATTTATTATTTCAAATAAAATTTATAAATTCAATGGAAACATTTGTAGACTGTGATAAGTCACAAGTCAAATCCTGGAATCATCTAGATTTTATATCATATTTGATTCGATAAAGAAGATTCAAAAAGATGTAAGGCACTTTAATAAAAAGTTATTTAAGAAATGGTAAGTTAAAAGGTTTTAATAGGGGTAAGTTAAAAAAATATAGGCTAATTTTCTTAAAAAAATTATTAACTAATAGTTAAAACTATAAATTTATTTATTTGTACTAAATTTGACACAAACTTTATCAGAAATTCTGAATTTGTGGAAAACCCATTGAAATATTTATTGTTGTTATTATTATTCTTTTATTATTTCCTTGTTAAACGTATGTTGTATTATGTACGTTTATACTAATATATATATATTTTTTTTTATTTATCGTTGTGAAAGTTAAACAACATGTCAAAATGTGCTGTTCATATAAGTAAGTACTTATAATATATGCATAAGTATATATATCAAAGATAAGTACTGAACCTCTTTTTTTTTTGTGTTAGATTCGACAATTATGTAGGAGTAATGTCATTTTCTTTCACAATGTTCATACTAAGATTTATTAATAAGAATATAATGTATAATATATATATGTATAAATATATATATATATATTTCGAATTTTAATACTCTATAGCTATTTAGACAAGGCAACATTTTTTATAGGATATGTTTCATCGTAAAATAATTTTTTGAATTTTATGTTCTTCCCCTGTTTTTTTGATAGTAAAAAGAATTATGAAGTTTCAAGTCTTATACTTATATATATATATCTAAAATCTACATATATTAGGATTTTAATTTTTATACAGATATATATATAAGTAAGTATAAAAATGAAAATCTTAATTCAAAAAATACAAGATTTTTATGATAGTGATGGTGATGGTGATTGCAATAATAATGACAACGATTATCTTTCTATTTTAATGAAACTTATGTTTTATTTTTTTTTTTTTTTTGATTTAATATCGAAATGAATAAAAAAAACAATTTGAATTATTTAATGTTTTATGTATATATACTTATGATGTAATTAAGTACAAGAATTTAATTGGATATTAAATATAACACTTGCCTTTTTAATAATTAAAAAAAATATTACTATAGAGTAATGGGTGGAAGATTATAAAAATATAAAGAGCAAAATATTATTTAGTAATTTTTATTATTTAAATAATTTGATCTCTTTTATATTGCATTTTTAATTAAGTATATATATACAATATTTGAGTAACTGTATAATTTAAGGTCCTGCTGCAAAAATTAGGTACGTATATTTTTAATTTTTAAATACATAATTTTGAAAAGAATTTTATTGAAATTAATGAAAACATTAAATCATATAATAATAAATTTTTAATTTTCTGATCACCTCCACATAGTAAACATTTCCTTTTAATAAATTCAAATAACAAATTTGTCTCCACAACAGGTTGTTGAATTTCGAGCCATAAAATAAGGCCCAACGAAAAAAGTCAAAGGGGTATTATTCCTTCTACTCATTGAGAAATAAGGCTTCGGAGAATTACTTCTCATTGAATCGGAAATAATACCCAAGAAGCCTTATTTCTGTTTCAATTTTAATTCTTCGACTTCTTAAAAAATAAAGTCTCAGGGTGTTATTTCTTTTTCTATTTAGTCTCTGATCACTTGAAAAATATAGCGCCGTGGTGTTAATTTTTATTCTCATATGGATGAGATTCTGAAGCGATCTTAGATCTAGATTCAAAAATAGGGCAAATATTCCTTTTTTCCAGAATTCCGAATACAACTTTAAAATCCCCAGAATCTCACTTAAACATATAATGAATTATCTGCTAAAGGGAAATCCCTGATTTCTGATACAATTCTAAAATTCTTCCTAATTCAAAACCTTACATATACAAATGTTTAAGATATAAAACTCCAAGATGATATTTTTCTTTCAATTTAATCTTCGAATACTTGGAACATAACACCGAGACCTTTTTTTCACAGGGCCTCATTTTATGTATCCGTTTTATACTTAGTTTTATTTCAAATGACATTCTACGAATCACACTAATCGTACTGTCGTCGTCACTATCAACTTTTTAGAGACGATTAATTCGACGGTCGATTAATTCGATCGAAAGCGCTGTAAGACTGCTCAATACGGTTAGTTTTCTTCTCTTACTTAATATTTAATCTCTGTTTTCCAATAGCTAATGACTCTGTTTTCAAGTTTAGCAGACCTCTGTTGGCTCTGGTCTTCCTATTTAACTTTAATTGGCGTTCAATAAAATAATTTTTTTTTGATTTAGACCCCATATTTAAAGCTCTTGTTCAAATATATATTTTTTAATAAAGCAATAAATTTAGTTTGTTCAAAAATATTCTATTATAATTTAATCATCCAAAAGTTAACCACGAACATAATGTTTTAAAAAAGTTTAATTGGATTTTTTTTTTTATATTTTTTTTGTGGCCTTAATTTATAGGCACAAACATGAAAGCAATTAAGTTATATATTATTATATATTATACAGATATAATTTTTTTATTGATTTTAAATGAGAATACATAAATAAATGATAAAGTTTATTTGAAAATTTTGCTCTTTATTAAACACTTGTATAATAAAATCGTATTTAAACGGTCTTTCATATAACATAAAAAAGCTCTTTCGTACGTTTTTAAAGAACTTTTAAAATATTTATTAAACCCTATATAAAAAAAAATTAGGTAATATTTCTATACTTTTATTAAAACAACTTTATTACCAATCCATTCTTTTTAAAGTGTCATTCAGTTTTATTTATTTTTTGCTGTCCATAGAATGTCCTTCACATTATGATTTGTTTTTAATAAATCTTGAACACACGTAATATATACGTGTATTCAAGATTTCTGTATATGTAGAGCAGTTTTGAATTTGGAAAAATGGTGAGATATTCATGATTTTCAACATTTTGGACATAGGGAAAAGCTATAGAACTCATATAGTTCATAACTCAACCAAAATTTTAAACTATAATAATATTTCAAGAGACTATTTATGAATTTTCTATATATAACCTATATATATTGCTTCATATATAGAAACTAGTTCTATATTGAGAATGTATATTCAAAATCGTAAAGATCGTAAATTCATAAAAATAGAAAACGCTTGAATTGTATTTTGAATTACGTCCTTCGGAGTTAAACTCTATTTTGACCTATGTCCTTTGAAGTTAAGGATTCCAAAAAAAGTTCCGTTTTATTAATCGGAATCTTATTTGAATCAGAGTTCTTCAGTTATTTAAATCAGACATCAGATTTACAAATGTTAATGTAAAAAATCAATGGTATAACATCCCTCGTTTATTTCTTTATTAAATACACAAAATAAGTATATATTAATATAAGTTAAATGATAAAATGCTTCATTTTCTTGGTTATTTCATTTCTTTTAATAGCAATATTAACTTTATCATTTTTTTTAGTGTTGTTCTTCCACCACAAACACTTTAATGAGAATTCTATAGAGAGCATTTATATCTGAACTTTAAGCAATTAATTCTGATATCAAATTATAATTGGTGTAATATAATATTTTTAATCATTATTTGGATTTTGAGTTTTGGTATTTTTCGAAAATGTAAAACAAAAAACACTGGGTTTTTGAATATTAAAAATATAACTTAAATGATAAAGACAGAATCACATATTTTAATTAACGTCACTCTACTTAAAAAATTATTATTATCGCAAACTAATTTCAGTTTTAAGTTAGATATTGTTAATTTTTAGAGATTTTATTTTTAACATATATGTAATAATTACAAAATATGGATATGGCAAGTCCTTTTGGGCCTTTACAAAAAAACTTCAAAAGAAAACTTTAACAGGACTTTTTTTCAACCTCTTAGGGATTAAAGCAATCAACTCGTGTCAGTTTTGAAAGGAAAAGCTAATTTGTTTAGAAAGAAGTTTGCTTCGAACTTCTTACAATCTCAGTTAACTAAAAGACCCGCAGAAGTTCTTTCTCAGATGTTTCATAATCTTGGTAGAATATACTTTAGGTCTAAAGAAAAATCAGCCGATCCTGAAGGTATCACCACTACCTCTCTTAAAAAAATCTATACTCCCTCCTTTCAAAAACCTTTGTACAAGCTTTTATATCTTTGCTTTACGTACTCATCCCCAATTACTTACCAAAGTAATGGAAAAAATTATAACCAGAACCTTGTTAAATATCTAAATCCTAGGAGTTTGTTTATTGACTATGATAATCTTGATTCAGAGTCGGACTTTGAACCGGTGATCTTATGAAATTCCTTTGCGCGAAGCCAAATACTAGTTTCGACCATTTTGAATGGTGTAATGATTCTGGATTATTTAAAAGTAAAACTAACTAAAAATGGAATGAAGGAACCAACTAAATACATATGTGAAGGTAAATGCATAAAATTATTTTAAGAAAATACCTGAAATTAAATGATAAACAAATATTTCAATCAATTCCATCAGGTACTATTTTCATTAGAACAGAGTTTAAAACTCACAAAAGCTTTACATAACTTTTTAACTTGATTTTCTTTTTGTAATTAATAAAAAAAAAAACAGTTTCCTTCCTACTTATATCATAATATCAAATATAGCAAAGTTTTAAAATATTTTTAATAAATATAATTAATTAACAACGACAACACTAATTTAGCACAACTATAAAACTATTTTAACATTATATATTTTTGTCATCAAATTATTGAACTCCATTTAAAAAATTGGTAGCTACCATTAGAGTATCCGGTGTTGCGCGAGTCTTCAATTTAAATTTTATTTTTATATTTTTTAATAGTTTTTTATCATAAATGGAAATCAGACTATAAAACTTTTTTTTTCTTTAAGTTACAATTTAACAAAAATAGAAGAAGCAAGAGTTTTATTCTAATAGGGAAGTATAAAAGAATTAAAATGGAAACATAATTTAAAATATGTACAAAGTAAAGATTTAATTAAAAATAAATCTGACATAATATTATTACAAAATCAAATTCTAAAGAGTATAATAAAAACAAAATTGATTTAATATTGAATTTGAAAAATCAATTCACCATAATTATATATAAAAGCTGCTATTCGAATAAATTTTGTTTTAATTGGAAAAATTAACATAATATTTGTTGACATATTGACACATTGAATTGTGGCTTTATATAAGGACATACCAAAAAAAAATGTGTTAACAAATGTGTTAAAATTTATAAATAAATATTATTTAATTTTAAATAAGTAGTGAAATAAAAATAACGAAGTAAAAACTTTTATATTAACTGTTTAAAGATATTTTTAACACGAGTTTTAAGCAACTCTGGATCTTTAGATTCGGTTTATTCTTTTACTCTAATATATTTAAGCACTACGTATTTCGAAGATATGCCGGTTATAGGTCTATGAAGGCATGTAGTAGCTAAATGAATCAGTACTTTCATTACCCTCAAGTGTGTGGGAGGTACCTGAACCATAACTACAATAGATCCCAAATTTCAAGAACACGTAAACGGAATAGGAAGGAAACTTTTGTACCAAATTTGAAGATTCTACATCTTTATTGGTTTCGGATTTATGCTCAACTGGCCTTAGAACAAAATTTTCCAGAATCCAAACACACGGTCTGATTTCACCCATTTGCAATTCGCCTGTCTTTCTTTCGTCATTAGTTATGTAAATTTCAACAAGATAACATCATTGTGTTTTTAGGAATCCAGCATACGGATTAGGAGATAACACTGAGTAAAAATATATATAATTCCATTACAGTTATAAAGACTATAACAAAGATAATTAATGTAAGTAAAACCGTAAAAAATTTTCGGAAAATTTTTTTTTTGCAGTTTTTTACGAATTTCAAGATCTACTAAATCACTTTTTTAACCAGGCAACCAGGAATCTAAATTTCCAGAAAGCAAATTTACTAAATTAGGACCTAAACAGTTTAAATGCCAAATCCATGCAAAAAACAATATTTTCTGTAAATTTTTACGAATTTTAAGAACAACTAAATCACTTTTTATAACAGGCAACCAGGAATCTAAATTTTCAGAAAGCTAAAAATTTTAAATGCCAAATCCTTGCAAAAAAAAATAATTTCTGTAATTTTTTACGAATTTATAACTACTAAATCACTTTTGATACCAGGCAACCAGGAATCTAAATTTTCAGAAAGCAAATTTACTAAATTAAGAGCTAAAAATTTTAAATGCCAAATCCTTACAAAATAAAATATTTTCTGTAATTTTTTACGAATTTTAAGAACTACTAAATTACTTTTTATACCAGGCAACCAGGAATCTAAGTTTTCAGAAAGCAAATTTACTAAATTAAGCGCTAAAAAGTTTAAATGCCAAATCCTTGCAAAAAACAATATTTTCTGTAAATTTTTACGAATTTTAAGAACAACTAAATCACTTTTTATACCAGGCAACCAGGAATCTAAATTTTCAGAAAGCAAATTTACTAAATTAGGACCTAAACAGTTTAAATGCCAAATCCATGCAAAAAACAATATTTTCTGTAAATTTTTACGAATTTTAAGAACAACTAAATCACTTTTTATAACAGGCAACCAGGAATCTAAATTTTCAGAAAGCAAATTTAATAAATTAGGAGCTAAACAGTTTAAATGCCAAATCCATGCAAAAAACAATATTTTCTGTAAATTTTTACGAATTTAAAGAACAACTAAATCACTTTTTATACCAGGCAACCAGGAATCTAAATTTTCGGAAAGCAAATTTACTAAATTAGGAGCTAAACAGTTTAAATGCCAAATCCATGCAAAAAACAATATTTTCTGTAAATTTTTACGAATTTTAAGAACAACTAAATCACTTTTTATAATAGGCAACCAGGAATCTAAATTTTCAGAAAGCAAATTTACTAAATTAGGAGCTAAACAGTTTAAATGCCAAATCCATGCAAAAAACAATATTTTCTGTAAATTTTTACGAATTTAAAGAACAACTAAATCACTTTTTATACCAGGCAACCAGGAATCTAAATTTTCGGAAAGCAAATTTACTAAATTAGGAGCTAAACAGTTTAAATGCCAAATCCATGCAAAAAACAATATTTTCTGTAAATTTTTACGAATTTTAAGAACAACTAAATCACTTTTTATACCAGGCAACCAGGAATCTAAATTTTCAGAAAGCAAATTTACTAAATTAGGAGCTAAACAGTTTAAATGCCAAATCCATGCAAAAAACAATATTTTCTGTAAATTTTTACGAATTTTAAGAACAACTAAATCACTTTTTATACCAGGCAACCAGGAATCTAAATTTTCAGAAAGCAAATTTACTAAATTAGGAGCTAAACAGTTTAAATGCCAAATCCATGCAAAAAACAATATTTTCTGTAAATTTTTACGAATTTTAAGAACAACTAAATCACTTTTTATACCAGGCAACCAGGAATCTAAATTTTCAGAAAGCAAATTTACTAAATTAAGTGCTAAACAGTTTAAATGCCAAGTCCATGCAAAAAAAAATATTTTCTGTAAATTTTTACGAATTTTAAGAACAACTAAATCACTTTTCATATTAGGCAACCAGGAATCTTAATTTTCAGAAAGCAAATTTACTAAATTAGGAGCTAAAAAGTTTAAATGCCAAATCCATGCAAAAAACAATATTTTCTGTAAATTTTTACGAATTTTAAGAACAACTAAATCACTTTTTATACCAGGCAACCAGGAATCTAAATTTTCAGAAAGCAAATTTATTAAATTAGGAGCTAAACAGTTTAAATGCCAAGTCCATGCAAAAAACAATATTTTCTGTAATTTTTTACGAATTTTAAGAACTACTAAATTACTTTTTATACCAGGCAACCAGGAATCTAAGTTTTCAAAAAGCAAATTTACTAAAGAGGTAGCTAAAAAGTTTAAATGCCAAATCTTTGCAAAAAAAATTTTTTCTGTAAATTTTTACGAATGTTAAGAACTAATAAAACACTTTTATACCATGCAACCAGGTATCTAAATTTTCAGAAAGCAAATTTATTAAATTAGGAGCTAAACAGTTTAAATGCCAAGTCCATGCAAAAAACAATATTTTCTGTAATTTTTTACGAATTTTAAGAACTACTAAATTACTTTTTATACCAGGCAACCAGGAATCTAAGTTTTCAAAAAGCAAATTTACTAAAGAGGTAGCTAAAAAGTTTAAATGCCAAATCCATGCAAAAAACAATAGTTTCTGTAAATTTTTACGAATTTTAAGAACAACTAAATCACTTTTTATACCAGGCAACCAGGAATCTAAATTTTCAGAAAGCAAATTTACTAAATTAAGAGCTAAAAATTTTAAATGCCAAGTCCTTGCAAAATTAAATATTTTCTGTAACTTTTTACGAATTTTAAGAACTCCTAAATCATTTTTTATATCAGGCAACCAGGAATCTAAGTTTACAGAAAGCAAATTTAATAAAATAAAAGCCCAATAGTTTAAATTCCTAATCCTTGCAAAAAAAAAATATTTTCTGTGAATTTTTACGAATTTTAAGAACTCCTAAATCACTTTTTATATTAGGCAACCAGGAATCTAAGTTTTTAGAAAGCAAATTTAATAAAATAAAAGCTTAATAGATCCTTGCAAAAAAAAATACTTTCCGTAAATTTTTACGAATTTTAAGAACTATTAAATCACTTTGTATACTAGGCAACCAGGAATCTAAGTTTTCAGAACGCAAATTTAACAAAATAAAAGCTAAATAGTTTAAATTCTTAATTCTTGCAAAAAAAAATATTTTCCTTAATTTTTTACGAATTTTAAGAACTACTAAATCACTTTCTATACCAGGCAACCAGGAATCTAAATTTTCAGAAAGCAAATTTACTAAATTAGGAGCTAAACAGTTTAAATGCCAAATCCATGCTAAAAACAATATTTTCTGTAAATTTTTACGAACTTTAAGAACTAGTAAATCACTTTCTATACCAGGCAACCAGGAATCTAAATTTTCAGAAAGCAAATTTACTAAATTAGGAGCTAAAAGTTTAAATGCCAAATCCATGCAAAAAACAATATTTTCTGTAAATTTTTACGAATTTTAAGAACTACTAAATTACTTTTTATACCAGGCAACCAGGAATCTAAGTTTTCAAAAAGCAAATTTACTAAATTAAGAGCTAAAAAGTTTAAATTCCTAATCCATGCAAAAAAAAATATTTTCCTTAATTTTTTACGAATTTTAAGAACTTCTAAATCACTTTTTATACCAGGCAACCAGGAATCTAAGTTTTCAGAACGCAAATTTAACAAAATAAAAGCTAAATAGTTTAAATTCCTAATTCTTGCAAAAAAAAATATTTTCCGTCATTTTTTACGAATTTTAAGAACTAAGAAATCATTTTTTAAACCAGGCAACCAGGAATCTAAATTTTCAGAACGTAAATATAACAAAATAAAACCTCAATAGTTTAAAATTTTTGAAACGGAACAAACCCTATGCGCTAATATTTTAATTCTGTAGATCTTGAAAATTGTATCTTATTATATATAAGACACAAAAGAATTTTATAAACTCTTTTATCAAATATATATATATTTATTATAAAACAACTATTTTTCATTTGTTATGTAAACTGTCAGTACTTTTACAGGGAATAAAAGTACACGTGGATTTAAATAATCGTTTTTCAAAGATTTCATTAATTACTCTCATATACAAAAAACAAATCCTTCTGAAGATTTCTATTATATACTTTCAATTAAGTGCTTAATTTATTCTTTAATGACAGAATTAATATAATAATATTAATATAATAATATGATTACTTTAAATTAAAAGCAAGTCTTCCTATTGAAAAGCAGATCTTTTTTATAACTCTTTTTAATTTTACCAACTAGGTTCAAGATATGTACTCGTATAGGTATGTTCTCATATATTACATTAAAATTAAAGATATTATATGTATATAAATAATCTTTCCACTTTCTTTCATTTTACCATAATTATATTGAATTAACTTGTCAAATACACGGTTTTACTCACTCAAGGAAAATATATCAAGGATTCTTTAAAATACTCTTACTCTTATTATAAAATAATAGAGATTTTAAGATTCAACTTTAATAATATAGATCTAGATTTTTTTTTATTTTTAACTTATATACTTAAGATACTTTTATATAGTATATATATATATATAAGATTGGCAAAATATTTCTAAGAAAACCCATTAAAATTTCGAAAAACATGAAATAAAATAAAAATTAATCGGTTTTTATTTTGTGTATGAAACAAAACCAAAAAAAAAAGAAAACAAAAATCAGATAAACATACATTCATTCATTTAATCCATTCAAAGTACTTACTTACAAGAATCTCTGAATTGAGTCAGAGCAATGAAAATCTATGTGTGTGTATAAGGGAATTAACAATGACATTTGTAGAGCGGTATAACAAAAGGTAAATGACAGTTACATTGACAAATAAAGAGACAAAAAATAGAAATTTAATATATATATACACATATATAAGTATATATATATATACTTATATAAAGAAATGTAAAAATAAAAAACTAGGGAATTGAGTCAATGTAGTGAAAATATTTAGAGTAAAAAAAAAAACAAAAACAAATAAAATAATAACAATAGAAATTAAACTGCCAAACAATGAAAATAAGGTTTTTTTAAGTCTTACAAACAAATTAAAGACAACATAAGAATGATTTTAGGTTTTGTTTTCACTTTTTTTTTTGTTTTTTATATTTTATTTAAAAAAAAAAACTCATTTAATCCACTTTAATACGTTAAAAACATTTTGGAGCTTTTTCAATTAAATTAACCCGAATATTTATAAATGCATAAGATAAAAAAAAAACACAATAAAATAAAAAACGAAAAAAACCAAATAAACCAAATTTAAACCAAATCCAACCAATTTTATAGATTTTTATCTTGTGGTTGTTTTTTTTATTTTAATCCTCTCTCGAATAAATTTAACCTGGTTTTTTAATCCTAAATATCAAAATAAAAAACAACGATAGAAACATTACAGAGTACATATAATTGTTACTATATTATATATAGTATTTTTTTCTTTTTCATTCTTTAGCTTTTAAATTGATGGTATTGCTTTTTAAGGTTTTTTTTAATAAGCTTAACTTTTTACTGTGGTTAATTTGTTGTGGTTTTTCTGTTTGTTTTCCTTTTTCTTTTAATTTCATTTCAAAAAATCTTTCAAATCATTAATCTGATAATACTTACATTAATTCATTTGGGATTTTTCTTATTTACATAAAATATTTGAAAATATTGAATCGTACCTGAAAGTAAAATAAAAAAATTAAAAAATTAATATTGCATACTTTTAGAAAAAAAATATTATTTTATAAAAATAAAGGGAAAAATTTATTTGATAATTTAATGTAAAGTAATCACTTATTGATTTTATTATTTAGATGTACGAAGGAAAATACTAGACTGCAATAACAAATTAGTGGTGTTAAAAACATTCGCACGAAGTCAAAACAAAAACAAAAAAATTGCATACTTTAAGGATAAAACGAAAAATTGTTTTGAAAGCATTAAACCGAAAACTAAAATAAATGCAGGAGGAGTGAAAATTCTACTAATACTGATTTAAATAAAAATTAAAAATTAAGCGAAAATTTTTCGAAGAAAACTCAGTAATTTTTGAACAAAGTCAAAATTGAATCATTAATTTTGCATACTTTTAGGATAAACCAATTCAAAGCTAAGTGCAGGTATAACCAAAATTCTTTTAATTTTAATTTTAATAAAAATTCAAAATTAAGAGAAATTATTTCAAAGGAAACCACGTACCTAACTTTTAAACGAAGTCAAAACTGAATTAAAAAATTTACATAATTTAAGGATAAAACGAATAATTGTTTTGAAAGTATTTAAGAAAAAGCCAAACTAATTGCGAGCAGAGCCATCAAATAACTAACTATTTTTTCAATAAATTAAAATTGAAAATTAATAGAAATAAGATGTGTTTTCAACTAATTTATTATATTTTATTTTTAATTTATTTCAATATTTTTCTAAAAACATTAATTTTTAAGAAAAAATAAAACTAACTTAATCGTATTTTCTCTAAAGTTTATTTTGAAAATTTAAACATTTGAAAATTTTAAAGAAAATTCAGTGGAAATTGTTTAAAAGTTAGAAAATGTTTTTAAGCTAAGAGAAAGAAAAAAATGTTTTTAAGAAAAAACAAAACATAAAATGACAAAAAGAGAATTGAAATGAAAAAAAGCTATACTACTTATATAAATTATGTCCATAAAACTCATAAAAAATGCAAAAGTAATAAAAAATCAAAAGGAAAACGAAATATTTTTTCCTCATATTAATTTCCTTTTTTTAACATTGGAGTATGATGGTAGGTGGACATCATTACCATTATTAACTCAAAATTTCATAAAGGTACTTTAAATTTTCTTTTTATTTTTCTTTTCTTTTTTCATTCGTGATATTGTTACATTAGTACACCATATTAGGGGATGATAACTCATCATCTAATTTAAGTAATTTTCATTACAACAAAGCGAACACAAATTTTCCTTTTTCCTAATTTTCAAACAAAAAATACTGTATTCATATTAGAATTCTGCTCACATCTGCAAAAAAAAAAATACTCGTTATGATTTTTCAGGAAAACTTAAAATTTCTTTCCAAATTTTTTTTTTTTTTTTTTTTTTTGTATTTCAAATCAAATTATGGTACTTGATCAGAAAAAATGAAGGGGCGCAATAAGGTACCGTGTATCTGTAGATACAAAAATTTTATTTAAAATTGTCCTTAAAAAAACCAAAAAAAAATAAGCAAATAAAAAAATTAATCCAATCCTTTAAAATCAGATTATCCTTTACTTTATACATAAAATTATAAAAAATAAATAAATCCGCATACAAATATACTTTGTGTTGTTTTTGGAATTTAATAATTTATAACAACATATATATATATACTTATGTACATTATCACCATAATCATTATCATGATTATGACAATAATAATCATCATCATTACAATTACGGTAATAATCAAAATGATTTCGGCAAAAAGGAAAAAAAAAAAACATATTTGCATTTTTTATTTGGGCTCTTTAAATTTTGTTTTCCACTTCATTACACTTCATTATGCAGTCAGAAAATTTTTTTTTTAATTTTAATTTAAACCTAATTTTAATTTAATTTAAAAAAATTGAGTTAAAAAAAATCCTTATTTAATGAGATCTACATAAAGTCCTTTATCACCGAGTAAACTCCAACTTTTAATACAATTAAGGCTTTTTACTTTCGGTCGAATGCATAAAACTATGAGTACAAGTACATGACTCTCTTGAAAAAGTTTAATTTGAGTTCAGGGTCCTGTTGCACTTACAACAACTTATCACCAATCAAATTAAGTTTAATAAAGTTTGATTAGTTAAAAAACATTCACTTATCAAAAAACTCATTATTTAAAAAGAGATCAGTGTTGTTGCAATAGGATCCAGGCTCAGTTTTTATTTGATCCTCTGATGTTTTGTTTGTTTATTCGATAATAATTCAAGAATATGTTACCTTATTTAATATATTTTAAAGAGAGCTGAAAGAATCTTTTTCGAATATCTGAAATGTTTGGGAAATCAAATAAATATATTCTACGTTTATGATTAGCGCTAGTTAAAAAACCTCATAATTTAAGAACATTTTCTTCAGCATAATATTTGAATTGCAAAGTTCTTTAAATAAATAAAAGATTCTCTAGTTCTAAAAATTAAACGGGGGAAGATCATTTTAACTTTTAGGATAAAATTTTAAGAATATAAAAACAAATATTTAGTAAAACATCAACAAATCTAAATGTTCCGAATTTTCATTTATTCATAAAAATTATCTGTCAGGAGTGAAACGAAGTAAAACATAGTCTAACAATTTCGTTTTACTTAAATAATGAAGCTGTTATCCTTTATGGAATTAATTTCTATTGGATTTAAGATAGATTCTTTGGATGCATTTACTTTCATATAACTACAAATTTAAAAGTTTTTTGTTTGTTAAGCAATTAGATATTCCCATTCTAAAAAAAAACTGTAAACTATATACTTTTTTCAAACTAACTTTTAATTAAATTTTAGAAAAAAGGAAACACTATATAAAAAGATTAGTATCCGGTTCCACTTGAACTATTTTAAAAAACATTTAAAAAACTTTAATTTAGCAAAATCATTTTCTTTTCTTATTTTTATTCTATACTCTTTTTATATATAACAGTTTTTAATTAGTTCTATTTTAATAACTATATAATATTTATATCTAAACATGCCAAATTATACATATACAAGTAAATGACCAAAATCTATTCTTTCACACTCTAGAATAAAATCCTTTACTGATCAAATTACAGAATGACTTACTTATCTTTATTCATTAACACAAAAATAACTTAAGTTAGAAAGTTATTCTGACTTTTGATAAGAGAGTCCATTGCATTTTAAGTTTTAATTTTTAACTATTTTTTTTCTAATCCAAAATGTATTTAATGTTTCCAAAAACCAAAAATAAAGCAATATAAAGTCAAATATTCAAATTCTTTTCTTTTTTTCCTTTATCAGGAAGTTTAACTTTTAAGAGAGAACCAACAACAATAAAACTAAAAAAAACTTGTTTTAGTTTCCGGCTTATTATAGGATACAAGCAATCATAATAAAGTAAGAAAACTTTATATATTACATTAAAAAATTGAAATAAACTGCATTAAATGAAAACTAAATTATTGAATAAAGCACATAGAAAAATATATAAACACTTCCTCTGAATGTCCTTATTCTTTTCACCCTAAAATTTCTTGACATTAAGTGTAATCGACAAATGTATCACTTATCTGCATGGAAATCTAATCGAAATATAAGTATAAAATTGACTTTATACAACAATAATGAAAGCTTGCAAAACCAAAATAACCTTCAAAATATCCTTGCTTTCAAAAACACTCGACAAAAATCGAAATAAAAACAATTACAAAAAATAGCATACTTTTAGGCTGGAAAAGTTAAAAAAATCCTTTTACAAGTTTTTTAACATTTCATGACTTATACTAATACAATAGTATTTACTCATTCTTTCAGTTTAAATTGGTGGGCTTTTTATATATGTATATATATATGAATATGTATATATATATATATGTATGTATATTAAAACAAAAAGAATTGGATGGTAAAAGAACAAAATACTTTCATATAAAGTAATGAGTCTTTTTGTGTTGTTCTAGAAAAAACCATATAAACATTTAAATAGTGTATTGACCCTAGTATTTACAAAAAACTAAAAACAATCACAAAAACAAAAGTCTAAAACAGTCTGAAAAAAAATGAAACTAAATTTAAGCTCCCTCACTTAGATTGTAACTAAAAAAAAAAATTACTATACTATTTCTATCAAAACCACTACTATTTTCCACAAATACAAAATTTTCTCAAAACATTATTATGACAGGCATAATAATAATTTCAAGTTATTTATGTATGTATGTATGTGTGTAGGTATATCTTTTATAGAATTATGAAATTTTGAGGTTTATTGCAGTAGAATTATTTTTATAAAGTAGTTGCAGATGTTTTTGATTAGGTTTTTTTTTTGTTTCAGGATTTTTTTTTTTTTAAATTTTCCTTTTTTTTTTGTGTTTGTATAATCGTCCTTTCGTATAATGCAGTTATGGAAGAAAGTATACTAATAGTAGTAAGTGTTTGATGGCAAATCATGTAACTGAATTTAGAAATTGTGATTTAATTCTGAATATAATTTATAAATGGAAAATATTTTAGTGGTTTTTATATACATGAACATATATACGAGTATAGTTTTGTTGTAAATACTGTGAGAGTTGAAGATTGTAATGGTTAAATAATGGTTTAAGGATTATAAACAAAATACAATCAAAATTCCAGTTTTTAATTCAGAGTTTTTCTGAAAAAAAAGAAATGGTAGAACAGGAACAATATGAAAATTTTATGGAAAAATGAAAAACTGAAATGAATAAAAAGTATTTTTTAATTTGATTAAAAAGTTATTTGAAGATATTAAATTTTTATTTTACTACTGTTTATTTTTTTTTTTCTTTAAAAGTAAATAATATTTCTTTAAGTCCTTTTTGGAGGATTTAAAGGATTTTTTTCTTCCTTTGAGCATTTATAAAACATAAAATAAAGAAAACGTACACAGAAGTTATTTTTTTGGAAAAATGATTTAATAATAACAACGGAAACTGTTTAAAAAGGAATTTTTACTAACAAACGGATCAGGATCAGATTATTTTAAAGAAATAATTAAATTATTTTTAAACTATAATAAAATATGGTTATAAAAAGTTAAAATATTAAAAAGTAATATTATTTAATTAATATAACAGATCAGTTTAAATAACTCCGGTAAATATTTAATTTATATAATATGGATTTTGACGAAAAAAAAGAATATTAAGTTAAAATAATTTAAAAACTCCCCAAAAAAAATCAGGTCAGGAATCCTATTTACTGAAATGCATTTTCGATTCCTTGTTCCTCTCAAAATCAGTCACAAATACAAAATACTTACAAATATACACCTTGAACCATATTACAGCTAATGAAGTCAAAGTATGTATTGCTATAAGGATTCTGATGATTTTTTTGAGTGTGACTCATTAGCGATTTAGAGTTCCGGTTTAGTGCTCTGAATTGTAAAAAATATTCGACCACCGATGTGAGAAAATAATTTTAATATTAATTCTGTTGGAATCAAAAAATGTACTAGACGTCCATGAACTGAAATTCTCAGAAAGCAAATTTATCAAAAAATTGCATACTTTCAGGCAATAACATTTAAATTAATTTTGACATTTTTCTAATTATTTCGAATTTTTTTGAATTGAAAACTCGCCTAATATAATTTTTCATTTTTATGGGAGCTGGATAAATTTAAATACTGTAAATGTTCTAATTTATTAAACCTATAACTTGGTTTTTTGGATTGTAGCCCTTATGCGGAGATTCGTTATTTGTCATTAGTAAATGGAAATGTAAATCAGAACAATAAATAATTACACTGAAATGAATAAAAATAAAAATTCAACAAATTAAACAAATTAAAAAAAAAATCAAAAACAAACCTTTATTAAAATTTGATGTAATGAACATTTACAATTCTTTTGCCAATTAATTGGTCTTTTAACATTTGGATCTGATGTTTGAGAATAATAATAAACTGGTCGATTAATTGAACATGTATCTTGTAAATACATTAATGATTCAAGAAAATCAACATGAAGATTACATTTTGAATTAGATGTACCGGGTGGTGTATCAGATTCACTTGATGATATAAAACCTCCATTACCACCACTTCTATTTGCAGAGCCAGTATTAAAACTAGATTGTCGATAAAATTGTGAAGATGATGATGAAGTTGGTATTGAATGAAATGATGATGGAAATGATGAAGGAGGAACTGATGTTCTTTGTACAGGTATATCGTATTCTTTGGACGACATATAAAGGCAGATTTTTATATTTTTTTTTAAAAATAAAATTAATTTTAAATATGTGAAGAAAATTAAAACTTAACTATATTATTAATAATTTAAATTTTTTTTTTTTTTTGCTAATTATCACAGACTTTGTACTTTTTTTTTCTATTAAATTTTTTAATGCTAATTGAATTGAATTTACAAAAAAACTTTTTTGATTTATTTACTTTTTTAATATATAAATATATTTACACAATTGAATATATATAACGATTTTTCTTTTATTTTACACAATTGAACACAATAGTGATAATAATTAATTTTTTTTAATTTTTTTTTTATAATTATTTATTTTTATGTTTTAGTATTTTCTTTTAATTTTCCAACTTTTAAATGAATTACAAATTTTGTAAAAATATATTTTGCAAATTAAATTCATTTTTCACTTTTATTTTTCTTTGATATATTAAGAAAATCATTAAAATTAAAATTGATGATAATTAATTATTAATTGTTGGTGGCGTATTTATTGTTTAGTTTTTTAATAGCTTTTTAAAGCCTTTTAAAAATATCTACTTTTTTGTTCGTTTTTTAATTTTTATTTTCAGTTTTTTGCTAGCTATAAAATTTGTAAAATAAAATTAGATTTTTGATTTTAAACTAAGTAATTTTTTAACATAATTGTAAAAATATTTTTTAATATTTGTTTTGCAATTTTTCATTATCGCGTGTTTAATTTACTTTGGCCCAATAAATTTTAAATTTCCAAATAAATATTAACTGAAATAGCCCTAGTAGACAAACAAAACTTTCGATTCAAATATTACTCAACACATTGGAAAAGCGAGAATAAAGAAATTTGTCAATAATATAAATACATAAAGGAAGTGGTAAGGTGACCTGTTCCTTACAGAAGACGTCTCAAATCATTCATATCATACATATAACATGCGCACGTTATAAATCGATTGAAGTAACTACAGCAAAATTACAGGATGGATTGTAGAGATTCTCAAGAATCTTTAAATCAAGCAATATACGGATAAATATCTCAAAATCATGGGGATGCAAGTACGTTATTAATTCCAAACTCAGGGAACCATCGCAACAGCCAAACCATAAAATCTTGATCGTATCGCCTAATTAACTATGGTAAAGTGCACTAGATATAGAGGGTACTATTAATAACACTTCTTACAAGGCTATTAAAAGAATAAATAACTGAACTCACAAATGAAGTTTACATGACGTTGACAACACCCTAAAATATTATACATGTGATAATAAGAACTAATTTACTATAATATTTAATTTTATGATTGTAATACTATTTATAAAGTGTTTAAAATGTTCATTAACTATTCCAATTATTATTTTCCATTTTCAAAATAAAAACTAAAGAATGTTTCAATCAATCTGTATACTAATCCAAATTAATATTAAAATATTTGAAAATGACATTAAATAACAATAATAAATGCAAAATACAATTCAATTCAAATATATTATGTAAATAATCTAATATCCTTAATAATACAAAATAATTTATGCATATGCATACCTCTTAAATGTTAATTTATATAAATATACTTGTATATATATAAATATACACACATTAATCTTTTGACAGACACAGAAATCCAGTTTAAACCTACAATATAATCCAAAATATTGAACCATTAATGTGTTATCTCTAGTAAAATATAACAAGAAATATCAAAGAACCACTTAAGATAATTTAATTTTTTTTTTATTTTCTTTTTGAAGTTTTTTTTTTGTAATTTTTTCCTAGTAATTTTTTTTCTTTTATAAATTCAAATTTTTACACTCGTATATTTTTTTTTTGAACAGAAAGAGAAAACAAAAAAAAAAACTTTAATTTCTATGAAATATTTTGACATTATATCGATGGATTACTAACAGATCATATTTACCGCGTGCGCTCAATTTTTCACTCTTTATTTATTTGTTGTCTTTTTCTTACCTAAAAAATTGAAGTATAAAAACAAAAACAACAAATAAAAATCTCTTGTCATCATTACTCCAATTCAACAAAGTTTAACTCTTATTGTAACAAACGTACAAGAAAAAACTGGCAACAATTTTTCAATAAAATTATATGTTTTGTATACCATTGCCTTATATATTGTATAACAGGCCAGTGCATTGAAAATTTTGAATAAAAATCAAACACAATTTATGTGTATATCATATAGAGATTTTTTTTTCAAACGTTATTAACTCCGGCAAAATTTAGCCAAAATTTAATTTATCAATATGAAAGAACTGTATTTAATATTTTAATGGACCCTCATTAAAAAATTTTAACCTTGTAGCACTAATTGACAAATTTATCCTAATATCCAAATAATAAATTTAATAAAAATAATTTAAAAATTATTGCGTATACATATATCAAAAAATTTTAATATACATACAAATGCAGTTGGTAGTGTTGAAAGATAAAATGTTATTTTGGGAAAAAAATTTCCCATATCCCGGCCTTTTATAATAATATAGAATGCAATTCCTTTATATTAGGTTTTGGTTTTCTGCTTTTTTCTTTTCTGTCTTGCAACAACGAGTGTTAAACCGCCAACATTGAAAAATAATCAACATAAAACTAAACAACCTGAACAACAAAAACAACAACAGTAGAATAAAAATAAAATGAACCATGAAAAACGAATCCATTTTTAACTATACGATTTACGATTTTTATCTTTTAATATTATACTTATACACATAAAATCGGTTACTATTTTACCATTTTTACTATTTTTTTTTATTATTGTTATTATCCGAAATTAAAGTGGAAGAGAAGAGAACCAACTTCAATTCACTTGGAAATTGTATATATAAAATTAGTAAAAAATACAAAAAAAAAAACATAAATTCCAATAAATTTTGTATTGTATATTGAATTCTTAAGAAAATTTTTCATTCACAAAAAAAAGTAAAAAAATTAAATTAAAAAAAAAAAGAAACATAAAAATCATTTTTATTTTAATTTGGAAGCGTTTGCATTTGCCATTTAACTGCTGTACTGCAATATATTATAATTTAATATAAGAAAAAAAGTAGCATACAAATGAAGTATGAAAATTTTTATAACCGTGTATAGATATTTACTATAAGTGGTTATAAGATAGTTATAACTTGACAAAGGGTATTTGAAAATTTTTGTAAAAATGTTTGTCTGTAATTAAAATAAGGTTTTTTCTAGTAATTATTCAAAAAGTAATCAGTTTTAAGATTTCAGGTTAAATTTAAAGCTGATGATTTTCAAGTACATATTTTGGTGCTTAAATAAAAAAACATTAGCAGTAACGATATTGCAAAAAATATCTAATTAAATTATGTATTTGAATTTTAATGGTCTTTACTGAATAATTATAAGCACCAGTATTTTTCCAGTACCAGTAATAGTATTTAAATTATACTGAGCATTGAAGTAATTCGTATATTGTATTTTTACTGGTACTTGGTACTCACCAGTATTTTTGCAGTATTAACCAATAACCCCCAGTATTAACAAGAATTTACCAGTATGGGATACTTAACTCCCGTAACTGAGATAAATGTAAATAAAATATTTAGTATTTGCATTTTTTATTAAAAGACCATTACTTTTTAAATATTTTTCTCTTACTAATACTGGTAAATACTGGTTTATACTGGAGCATATCGGTAGATACTGGTAAGTAATGGTTGACAGTGGTTAATTAATGAAAAAAATGGTACTTGAATTTTTTCCAGTATCAGTTACAAGTTTTTGAATTTTACTGAGCAATTTTTCCAGATTTTTACCAACACTTGACTGGTCCTGATACTCGAAAAACATAAGCTCTACAGTAAAAATACTAGAAGCAGCAGTAAAAACACATTTTAAAGTTCAAAAACAGTTCTAATAACAAAATATTTCCAATAGGATGACTTCAAAAATAAGAATTTTACAATTTCGAATATGAAATGCAAACTTTTCGAACCAACTTCGTATAATTTATACAGTTGTATGTATTGAAGTAGGAAGAAATTGCAATATGCGAAATCGAAAAAGAATTTTTGAATTAAAACGGTGTAATAAAAATAAACACTTAAAATGTTAAAGAATATATAAGTATTTACATTATAGATATACGTATATTATATAAACATATATACTGAACGTTTAATAATAACAAGAAGTTAGAAGGATGAGAAGATTATTGCCGATTAATGTTAAAAAACTGCAATTGAACTAAACCCAATGTCTACAGAATAAAATATAAAAAAATTCTTATTATTTGAATACAAGATGGTTTTTTTTTTTTTAGAAAATATTCAAATTAATAATTGTGATATGAATAAATTGTTATTGTGGTGTGCGATGATTGTATAATGGTATAAGGAAAATTTATTTATAGATAAAATTTATTTATTTTATTTGACTATATGGTTGCTGTTTTTTGAATGTACTTCAAATTTTTTATTTTTTTTAATTTTATTGTAATTTTTGATTTATATTTATCAATTATTTCTTTGAAAATTTTTAATTTATAGCTTTTATATTTTATAAAATTATATATTTAATCTTTTGTTAAGTATATAATATATGTATGAAATAATAATGGTTAAATTTCATTGAACAGAGAAAATACTGAGTTCTTTTGTTTTTGGATTTATGTTTAAAAAAATGTTCTAAAGTTAAAGCCCGGACACTTTTTAGTTGTTTTTATTTATTAATATTAAATATTTATTTTTTTGCTTTACATTAAAGCAATTTAAATTAGTGAATATACATCTCATATATATATATAAGAAAACCAAATTTAAATACAAAGTATCTAAAAAAAAAAAAAATTCTAAAAAGTATGTTGCAGTTTTAAGGCGCTTTAAGTCACAAAACTTTTTTGTTGGTTATGTGTTTGACAGTTGAAAATTTTAAAAGGAATTAAGAAGTATTATATAAGTAGTTGGTATAATAAATACTATACGAAATTCCATATTTAAATCTCAAAAAATATTTGATTCAATAAGAGTGCGTTTATCTTAGAGCTGCGATAAGTGATAAGAGCGCCAATAAGTGCATAGTGTTAACTTCACATAATATTAACTTCACATAATATTTCTAAGAACTCACTACTACTAAAATAGTTTATAAGCAAAAGTGAGGGGCACATTGTGTGTATATGCGTATAAATTTTCATATAAATTGAAAAACCCTATTAACAAGCATAAGGTTAAAAAACCAATTTATTAGTAATTCACTTTTCAATACAATGTTTTTAAAATTAAAAATTATTAAGTTATTAAAACTTATTTAATTTTAAAATTTATTTTTATTTCCTTGCATTATACATGCATCCTGAAAAGAATAACCATTATCCTTGATTGAATAAAAATTCCCTGGAAATCTTTTTTAAATTTTTATGTTGCATATAAAAATGCAGAAAAGAATCTTCCTTCATTATTATGTATTTTAAAAAACAAAAATAAAAAAAAAAATTGAATTTAAAATGCAGTTACAGGATACAAATTTATATTTTTTTTTTTTTTTTTTTTGACATTTTTATTATTATTATTATTATTACTCTTTGTTTCAATGTTTTTCTTATTTTATTTTGTATTTTATTTACAATATTGATTAAATAAGTTTAATATTATAAAAAAGATTGTATTTTTATTATTATTTAAAATAAATCGAAAATTTCATCCTGTGGACTTTTTTGTATATACATATACAATATTGATATTGAAACGAGTAAATTAATAAATCGTTTTAATTTAAAACGAACTACTCTGATTTGATGAACTTCATACTCTTTTGATATTTAATGGTTTCTGAATTTTAAACAAAATGGAGTATGAATTGTTTAAAAGCTTTTGGTATGAAAATATACAAATTTTCACATAAATCAATTTTCAATATACAAAGGCCGGCGCCACAACCACTGCGTCATCGACTGGATTTTTTATTTATTAATTATTTATTAAGCCATTAATTTGAATCCAATGGCGAATGATAGCTGAGTCGCATCAAAAACCAAATAAAAGTTTTTTCCACTTTTTTCACGCGATTCGAACTTGAGTCTCCGCCATGAAAAGTCAGAACTCTAACCACTGTGCTACCCAGTCGTTGTAATTAGTATTTGTATTATCTTTGATAACTTCAGACATACTATTAAAAGTTTTTAAAAATATCTAAAAGTTTATTCCCTTAGACCTGGATATTGTATTTTCTTTTTACAATTACAATACTTTAACCAATATAGAAAAAAAAGTTTAAACTATTAGTTATAATCCATGTTTCCATTAAGTTTATACATTTTTAAACTTTCTACATAAAACAAAACAAAATATAAAATAAAACTTTATTATTGTATTCGTTTGCATATATATACATCTCAGAGAAAATTCACCCCAAATAATGAGAAAAAAATAGGGGGAAAAATAAAATATAACTTTATTTTATTATTAGATAAAAAATAATAACTAAAAATAAAATATATTAAAAGGTACAAAAAAACTTTCATCATCATTATTATTATACATTAATATTTAAATTTGTTTTTTTTTTAAATAAATTTGTCAGATTTGATAAGAAAAATAAAATTAAAACTTTAATTGGATTGAAACTTTTTAGAAAATATATAATGTAAAAACTAGCCAAAGATAAATATCAGGTATAATCTAGCCCTAATATATAAGCACTGCCACATAATACTGCACCCTTAAAATAATAATAGCTATACAAGTATAATGTGAAGAGCAGTATTTCCCCTCCATTTATTTGCTTTCCTTATCTTTTTTGTACAATTACACCGAAACTAAATTATGGAACTTTGTATAGTTTGCAATTATTATATAAGTTTTATTCCAATGAAAATTTTGTTATTAAAATTCCAAACGATCCCTCAAAATTCTTGTCTTATCAAACTTTAAATATCTTCTTTTAATAAAACTATGTAATATATTGTTACCATATTATATAAAACAAAAGAATTTATAAATTTTCCAGAAAAACAATAAAATAAAATCTAAAAATAGTATCTAAAATATACTTAAAACTATTTTTATGTATCTGTTCAACGTTCGTGCACTCCTGCTGTTTTTCTTTTATTTTTTAAGTTTTTCTTTTAGAAAATTTAATAATATTTTTTCTCTTAATTTTCGTTCAAAATTTTCTATTTTCCTTACCGGTTTTTTTTTTTTTTTTTTTTTTTTTTTAAAAAGTTAAATAACAAAAAAACTTTTAAATTTGTCAGTTGATTTTTATAATTTGAAGAGAATACAAATACCTTTTTAAGGTATCAAATGACAAATTGAAAAGTTTAAATTTAAAAAAGTTTTTAAAATAGAAAATAAAAGAAAAACAAATGATAACTAACTTCCGGATATTTTTGCAATTAGTCTTTCTTCGTAATAAGTAGTTGATTATAAGTTTAACCTTAAATATGTACGACAATTGCAAGAAAATTTTTGGAAAAAATAAATCAAACTTATAGATGGATTTTTCATAGTGCAAATACTTTTTTAAAAAAACTTGTGCTGATAGATGATAATATATATAAAGGTTCTTCATAAAATTTTTTATGACCTTTTATACGAATCAAAAACGCCATTAAAATTTTCCGCAAAATGTATAAAAACAAAAACTGAAGGTGAAAATTGAAAATATAAAAAAAAAATCAAGTAATGAAACAACAGTATGTTGATGCAAGAAATTTAATGACACTTTAACATCTGAAAATTTCATATTAAATTTAAAATTCTTAAGAAATTTTATATATATATAGGAATTTTTACCATATGAGACTCATAATGTGTATAATTTAGCACACTTCTTTATTTCACAATTACACAATTTTTCACTTGAATCTATTCAGATTTGACGAACATTTAGCAAACTGGATCTTAGGAGGTGCATGGGATCCAGGAGATACATGAACCTACATCTCAATTCACTTCTAAATAATGGCCACACGACAAAACTACCTTATACCAAATTTCATATTTGTATCTTTATTAGTTTTGAAGGTATGCTTGTTTGCTCTTGGGTTAAAATTTTATCAAATTTGAAGGTCCTACCTTTATTGGTTTCTGAAATATACTCGTTTGCTGAACCAAGACCAGAGGTTTCAAAATTCCCAACCCATGGTTCAATTTTGCCCATTTAAATCTCCTCTTAGCTTTTGTCATTTATTACATACAGTATAAAATTTATCAATATAGCATCATTATTGTTGGGTTTATCTGACTAACTGGCCGGCGGACTTCGATATATCGGCACAGAAGGTAACACTGAACCTAAATATATATATATATATATATATATACTTTTCTATATCTAGCTTGGTTCCTTTTGGTGGTAACAAACATAGTTTCGAAGTTAATATACTTCTATATTTACTTTTTCAGCAGAATTTTTACATTCTACTTGGGACAACATATGATACCGCTGCCAGAGCCGACATAAAGATTATATTGGATGATTTAAACGCGAAAGTCGGAACCGAAAACTCTGGTTTAGAACGGCATGGTATTGGTGTGAGAAACGACAATGGTGGAAAGCTCGTGGATTTTTGTAATTTCCACTAGCTAGTCATTGGCGGTATGCTGTTTGCAGATAACTCATGTCATAACGTACCGCAACATGTGGAAATTTTGTACAAAAATTCCGAGAAAGGGCATCAACATTGAATGAAGCAAATGAACAAGAGGACGGGGCAGTTTCTATAGATGAAAAGTGGGATAACATAAAACAATCATTTATAGAAATTGGAAGAGAAACAATACCTCGAATATCGTTACAAAAAGTCCCATATATCTCACAAATTTCGTGGGACAACATAGCCAGACGTAAAGATTTAAAAAACAAAATAAATTTTGAACAGGATCCGCGACTATTGGGTCGCTCCGCAGCGAGTGTAATAGAGCACATAAAATCGCGCAGAGAAGTGTAAGCCGAGACGAAAGGAAACAAATAGAAAACCTTGCTCCATCAAGAACATCACCTCTTCAAAGCCTTATATAAGATAACAAAAATTCTTTTAGGTCATTCAACAAAACAGCAAGATATTATCTTGGGCGAAGATAAAGGCTTCTGGTGTCGATGGATGATCAATTGTGGAGGTGGAAACACTACTTTTGCCGTTGGCTAAACGAAAATTTTATACAGTAATCTGCATCAGAAATTTCTCAAGAACCTGAGTTGCGTCGATCAAACTGGGGTATTAATACAGCACCGTCCACGAAATCTGAAATCGAAAGTCCCGTTTCGCTTTGGAAAGATAACAAAGCTGCAGGAATTGACCAAATACCCGCCGAGCTTCTAAAAGCAGACTTTTCTGCAACGGAAGATATACTTCTCCCATTAACTCAGGCTACTAAAGAAGAAGAACAGTCCCCGAGTGAGTGGAAAGAAGGAGTTATTGTTAAACAAAAAAAGGTGAACTGAAGCATTGCAATAACTGGCGCGGTATAACGATGTTCTCTCTCTTCTCAAAAATAATGGCATATATACTCGAAAGGATCAAAAGCAGGATTGAAAATACATTGATATACATTTCTGATTGAAATACATTTAAGCCACTTAGATTATGCTGATGATGTAGTTTTCAGGATACACACAAAAAGTGGCTTGAAAGGACTGTGCCAAAACTTGAACACATAATATGGCAAACGAGATGGTCTAACAATTGACGCAGCTAAAGCTAAAAGTATGCGTACAGAACACTCAACACATCAGCACATTCTAATGGAAGAAAGCCAAATTGAAGAAGTAGAGCAGTTCAATTATTTTATCAAATGGGGGAACGGAAGATAATGTAGAGCTGCTTTTAGAACACTCTCGAACATATGGCTGTCAAATAGTATCACCCTGCACACGAAGTTAAAAATATTTGAAAATCAGTCTTTCTATCAAATTTCAAATCAGTCCTTCTATACGGCTGTGAAACATGGAAGTTAACCGTCAGTATCACCAAAAAGTGGCAGACGTATATAAACCGTTGGCTACGCCGCATCTTAAGAGTTCGTTGGCCGTAAATCATTACCAATACACACCTGTGGGGAAAAGCGAACTAAAAGATGATTGAAGTCGAGATCCGAGAGAGAAAATGACGATGGATTGGACCTCCCTTGAGGAAATCAGAAGAAAACATAACAAGGCAATGTTTTCAGTGGAACCCACAAGGCAGACGACAAGTACGTTAACCAAAGAAAACATGGAGAAGTACTGTTTTGAAAGAAGCATAAGCGCAACGCAAAATATGGTTTCAGCTAAAACGAATTGCTAAGAATTGTGGAGAGGATTTGAATAAAGGTGGATAGGATTTGTTGGCGCCCTATGGCCCACCACGGTTTCTAGGATCCAGTAAGTAAGTAAATAAGTAATTTATTTTATTTGCAGACTGTAGGGCAGAAAAATTATTCTATCCACATTTTATTATAAATTCATTCGTATTATATTAAACGAACGTTTTTCAAAATATCTGGTAGATAAGAAAACTTTCTTCTATAAAATATTTTAATAAAAATTTTTTTCAGAAAAAAAAAAACGTTTCAATAAAAACAAAAATTATTTTTAAAGTATATTTTAGAGCTATAAAAAAAATATTGAGATAGTAAAGAATTTATTATAATTTTTGATGATGCAATTGTTTTTTTTGTTTTTTTGGTTAACAGTTTTTTTTATGGAAAACTTAAAGAAAATTGAAAATGTTACAGTTAGAAAAAATAAATCTTTTACCATACATTAAAATTTTAAAAATTTAATATTTTTAATAAATTTTTTTTTTCCTACCTTGAGGTTATATCTTCTAAACTTTTTATAGTATTAAGCAAGGATTTTCTATAATCTTAACAGTAATATTTTATTACTTCGTACTAGATTTTTTGCGGTATTAGAATTTATTTTTAAAATAATATATATAATAAAGCACTCTATATATACAAAACCATCAAAAATTATAAAAGATCATTAAAAAAACTCGATAAATAGCAGTTAACCGAAAATTAAACTACATAATTAACATAGATTCAAATAAATCATATGGTTTGTAAAATATATAAGTACTTATAGGTAATATATACTTTGAGATTCAGTATACAGACGAAGCCTTTGTCGGAACTTACTCAAAAACAATAGGGAGCCTAAACATTGTCGAAAAATCTATTTGCGCAAGTTTTGAAACTCGAACTCCTTTAGTTTTTTAGTTATCGTACTGACAGACGAAGGGACACACTACGGGAACGCTTTCTTTTTAAAAATTATCCGATACGTACCTTTGACACTATATCCAGTTCGTCTAGATCGATGCGTTACAAACGGAGGAATAATTACAATTTTTTGGCATTATTTGTATGCGCGGGTATAAATACGATAACTTTAAGCAAAACAATTCAAAAAAAAAATGTGAAAGAATCCATTAAATAATTTACTTTTATAATTAAGTCATCAGTTTATTTTGAGTATTAATTGATTAAAAAAAAAAATCTTGAAATATTTTTGTAGGTACATAAACAATATCTTAAAAAAATTGTTTGTGATTTTCCTAATCAAATGAACAGAATGTTTTTTTTTTAACATATAAATACAACAATTTTTTAATGTGTTTTACGGTTATGAGCATATAAAATAACATAAATCTTATTATAATATCTAAAACTCTATCTAGTATGACATCGGTTTTATTACAAATACCACATAAAGGAAAAATTAAAAAAAAAAAAAAAAAGTCATAAACGTAAACTCATAAAATAAAATTATAATATGTAGATATACTTAGTTGTTGTTTTTCTTTTAAAACCTTTTCAATGTCTTTTATATGTACTTAGTATAGGTACTTACACATATAAAAACATATCTTTAAAAAAATTTTATTAAGTTTATAATATAGATTATAATCTTGTTCTTCTATTTTTCAAAAATTTTTAATTTAAGTGATAAAAACTTAAGAAGAAATAAAATGGGAAAAATTGAGAAAATATCAGAGAAATCAAGGTAGCGCCGTCAAAAGCTATACATATTAATCACTAAATACTTATCATCATTATACAGGGTGTCTGAAACTCACAAGATCACGAAGGGAGATGATGGAGAAATATCCCTAACACGATAAAAGATATGAGAAAACTGTATGAACTCAAAGTGTAGCTGAGGTGATTGTAAAATTGAAATAAAAGTGGTTCCTTCATAACGGTTTTTTATGTAAAAATACAGTTATTTAATAAATACAATGTAAAATGTCAATTCCTTTTCGGATTTGGTCCTCATTACTCTTCAACTATGAGAAATAATGAAAACTTTTGGATAATATTATGAAAGCATATAACTCTGTCTAACTACTGACACTTAAATGAATCTTCTACCTTGTGCAGGGGCTAACATGTTGTTATTTTTTTAGAAACAAATTTACTTTGAAGACAGTTATCTCGGAAACCGTTAGAAATAGATCCCTCCTCATAAAACAATGTTTTGTTAGATATGAACTTCTTTATCATCTCGAACGTTTGCTGTTTTTGTATTTCGCACACCCTGTATACAATTTTTGTTATATACTCTCTTGTTTATGTTTTGTTGTTTATGCTCTCTTTACAGATTATACAGTTCGTAGTTCGCGTTACGTGTAATGTGTTATAAATAAGTTTTTATCAACTATTTAATTTTTTTTTTTTATTTTGTTTTGTATTTTGAATAATTCACGGCTCACGCTTTTTGAATTGCTAGAATAGTTTTTGTAATTTTTTTTTTTAATTTCATTTTCATCAACAGTCATTCTTCATTTGTATATTATAGTGTATTCACTTAGGCTCAAAATATATGTAATTATAATTTGTTTTTAGTTATATTATGAGTCATTTTTTTTGTTTTCAAGTTTTTAATTTCTTGTTTACAGATTTTCGAATAATGTAAAAATTAAGAATAACAAATTTAGCCTAAGGTATTTAAAAGTAAATAAATAGATATATTTATAACTTGTATACATATTTAAGTAATTATAAAAGTAGCTAAAAGCACAAAACTAAAAACAAAACATTAAAATGAAACAATTGTACTTAACAAAACGCTTACACAAAACGAACAACTTGTATAGTAAGTAATAATAGTAGTTAAAAAAAATAAGAAGGGCTTGAAAATACAAAAGGAAAAAATAAAAACTAAACTGTGAGCCATAATTATTAAAGGAATTTAATGTTGTCATGTCATTTTTAGTTTTTTAGCAAATTTAAAAAATATTGAAACCATAGTTTAGCTTTGACCGTCGTTCCATCGTTTGGCATTAATTATTTAAGTAAATTTTTCAAACGTTTGAATTTCTTATATACTCCTCCCGTTTTACTTATTAAAATAATTTGATATTGAAAATTTCTTAAATAGAATTGCGATTTTATCTTATGATTTAAAATTCATTACTAACAGTAGAATCTTTTAATCTAATAGTATGTTTAATTCAGAATGCCATTCCTAGATACCAGCTGCACAAAAACTTTATTTGATATCAAACTAATGAAATTTGGATTAGTAAAAAACCCGCACTTATCGAAGTACTATAATTTGACTCGTGATATGTGGTTTGTAAAATATGGCTCGGGTCCTATTAGCGCAATTATTTATCAGTTATCACTATTCAAATAATTAAAAACTAATATTTTGAATAAGTTTTTGTTGCACCAAAACGATTCCAGGCCATGACTCAGTGAAGTTTGGACTCCCTAAAAACTCTTCAAAAGACTGCGTTTCGATTATTTGATTAATGATAAGAAATTGTTGCAATAGAATCCTGGTCAGATTATATTCAAAATATTATTAGTTTATAAACTAAAAAATTACTTACATTAATCCAACTATATAAAGAAAGTAGTTCAATAATCTTATGAAATTATAACATCAAAGTAATTAAACACTTAGTGAAAATTAATGATTCATGAAATCCAAACTTAGGCTTTAATATGAATCAAAATATGATTTAGAAAGGCTTTAATATGAATCATTTATATAACATTTTTTATACTTTTAATTCGTTTTTAAGAAAAACCACGAAAAAAATTTTCTGATTTCTCATAATTACAACAAAAATTTCTTGGAAAAATTATAAAATTAGACGAAAAATTTTTATTTTGAAATTCTGGAAAATTTAATTTTTCTGAATTATTAACGAAATACGACTCTTTATTATAAGACTCTACAAACTCTTTATTAAAAACTTTTCTTCGTTTGTTGTTATACAACTTCTAGTTTTTTTAATGTAATTCATTGAAATTTTTATTATTTTGTTTTTATTTCAAGCCCTATTCAAAATCACTTTATTCGCACTTATCAAGATAAAAAAACTAAACTAAAAAAAAAAAATTCTATATAAAAAATTAATTAAAATGTTTGAAATTTTATGGTTTCAAGTTTCAAGAACAAAAAATGGCTATAATAATTTAAAGTGAAAATTAAAAAAAAAAAACTATGTACACTTATATAAGATAAAATAAAACAACTTTATTACAAGTTGTTTAATTTAATTATCACCTTTACGAAAAAAAAAATAAAAAAAAAAAACATTGTAATATAAATGAGTGAAAATGAATTGTGAAAATTGAGAACTTACAACAATGGTGGCAATTAGTATATATTGACATATGTTGTCAAATATTGACAGATGCTAAAAAAGAAATAAAAAAATTTCAAAAACATATTAATAATAATCATAGGTTATTGTTTGTTACTTGTTTACTTTTTCAACAAATGAAAAATTGTATTTTTATTGATAAATTTTTACAAGAATAAAACTATTATTTTATGTCAGAAATTATTAAATTAAATGACAGCTGTCAATTCTTACTTATAAATGTAAACAAGTGTACATTAAAAATAACTTAATTGTTTTTAATATAAAATGCTTGGATTGTAAGAAGTTTTTAGCAACCGCTTATATGAAATATAATAAGCGATAGCTATTGTTTTCGCACCAAAAATTAGATTTTAATATTTTGGCATATATATGCATTACTCCGTTGTGTAGAAACCCATAAAACATGTTTTTTGATAACTGTGTGTGTGTGTATGTAAGTAGTTTTTTTATATATATATTATGTAAATTTGTTTGTGCACACGTGTAAAGCTTAAACGACTGAACGAAATACTAAATCTCTTGAATTGATTTTAATATCTTGAATTGATGAATTGAATGAATTGAGAAGGAGTACTTCTCTAGTGTAATTATTAGATTTTTGCAATTATTTCGTAAACCAAAAATATTACAAAAAACTTGTTATATAAAAGTTGTTACACAAATAAAGAGCTATAATTTTGTCAAAGAAAGATTTTAGATCCGACGAAGTTTAGCATCTGCTTAATTAAATTAAAAAAAAAATTTTATTGAAAATGTTCTAAGCCCATTAAAGAAAACATTAAGCTATAACGGTTGATTCTGCAATAGCGGTTGGTTCTGTGGTGGACACAGAATATTTTTTTAAATATTTATAAAAATTAATCATTGATATATTTTAATTTTAATGGGTTTATTACAATTCTTAATTTGTTAATGTTAGTTCTAGATATTACTTAGTCAAATGTGAAAATTATTTAATGTATAAATGGGAGGTTGTTTATATTAATATTATATCACCATTTTGGCTAAGAACTAACCTGATCTTTATAAATGATCTGAATGATCATTCAGATTAAGTTTTATATAAAAATTGTTGCAGTTCTCTCAATCAACTCTAAATAAGTACTAAATTTGCTTTCTAACAAATCTAATTAAAATTAATAAATAATCTTTGAAGCTGTGCTAAATAGTTTGCTTCCTTAGTATTATTAGTATATTAAAACTATAAATAATTAATAAAATCTCCAAAGATAATTACCTTTGAAAAAATTGAAATATTAATATGAATAAAAAACTTAATATGAATAATTTATTTGCCAATCAGAAGTTGTCAGAAGTTATATCGATTTATTAAAGTGTTCATAAATTATTCAGTTAAATTGGTTAATCAATTGCATAAATCTTAAAACAAGATCAATTAAACTAATCAATTTTATTAATTCTTTTTTTTATGAATATTAACTATTAAAAATTTAATGATTGAATGATTCTCTTAAAAAAATGTTATTCAACTCATCTATAAAAATTCAAAACTTTTTTATATTAATAAAAAAAAATGCCTTAAAGTAATAGAATAAAAAGAATTTAAGATAAAACCGATTTTAACTGAATGCAATAAAAATTTTTTATTTCAATGCTAAATAAAAGTAAAGTTTTATTTAAAAAAAAGATAAAACGAAAAATTGATCTACATAAATAAAACTGAAGATATTATTACTTAAATAAAGGAAAAAGTTATACGAGTACCCAATGTGTATTTAAATTTTTCGTTTTTTTTTTTTCGAATATCCTGTTCTTAAAACCGGAAATAAAATAGAAAAGTCCGCATAGGGAAAAAGGAATAACAAAACTTCTTTAACAACATCGTATATAAAATATAAAGTCTAAAAGTACCCCTTCATAAACATTAAAACCTTAAAAATAGACGTAAAATTTTTTTCGAGTAAATAAAAAACTTTAAATTGTATTTATTTTTTCTTCCATTTACAAAGTTATATATATATATACATACATATATTTATTTTTAACGGCATAGATTTAAACAAAGTACCAATATACAAATATAAAACGGAAAACCTAAACACCATTTTACTATACCCCTCTCGCACTTACTTTATTAAAATCGTTATAAAAATAGTGAAAAAATTAACAAGTTTCAAGAGTTTTTCCAGCACCGTTAAATATTGTATACTTCTGTATTTCCTTTGAAGTCATAAAAATGAACTTAAAATAATTTTAAGTGGTCATTTTTATTTAGAGTTCACTTAAAACCAACAACAACAACATTGTACTTTACAGTTTACAGTTTACATAATATAAAAACAAATCTTAAATACAAAAAAAGCTGAAGAATATTTTTTTTATTTATTTAAATTCATAAAATAAATAAATGACAAAAATTGAAATGACCATAAACTTGAATTATGATACATAAAATTAAAAAAACTTTGGTAAAGTTATGGTCGACGCTATACCCATGAAAATGGACAACAAAATGAAAATTTTATTGCCAAGGATAATATTGTGGGTAAGGAAATGTAAAAAGGAAACTCGGAAAAAGAAAAAAAATACGAAAAAATGCGAACCACCGAAAATGGAAACATATAATAGAAATAAAATGAAAACTGTACGAAAATTTTAGATTGGAAAAATCAAATTCACTGAAAAAATCAATAAAATAATTTTAAATGCAGTGAATTGTAATTTAAAACCCTGCCAATTGACAGCTAAATTTAAATTGATGCAGTATTTCGAAATTTCGAATGACAGTTACTCATTCTACAAATTAAACGTCAAATGAGCAAATTTTTTTTATAGCACAGGGCAATTCCTCGTTACTATTACGACATTTTACTTAACAGTCTTTTCAAAGCCCTGGAATTGATTTAGGGTTTTTTGGATATCATATACAGGGTGATTCGTAATTAAGTGCACTGCTATATAAAACTGCATACATACTTATGAGAAAATAAAACAAAAACAAAAAAATTTCATTTAAGCCCCCATATCTTAGAAACTAGAAGAAGCGTATATTATATTTTAAAACAAATCATCACTTTACATCATTTTTTGAAAAAATAAATTTCTAATATGATTTAAAACGTAATCCTAATCACTGACTTTGTCAACAACATAGATTTATTATTATAACATGTCATTTAATACGATACCCACATATCGTGTACGGTTATTGTATTAAATTCAAATACATTGAAACTTAATTTACTATATACCTACTATAAAACAATTTTAATATTACATCTGAACTATAATAATACTTTTTTAAAACAATTGTAACTACCATATTATTAATAAAATTTTTATTATACAATAGTTCTAAATCTAGAAATATCAAGGTAAAATGATTATAACTACACACACACACACACAAGTATACAACCTAAATAACTTTCAGATGATTCAATTATAATACAATTTTTATTACTAATTTTTTATTATATATATTTAATCACAACAAGATCATTACAGATAATCATTAATGTTTTTTATATTTTTTAATTGTTGCAAAATTGAATAAATTATAAATAAAAAAATTACAAAAAAGTTATTTAAAAAATTCAGATATACCTAACCTCACATTTTTTTTTCGTTTTTGTGAAAAAATGTTTTAATAATTGAAAATAAAAACTTTTTTTTAACTTTAAAATTTTTTATTATTAATCATAATCATTATAATTACTACATGTATATACATATAACATCAATTAAATTCAATGAATGATGGAATCATTTTGCTTTTAAAAAGTTTTTATTTTTCCACAAATTAAATTTTATAACTTTTTTTTTTCATTAAAATTACTTGAATCGATTTTCTCACAATCGATTCACATCGAAAATAAGGAAAAATACCGATTCACTTGATTCTTAATGAAAATTCCCACAAAACCTTATTATGTATAAAGCCCAAATGACAGTTTAAATTAATAAAAAAAAGACAATTAAAATTGAAATGAATTGAAAGAAAAAAAAAACAATTTTTTGACAAATAAGATTAACGGTATTTAAAAAAAGTTGGATTTTTTTCTTTTGTTTTTTGTTATTTTTTTTTTAAGATACTTAAAAAGAAAATAGAAGCTATAAATCTTTATTTTTATTTTTTTAAATTGATATTTTATGAATGAATGAATGATTATATTTGGAAGTTGATATTTTTATAACATATATTAAGTTTCTATACTTATTTATTTATTAAATATATAATAATTAACTGAAATTGAATCTATTTTTAAATTTTAAAAATGTTTGTCTGTCATTCTTTTTTTTTGAATAGAATTAATTAAAATTAATTAAAGGATTATTAAGAGGTATATAGATTTAAATGTAATCATTTAAGATAAGGCAGTGAACATGTTGTACAAGGTTTGTATAAACGTTTCCATATAATTGGAAAAGCGTCCTATTATCAATTTTTCATCAATTGATTATTCGTTCATTTGATTTGTTTAATTAATTATTCCTCCATTTTCTATTTAATTAACAACAATACCATATAATCCGAATTTCAAATAAGTACAAATTGTTGTGATATTTGTTTAACGTTTTTATTGATTTTATAATTTCTATTCTATGCTTGTACATAATTAAATTAATTTTTTTTTTGTTTTTGTTTTTTTAAGGTAACCGCTAGACTAATAAGCCTGTCTATACCATAGATACACGTTGGATACACGTTCATATTATATTCGTAATATTAGATTTGATCTTATTGAATTCCACATACAATTTAACATGAGATAGTACTAGGCCTTATAACATGTAGAAATATCTTAGATTTTCAATAGATGCAATTCTATTTTTGGTTATATTGTAATATTTTGTATTTGAGTTATATGGTATTTTATATCTATGAGTTATATTATTCAATTAAATTATTTATTTATATTTTGCATTTGTTAAATTAATGTATTTTTTATTAAAGATATATAATTATTAATTACTGATTAAGCCATTAATTTGAACCCAATGGTGAATGGTAGCTGAGTCGAGTCGAAATCCAGAAAAGTTTTTTCACTTTCACTGACATGGGCATTTCGCATGAAAGGTCGGCACTCTAACCACTGCTACATAGTATTTAGATTTAAACGTATTAAATACTTTTTTATGTTATCAGGTTCTATATTATATCGCGATTGCGCAATCAAAAATAAAACGAGTTTCCGCGCCTAACATTGTGACTTAGAATTTTATTTTAATATTATATATATACAAAAAAAAACCTATTTGATGGTAGGAAAATTTTTCACAAGTACAAGTGATGTCTACTCGTGTCTATTAATAATAAAATAATTTCACATAAAAATTTACAAACTCAACAATTTTAAATAACTTAATTTGTAATTTGATCCTAAAGTGTTTAAAATCAAAAAAACCACTATTGATTGAACATTCTTGTATTTTTATTATTTTTGAAAAACATATTCCACCTTAAACATGCGTTAGTCATTTGTTATCCGTCCATTCAAAAATTTGTCAATTACAATAAATTAAAAGATTTGGCATAAAATCAAAAATACTATACAAAAAAAAAAAAAATAAAATAAAAACCGAATATTTTGACATTAAATAAAGTTTTAAAATAAAATAAAACAAGTTTTCCAGATAATTTAAAATACAACGAAAAAAAATTTGCTTTTAAAATATGTTTTAAAAAACAAAAAAAAAATTGCGTGATTACTGAAAATAAATCGTTAAAAAACATTAAAAACACTTTAAAAAAAAACCATAATAATAATATTAAAAAATAACAAAACACACATTTAAACAAGTTTAAATATTAGAAAATCACATTAAGTAACCAACAAATTTAATCCAACGCGCGATATGAAATCGGAAATTTTGATTACTTATAATTTGGTTTTCGTTTTTTTTTTTTGTATTTTTGTATTTTCCTTCAAAGATGATTACACCGATTACTGAAATTTATTTAATTAAATTTTACGCACGGAAATTACCGATTTAGTTATAGTTTTTCTTAATTAACACTGTTTATTTTATTTTAAAAATTTGGTTTTTTTTTATAATCGTTTTAAAATTTCGATTTTTAAATTAAATTAAATTTTTAAATTTTTTTTTTTTTATAATTTATACTTTTTTTTTTTAATTAATAATAATTTATTAATTAATTTTGGTTTTGAAACTTTTCCGAAAGCGTTAATCCACAAAATATATAATAAGTTTGTATTAATTATTATTCCATTTGTTTGTAAAGACGAGTTATTTGGCCAGCTGGTTTTAAGCGCACATAAATTAAACAATTTCTAAATTAAGAATTTTGTTGAATAGAAACCGCACGCACAACAACAAAAAAAAACTGTCTACGCATGATCCATTCAAACAAATCCTTGAAACAATAGAAACAAACTTAAGATAATCTACCGCACGATATGATACAATATAAATTCATTTTTAATTTTAATCAAATTATAAATTCTTTTGTTTTTTATGTGTTTTTTTGTTTGTTTTTGTTTTTTTTTTGTTTAGTCAAATTAGGAGCGCTTAAAAATTTATTAGACGCACACGCTACAATACGCACATTTTTAACGAAACGAAAAAAATTTGCGTCATAATAAGACAAGCACTAGAAATAGACTGACAAAATATAATTTTTTATGTTTTTTGTTATTTGAAAAATCTTAGATCACCATAAAAAAAAAAAAAAAAAAACACAAATTAAATTAGTTTGTTTATATTAATACCAGTTGGCAGTTGCCAGTTGGTGCCACAGAGAGAAGCTTAAAAAGAGAAATTAAAATAAACATTGAATGAAATTTGTTCTGAATTGAATCGGTGTAATCGTGATGAGATTCAGCGCGACCAACGCGAAACAAAATTTTGAGAGATATTTTGAATAAAGTAAAAATTATTAGATTTTCTTGAAAATATAATTTAAAAAAAAAGAGAAAAAGAGAGAGAAAAGAATAAAAGGTAAATAGAAAATGATCTTTTTGAATTGAGAAGAGTGAAAAATTAAAAAAGAAAATTGAGAAGCAAACGTTTAAGTGTAAAAATAGAAATTATTTAAAGTTTGAAAATAACTGATTGTTAATAGTTTTTTTCTTGCGTGTTTTACTTCTAATTTAAAAAATTAAAAAATTTCAAAGAAAAATTAACAATTAACAATAGAGTTCAATATGTATAGCTAATATAAAACAATACATAGAATACATTTTAAAATTACGAAAAATTCCTGAGGTTTACAAGTTAAATTTGACATTCGAAGTATGTTTTAATATTGATTACACTGTATTATCAAATATTTAGAATGTTTTATATAAAACATCGAACTATATAAAAAACTTAAATGTTAAATTAATTAGTTCTGATTTCTGGCATCTTTGCCTCTGGATTTCGAAAAAATTTAATTATTTCTTCAATTAGAAAAATTATAAGACAAAATTTGGCGCCACTTATGTTCTTTCAAATAATTCATTGAATTAACATACAATTAGTGTTAAAAGGTTAGTTGCTTTAATGATTCCGTCGTTAAATAAACTACTATATGTCTGCCTGCACCTGAATATTCGGAGAGAAGGAGGATGTTTAATCGGTATGTATATGTATTTTAAAATGCAAATTGGAAAATTTCAGAAAAATATTTAGAATTGTATTCGTATTGAATATATCTATTATTTTAAAAAATATATGAATATCTGTTGGTGATTGGGGTGATAATATGTTTTCAATTTTTTTGATTTACAAAATTTAATATTGAAAGATTATAATGATGATAATTATAGCTTTATACACATAAATTTTTAAAATAATAATTATTTTTACTAAGATTCACAATAAAATTTCAAAAAATTCAATTTTAATTAAACCATGGCGCTAAAATCTAAGTTTTAAATCCATATGATATAAAATTTCATGATTAATAATATAAATTACATTTCAATCTTAAGATAGTTATCTTTCTGTATTTAAAAAACAAATATTTACACCCTGAAGTGCTCTTTAATTAAAAAAACCATTTAAAATGAAAACGCCCAGTTATTATATAGGTGTTATTTGATAATCTTAATTTAATATATATAAATTTAATTTTATATTCCAATTATGAACATAAAAGTAGTAAGTCTAGATATAATACTTTAATTAAATATATAAAGATATTTTTAAATCAAAATCTATCTTAAAGATCATGTGATAAAATTTGCTTTATTAATTATAATGAATTTTATTCACATATATAATAAACAAGGAAATTAATCAACAAACAAGTAATGATTTAATTTGTATTTCCTGTTAAAAAAAAGAATTGAAAAACCACCCACATTAACATTTAAGCCTATATATTTATTAGCATTTAAAGAACAATAAAAAAAGTATTTAATGAAAAATAAAACTAGATTAATAACCTTAAATGAAATATTTTTAAAATTGCAAAATAATTTAAATTCAATTATTTTGGTATTTATTTAAAAAAAAAGTAAAAAACAAAAGCCTAAATCAAAATCAAAACCAAAACCAAAAACCTGAAAATAACAAATATTTGATAATCAATTATGTTATAAATATTTCTAAATACCAATCACCATAACAAATTAATTACAATTTTTAAAATAAAATATATTAGATTGATTTAAATATATTGTAGTTATTTTTGTACAATCATTTATTTAGAATTTATACATTGTAATAAAACACCCACGTGTTAATAGAATAAATAAAAATAAAAATAAAATAAAAATAAAAAAAAAAACTAGCTTTTAAGTAATAATATACAAGCATATCATATTACCTCATTTATCACACTGATTATATTATAATATACATTAATATGATTAGTCAAATTTCAATTTATTTAAAATCAAAATAAAAAAAAAAAAAAAATTAATTTTAACTTATATATGACACCTATATTAATTAAGTATATTATGTATACAGGTGAGTTCGTTTTATAATTACAAAAAAAAAAACAAACTTGAGACTTTAATTTAAAGTGTAAAATTATACAATACGGAATCAGATGACCTTCACATATAAAATTCATTATATAGAGAATTGGTTTTTATAAATCATCCCTTTTTATTCCGCATTTTTTCCACTGTTTTTTTTATTTTTAAATGTTTTGTTGTTATTGTTTTTGTTTTAATAGTTAACACAAGTGGCCCTAACCTACAAAACAAGTTACATACCAAATTTAAATTAAAACAATATATCTTTTGAAAAAATTTTTGTTCTTATATTTAAATTTTTGGAAGATATGTTTATATTTTAACATTAGTCAGTATGTCTTTATGTGTAATAGTTTTAGATAAAGCAATGAACTATAGATTAAAAATTCATTGGTTATATTTGAAACTTCATTAGATATATAATTCAATTGAATATGTCAATGCAGAATTATATTTACCTATAGTGCAGCGCAAGAAGACATGAATAACCGACTCAAGGAAGCTAGATCAGAATTAGGCAGATTACAACTTGAATTTCCAGAAATCTGAGCTTGAAATTTTCCAGGCAAACGTAAAAATCGCTTAATACAAAGTATTGAAATCTGGCTAGTTTCCAGTGCTACAAATAACAAACATAATTCATAAATAAAAGCCTTAGAATCATATGTAGGATATTCTGGATTAGAACAATAACGAATTAAGATTTATAGAACTTAACTTGAGTGTAACCAATAACTTGATGCGTGATACCAATAACTGTAAGTGTAACCAATAACTTGATAACTTGATAAGGAAAAAGTTGAGGTCGAATGCACACATGTTCTGAAAACACTAAGAATACATAGTGAGAATGGTCCTTGAATGGAATCCGTTAGGCCTTAAAAAAACATGGTCGACTGAGTAACACCAGGTCTTAGAACAAAAAGTATAATCTGGAAGATTGCAAAATCAACAGCACCTAACAGGGTTCGATGGAAATGTCTAGTGAAGGCCTAATGCCCCCAAGAGAAGTAAGGGAGTAGAAAATAAGAATATATTAAATATTATAGTCCAAAAACAAAAGTAAGTTAATAGTTTTTAAAACTTTTGTAAGAAAAACTAAATTAGTAGATGAGCATTTCAATTGTCTGTGACATTAAGTCTTTAAAAATAAAAAAAAAATAAAAAAACAGTTGTATTTTGTCGTATTCTGGAACACATTATAAGTATTATCTCTTTCAAAATGTGCACTTTTAAAAACCCATACTAACTTCTTTTTAGTTCTTCTTTTTAATTTTTTTTCTTGTTTGTTTTTTTTTTTTAAAACACACGACATTAAATTACCGAAAACCAAAACGAATCCATTACGATCATTTATCTTATTTTTTTATACTTTATATTCTTATATTCGTAAATATTATAATGTTTCATACATATATACCTTGATGCTCACATACTTGTTCTAATAACAGTAATAACACACTCTTAAAATTTTACTCTTCTCAATTCTCATCTCATATTTTCTCAAAAAAAATAAAACAATTTTAAATTGCTTCTCACCTTTGTTTTTTTTTAATTTTTTTTTTTATTTTTTTGTAACTGGTGAAAATTCTTGACATTTCTCACACGTTTAAAATATAACTGTTAACGTATGACAAATTTAAAAGAACAAAAGAGAATAAAAAATAATATAAATGATTTTTTGTTTTATTTTTTCATTTACCTTAACAAAAATATGACAAAAAATCACCAACCCTAACATAAAAAAATAAAATAAAATAATTGTCTGTAATTGTTCGTAGTAAAAAATGGAAAATCTGTAAAATTTTCTCTATGGTTTTCTCTAAAAAAACAAATTTGAAAATAGAAAATGACAAAACGAGAGAATGAAATAAAAACATTAAATTTAAACAACAAATGAGAGAGAAAATATTATTATTATATTGCTTTACTTGTAGTAATATAAAATGAAATCTCATATCTGAATGTCACATACAAAACCACCAAGGTATGACAATTCACAATATCCGCTAAATGCCACTTAACACATTAATGTAGGTTCTGACAGTAGGTACAGTAATAATAATAATAATAATATAAAAAGTAAAAAAAAAAAAATTAATTTACACGTTTCATATGTATATATCCGAGTATATATATATTTTAGTATATATATATATATATTATATATAAGAATGCTATGTACGTATTGAATTAATGGTTGAAAGAAGAATTTTGGTTTAAAATTACTTTAGTGGAATTTCTTACATGGTGTTAAAAAATTGTTTGATTTGATTATTGGTAATGGTGTAAAAGTTTTTAATATTAAAACCATATTAGTAAGCAGCGGGATTACTTGACGTTATAAATTAAAAATCTTTTAATATTTTTGATAATTATTACCATTTCGTTGAAAAAGGGTTTGCCCCGCATTTTAAGCTGATTAATTGTCGTCTTTCACTTTTCACTCTTATTTTTATATTTTATTTTATTAATTTATTAATATTACATATTTAGAAATGATAATGCAATGTGACGGAGTCCTTAATAGGGCAAAACCTCTACACCTCCACTTCACTTTTGCAGTTGTAAATTAAAAATAGATACAAAAAACTTTTTTGCATACTTTTAGGAAGTTGAGTCAAAATATAGTAATATCAGAAAAGTTAATTTACTTGTACCATAAGCCCTGGTTTTTCATTTTGTTGAAGCAGTTATAAAAAACAGATATTAAGTTTTCTCCGCTTTGAAAGCTGACTAATTGTTGTGCTTCACTTTTTACAGTTATAAATTTAAAATCGACAACAAAGTTTGTTTTTGCATACTTTTAGGAGGTGAGTCAAAATATTGAAGAAGTGTTGACATTTTTAGACTATACTTGAACTACATATATCAATGTTCTTTTGATAACACAAAATAATAATTTATTAGCATACATAATATAATTTAACACCGTAAATAAGGCATTTAAAACATGGCTTATGAAAACTCATGAAATGTAGGTTTTAACACTTATAGTCCATTACGGAACGAAAAGGGTACAAAATACTTTATAGACGCTGTACAATAAAGAACAATAAAAGAATAACTCAACATTAAGATATTTTAAAATATAAAAAACAATTTTTCCATAATCATTTCATCTGTCTTTCATTATTATGACACTTTTTCAACAATGTAATAAATTCAACATATATATATACATTAGAAAAAATATTCACGTTACTGAAGTTATAATTTATAAAAGGTTTTCCCAAAATAAATTTAAACTAAAATTATACAAAAAATTGTTTTAGGTAAAAACGTGAAAATTAAAAAAATCAAAATGAAAATTTTTTTTTAAAAAACCTAGTTACCTGGGAAAAATAATATTTTCTATATCTAAAAAAATGTGTACTCTATAAGTACAGTTTTATTTCTTCTATAGGTAGCGGAATAATAACATTAAAGGAAGGTGAACTTGTTTAAAATATTTTATCCAAATTTAGAAAAATAAATCTATCATAAGTGTTTTTGGAATAACTTTAAAAATGGTAAATTTTTAAAGCGCTTTATTTTAACTTCTTTTTTTTATAACTTATTTCTGGTATACTACTTAAGTCCTATATAATCCATTCATGACTAGTAATTTTTTCTTTTGTTTTTTTCATAATTTTTATTTTATTGTACATATTTAGAAGTACACAATTGTTGGGAGAAAATTGCAAAATATTTCTCAAGAGACATATTATAGTGTCAATCATTTTATTTATATATTATAATAAGTATTTCATTTATATTATTAAATTAAGTATTTAATTTGTAATTTTTTTTTTATTTAATAAAACTAAATGACTGCAAAATTAATTAACTTTTTTGTTATTGAGTAATTTGTAAAATATATGAATTAAAAGAAAAGTGCAACAAGACATTTTCATTTAAAAATTTTCTATAAATAAAAAATATTAATTCAAAAATTAGTTAATCGCTTAATTTTGTGAAGTGTTTTAAAACAAGATAAGAATCATCTGGTTTGTAAGTGAATTGTAAGAAATTTAAATAAAAAATGTTTAAGCCTTTTTATAAATTAACCTTTAGCGAAACATGGCTTATATCTAACAAGATCAGCCAGAAACTGCGAGTATATTAATTAACAAATGTCTACGCATAATATGCAGAATATTTTAGCTTCCCAGAATAGGCAACGAAGATCTACGGAGAATTACAGGAAAATACACAATGAGACAGCAAAGAAAGAAAAAAAGGAGCTGAATAGGCCATACACTAAGGAAGGTTGACAAGAACATAAATCGAATGACCTTGGTATTAAACTCCTAAAGAAGAAGAGGCTCCAGTCCAAAGAATATCTGGAAACGAGCAGCACTAAAGGAACTTAACCTCACATGGAAAATTGTAAAATTGGCAGCAGGAAAACGTAGTCCTATGATCCCTCGCGGGATTCAATGAATAAAATGACTTTAAGTTAGTTTTAGAAATTTTAATTTGGGGAAAAAAAAAATTATAACTAAATATATATTTATATTTGAATTCACGAAATTCCACGGAAAGGATTCAGAAAATTATTCTTAAAATCCAATTATTATTTAAACACCGAATTGCAATGCTATTTACACTACACTTAACTTCTAAAGTATCAATAAATACAATTACAATAAAGATTCTTAAACCAATAAATTAATATTAATCCAATAAAACATAATTAAAATACTTTAGATTCTATTTCCACTTCTAACTGCCTAACATAAAAGTTACTCCTATAAAATTAAATTAATCTAAAGCATTTCCCATTTTCCTTCATTAAATTTCCTAGTTCCAAAAACAATTAATGAACTAATGGTGAACTTTATTACACACAAACAAAATCCTTAAAAACCAAACTTTTGATAATAATTTGTAACTTTACTTACTATAAATATTAAATTACTTTAATGCTCTTTAATTTCTTCATTATTCTATATATATATAAATATTCCGGATACAAATTTGCCCTTCTCTTTTCTATTCAATATTGGAAAGTCTTCAAAAACGTTTTCATTTTGAATCCAGAAAATGAAAGAAACGTAAACGGTGGTAATAAACATTTTAAGTTATAATAAATTAAAAGGAAAAAAAAAAGTTTGACTGATGGTCTCACCTGATATTAATGGGTAATCTGATGCTCATAATTCAATAGGAAAATTTAATAATTTACCTGTTTCCTTGTGTATTGGTAATTCATTTAATTTTTTTTTGTACTTTTCTCCCCCTCATTCGAATACTACTTAAAGGTTCAATAAATAATCAAATATCTGATAATGTTGGATAAGTATCAAGAGCATAATACGAAAAAAAATTAAAGAAACGAACACATGACACCATGTGATTTAATATATATAATTTGAACCTTTTCTTCTATTTCTTGTTTTTTTTTTGATAGGCTGTTTTCAACTTTTCATTTAACAAAAACTATAATAAAACACCATTACAGAAAAAAAGCATTTTCCAATAAATAGCCAATCAATTCAATTATTTGGAAATTCAGAAATTTTGTAAAATATCCGTTAAAGGAAACAAAAAAGTTCATGATAACTTTTTCTTATAGGTTGTTTTTTTTTTTCTGATATAATTTTCACAAAAAACTTTAAACATAATTTTGCTCCTCAAACAAAAAAAAAAATAACAAAAATAAAAACCATTAAGCTGCCTCCATCGTCAATCCAATCACTTATTAAACAAGACAAATATTTATGTGGGCTTTTAAAGAACACGCACACACATTTAACGAAATTAAATTAACACGCACATGGTAACTTTATAAAAGTGAATTTATTTGAATTTGAATTCTAAATGATACGGAGTTATTCCTATTTTTCTAAAAGAATTCAGTATAAATTTTAAGGTAATTTAATATGAATGAAGGAATACCAATATAAGTGTCCCTCGGGGATCTGTTCTTTCTCCCACCCTCTTCGTTATATTCATCAATGACCTTCTATCTTTAACTTCCAATCCAATCCACAGTTTCGCAGACGACAACACCCTTATAGCTTCCTATGAATTTCATAGCCGCTGTAACATTAATCGTCAGGTTATACAACAGCAAAAAATTTCAATGTCAGTGAGCTAAATAATAATTTAGCAAAAATTCATAAATGGGGTTAAAATAATCATGTTCAATTCAACACGAAGAAAATCCATTGCTGTCTTATCTCGCGAAAAATAGCAACTTCTATTCCTAACCTGATTTTTCAGGGAAGAGCTTTGCAGCACTCAACAGATTTAAACATTTTGGGCATCGATTTAATCCAGAAATTGACTTGGACAAATCACATTTATGGTATAACTAAAAATGCAGCTAGATGTTAGAGTATTTTGTATCGCTGTAAAACTTTTCTCCACATGATCTCCACAATATCTATAAAACATATATTAAACCAAAAACGGAGCATAATAAACCAAAATTGCACATACTTGGGCTGGTGCACCTCAATCGGCGCTGGGATATCTCGATAAAGTGCAAAACGGAACTATTCGTCTTATAAATGATCCCAGTACTACCTCAACGCTAACTCCACTTACCCATTGGCGCACAGTCTGCTCACTCACCATGTTTTATAGATACCTAGTGGGGCAGAATACCTGTTCTAAAATAAAACAATGAATGCCTCCACTCAAAGTTTTCCAACGTGAAACAAGGAGTGCAACGGATGCTCATCCCTACTGGGTCGAATTGTTAAGATGGCGAAACACGACTTATGGAAATTCGTTTGTTATGCGCAAGTCGAGATTATGGAATCACATTCCACCTTATGTGTTCCCTAAAGTTGGTAATTCGTATGTGTACGACTTAACTAAATATTAGAAGAATGTTAACATCTTTCTCCTCAATATCCTTCCAAATTTTCCCAATCCCCCACAATTTTTAATTCCCAAATAACCTCCTCCGCACAGTCCTAAAATCCTTTCATATTCCCATTCCTGTAACCAAAATGTACATTTGTATCACAGGTTTCTTTCTAAAGTTTGGTTCAAAAATGGTGTGGTTTTGATGCGTTAAAGTCGCACACTGCCCAACGAAATACCGCACAGTTTCAATGGATGGCTTCGGTCGTTCGATTCCCTCACAAAAAAAAAATTAAAAAAAATACTAAATGGTATCAAAGTTACTTCTAATGAGTCTTAAGATACAAATCCATGATCTTAATGATCATTTATTACAGCTGGCGTTTTTGAAGTGACAGATACTAGAAACAATATTCAGTAAAATTTAATTACTTTTACTGGTAAATGGATAATACAAGTACCAGTAATATTACTATTAACATCTAGAAACTACCATTACTTTACCTGTACTTACCAGTACTATCAGTACTTATAAGTAGTATCAGCATTTCGCAACGCCAACTAGTATATTATCAGAACTTATCAGTACTTAAGAAGTACCACCAGCATTTACCGGTTACAGTACTGGTAAGAACTGGTAATGGAATGGATGGTCCTGGTAAGTACTGGTAAAAAAATGGTAGCTTTCAGTATCAGTATTGTTACTAGTACAATTAACAAGTACTTATATTTTACTAATTATTTATCCAGTAATAGTTTGTAATAGTAATTTAGTAATACTATTATATAGTATATATTATAGTATTATATTATATAGTACTATTAATAGTAATTTTGTCAGCTCAGGCAATTATTAATTAAAAACTATAAGAACAACTTCATTTTTAGAATATTTTCAACAAGATTACAATACTATTTTCACTTTCCAAAAGAAAAACTTTTTATACTTCTTCTTTTAATATAAAACAAGAAATCATTAACGATGGTAAAAATTCATTGAATAATAAAAATGGTCTGTTTAGACTTTTTTAGATGCTAATATAAACTTACAATTTAACGAACATTCAATTAATTCTAATTCCAACAACAAATATATTTATTCCCTTGAATTCATCTTTACAACAATTTTACAACAGTGAAAAAAAATTAAACACACTCATATATAAAAACACCATAAAAAAGAAAATGGCGGAAAATGTAATAAATAGTGATGATGCTATATTTTGGAAATATTCTGGTCTTTTTTTCTATTTTTCTTAGCTTATAACAACCGTTCGGATAATTACGAATAAAAGAAAATGAAACCATTGAAACTGAAATATTAACAAAATACAAAAACAAACAAATAATAAAAAAAAGTTTCATAATTTTCCAACCATTATTTACTGTTATTTATTTGCACGTTGATTATGATACATGAAGTGTTATAAGACCACCCCAATTTATTACCGTCAATTTTTTTTTTGTTTTTTTTTTCTTTATTATTTAAGCAAATTTTAATTAAGTATCTGAAAGATACAAAAATTTATATATACCTATACATAAGTGTCAGCTAAGAAAATCTATAGTTTATTTAATATTATATAATCATGGTCATTGATCTATATTCAGTCAGTCTGTCAAGGACTATCTATAAAGAAGGAAATAATGAAGAACATCTGAATTTTTTTATTTAGAATAAAAAAATAACAAAAACAAAATGAAGAAAAAATGGGAGGGAGTGAAATAAAGTCGAATGAAATAAAGGAAAAATGAATTTCTTACCAAAAACAATGGATATAAAGTCGTATAAGCAATTTTTTCTTATTTCCAATAAAATTTGTCCGAAAATAGAGTTATGAGTAAAAAAGAAAATAAAGTCGATTGGGTCTTATTTCAAAAAAAAAAGTGGAATCGAATCCAAAAATCAAACAAAATTAAAAAATATCGACCTATTTTCTTTAGATTATAAGTTCATTATCTCGCATACAAGAATATTCAAAAAAAAAGACTGTAACCGGATTTTGAAATAATCTCAAATCCATTCCACATAGTTTTCATTATACATTTAAAAAACTGTTAAGCCTTCCAAATAATGAATGGTTTTGCTGCAAAACCCCCGCTAAATCAATTATTGGAGTATTGATTATGTTGGAAACCACAAAATTCTTCTACAGCTTCTTTTATAATTTTATAATTAATACATATAATATTTAAATAATAAGCAAATTATTAAAGTCCCGATTTTGAATTCATTTCTTTTATATTAACAATCTTGCATATTTATATTCAAATGTATAAATATTCCGAAATAGGGTGTTACCCTAACTTAATAACCATCTGCAAAACTTTTTCTAGTTTCTAAATCTGGTGTACAATTAAGTTTTACTGAAAATTGTCGATTTTAATAGTTGAGTACAAAATCAATGTATTCCCCTTTTCTAGAATACTCATACGAGGTTTATAATTAGATGAGATATAAGAGTTGGTTTTTAAATCAGTTACCTACCCCTTTTCTGTTGGAATTATTTTTAAAAATCTTTTTCAATATTTTACAAGGAAAAGACTTTTTTTCCGGTTTTTTGCATTTGACTTTAATTTTGGGCAATTAAATTTTTCAATATTCCACATTGCTAATTCTACTCTATTTCCATTGTTTTTGGTAATCGAATCGAATCGACTTTATTTCATCCCCCCGAAAAAATGAAATTATTAAACATCCAGTAATGATGTGACAAATAAATTAGAGGTGGCTGATATACAATGTTACATAATATATAGGTATAAATAACCGGTAAAATAGAAAATGATAAGTTTCATAAATATCATTAGTGATAATTGACTTTAGTCATCATTCGACGACTCTTCTTTTCATTCAGAAAAAGAGTGTTTATTTGTTTTTTCTCTTGTGATAAAAATTTACATTTCAGTTAACAGCCCCGATATATATATATACAGTATCATAGCGACTATAGCTATACTTCTACACTAATTAACAATAAAAATAAAGAAAAAGTAATCAATAGAATTTATTATAATGATAATGATGAGATGCTCGATGTAAAATGATAAATTAATATTCATTATAATATTTTTTAAGTTAATTACAATTAAAAGTGTCTCATTCTTTTATTTATTTTTTATGACTAATTGAATAATAAGTATGATAAAATAATAAAATTAATTTTAATCTTCCATCACCTTTTGGGCCCCCCTTTTGAAGTAGACGACATTTACATTTGGTAATTATTTTTTTTTGCATTTAATTATTTTTTAATTGAAAGTGATTAATAATAACAAAAGTTTCGATACTTTATCTCAATTTTTTAGTAATATTCATTAAAACTATACTGGAAAATTAATATTTAATTTATTTTTAAATTAAATAAAATCTCCCAAAAAAAACTTACCAACCATTTTAATCCAGATCACATTAAATTTGCCTTCAAACTCTTCCCATATAATATTTAATTAATATTAATTCAGAACATACACCTAGATGTGTAGCATATGTTTTAATTTCATTCGTTATATAATCAATCACATCTTCATCAATTATATCTAGAATCTAGACGATAGACGATGTCATATCACATGAAAAATTGAATATTTCTCTACACTCCTCCTTTGTTTTTGGAATTAAATAGTTTTCACAACAAAAAAATAATTGAAATGGGACGGGAAGAAATGTAAAAAGGAAATTGAAGTGTTTTTCTTTTTATAATACACAACACCACACATTGATTGAATATTAAAGTAATGCCTATGGTAATAGACTCTAAATACAATAAAGGGTCTCTGTTCAATTTTTCAATATTCCACATCATAAATTTTGTTGAGTTTAATATTTTCCAAAAAAAATATATTCCGTTATATATACGGTTTTTTTTTTGTCTAATCATGACTTTTAAGATATTCCGTTACATTTGACGGAACACAGTTTTCCTGGTCAATCAAAATTTTGTTTTTTCCCCTGAATTAGCAACATCATAGGATTTTTTATCACATCTTTAAAAAGTTTTGAAAAATGTCGCTATATAATTTTGCGTTTTCCGACCGTCCGTCCGTCCACATTTGCAAAATTTCAACTTTGTTTGAAATAAAGAAACAATATTTCATTTACGGATTCAAATCGCAAATAAATTAATTTCGCCTTTTTCTGTAGCCACACCTGTTACAAAGTTACAACTCCTCGAAGTCCGGGAAAACCCCGCGTTTAAACTGTTATAAGTAACAAGAGTCGTATAAGTTACATTTTTATTCTTAAACCGGTAACAGACACCTGTTTTTATTAGAAATATATGTAAAACACATATTTTCTGAGCAACTTAAGCTAGAAATTTGAAATTTTGGTAAAAAGTTAGATGCAAACAAATTGGTAAGATTCTTTTAAGTAACGCCCACTTTTTAGGAGCTGTAAACGGTCAAAAATTGAAATTTTGGTATTTCAAACATGAATACCTGTTAATGTTATGTTAAACCTGTTAATAATATGTTAAAGGTTTTTCTTAATTTTAAAGCGCTTTCTTAAAAATGACAAAAGTGTCTCAGTATGAAACTTTTATGTAGTTTTGATAATGTGATTTTTTAAAAGCCTTGATTTTTCTCATCATTTGTATTTTTTTTTTATTTAATTTTTTTAATTTGAAAAAAAAAAAAAAACAACCTGCAGAGAAATTTTAATAGTGAATGAATTTTTTAGGGTGATAGTATTTGAGAACTCATAACAGAATAACTAATCAAAGAAATTCTTTTAGTTATAAAAGACATACCATAAGATTGCACATACAAAAAAAAAAAAAATTCAATTGGTATGGTAATTTACATAACAATCACCTTATTACAATCGATTTTATTGTTCAGTATAGTATACAAGAATTCTAAACACAAATTCATTTTAAATTAGAATTTACAACACACAGAAATAACATTGCAGATAAATATAACAAAAAAAAAAATAAAAACTCCCCACATCTTCAAAAATAATGATTCCGGAAAAACTTTTCTCCATTTATTCTTAATTTTTTTTTTTTTTGATTTCTTAAAAGTTCTAATGGTTCCAATTGTGCAGAAAACAAAAGATTTTGGGTATTTATTTTGGGGTTGGGAAAATTGAACACAATAGAAAAATTCAATCCCATGTCTGGATGAGGGCATATAATGAAAAATTAAGGAAGTTTTCTTACATAAAATTTATGTTTGTAAGAATGGTATCTTTTGTCCTGTTTTTCTGTACCCACACTTTCCTATATATAGTCAAGAAAGAAAACCACATATTTTTACCCTGAAATCATGTCCTAGAATTATAAAGCATTATAAAGTATTATAAAGTCTAAGGTTACAAATAAAAAAAAAAAAAAAAAAAAAAAAATAGTTTCTTTAGTCCCTCAAGATAACAAAGTAACGAAAGCAAAAACACAAAACCAAAATCAAATGTCTTTATTGATTTCTAATAAACGTCCGGTCCGGGGCATGATCGGCACAAAGGTGATTTTAATTTTTTTTTTTTTATTTTTATTCCAAAATTATACTCCAACTACTTACAAATGAGATGCTGTGTGAAGTTATTGAAAATTGTTTGAATTCCCTGCTGAAAAGCACACACATGATATTTAAAATTCACCATATTCTCATTCACCTTCTTATAAGTTCCTCATTTCAATTCATATGGGTTTTAGTTGACCAACAAATAAAACCGTAATAGGGGTTGAGTTGAAAAAGGATCTTCCCCATCTCTCAACATAAAAAGTTGGAAGTAGTAATTTTTGAATAATTTATAAAACTTAGAAAAATATAAAGTTCGTTTAGAGTTCGTTAAAGTTAGACACAATAGTATGTACGAAAATTATTCACAGTAAACATAAAGATGTGGGAAGAAATATATTACCTTTTCTTTATGGTTTGTTGTTTTATTGCCTTTAAAATCATTTTCTATAATATTTCATTATTTTCAATGTAATTATGTTCAGAAATAATAATATAAGAAGTCTAAGCTTTAAACAATTCGTGACCAGATATTGTCAACAAAAACAATAATAGAAAACGAAGCGTAATAATATAGAAAAACAAAAGGAATTCTTTTGAATTGTATATTTAGTATAAGTCACCCCAAAACTATAAAGACTTCCAATGATTTCTTTTGTTTTTTTATGGGGTTTGTTCTATATGTCTAATAATAATGGTTAATAATTATCATGTCCCAAAACAATTTGTCAAAGTCCCATATAATATGATCAAAAACTTAAAGTATAATATTAAAAACATTCCTGAAAACAAATAATTAATTTCGAAAATCCTTTAAGGATATTAAAGGATATTTAATATGAAAATGTAACTAATAGAATACCGTTAAAGTTTGTTTTTCTTGGAATGAATCAATAAAAATTCAATTGTAAAAAAATTATAAATTGGCTAGGGAAAATTCTTCGCTTAAAGTAATGGAATACACGGTGAAATTTAATACTATCATCCGTTAATTGGAAGTTTCCAGTCAATAATTATTAAAGTTGGTTTCCGTTAGTTTTTTATCAATTATACAGCCATTTATTTAAGCATTTTAAATCACTTGCGACTATATAAATGCTAAAGCTAATTTGTTTTCACAATACTTTGCAGTAAGTTTTACGCTCTCACCTAGAGTACGAACTCCACCAGCAATACCCTTTGTTGATCCTGCTAGGTTTAAAATTATTCATAGAGTGTACTTTAGGACACGTACTGTTGTGTAAGTGCTTTGATATGTTGATCCTTAAACATATTGCCTCTCCTATTTCAAAACCGCTGCGCAATCTTTTTTCATTATCATTTGCGACTGGTAGATATCCCAATCAATGGAAAATTGCTTATGTTAAGCGACCCCTCCAATTACCGATCAATTCCTATTATTTCGGTCATTTCCAAAGTTATGGAAATTCTGGCTCTTGGTGTCTCAAAGGCCTTCGATCGAGTATGGCATTCTGCTCTTTTGAAGAAATTCAGAACTATTGGTTTTGATAATTCTTTCTGCAAATGGATTGAGGATTTTCACCAACTCCGCCTTATCACCAACTCTTTTCTTTATTTTTATTGACGATAGCACTCTAGTGGCATTCTACAATTTCCTTAAGAATTCAAATGTCACATCTACCACAAACAGTTCTAAAAGAAATATCGTGGTTAGTTTAATTAAGTCATGGTACCATAATAGCTGATTGGGGTAAAAGTAATAGTATTCAGTTTAAAACTTCAAAAACTCAAAGCAGGCTGATTTCCTACAAAAAAAAGTCAGTTTAACCCTATTCTACGATTCCAAGAAGAAAATTTAGAATACTCAGAAAGTCTAAGCATTTAAGATTTGCAGCTAAATAAAACAAATGCTGTGGAATTAATTTATTTTTGATATAGCTAAGAATGCTACCAAATGCTTGGGCTTGCTATTCCGTTGTAAAATATATTTCTCTCCTAAGGATCTGTCTAATATCTGTAAAGCCTATATTGGACCTAAGATGGAATACAACTCTCACATTAGGGCTGGCACATTTCAAACTTCGTTGAGAGTTAACTTGACAAAATTTAAAACCCCGCCTTACGTCAAATAGACGACCCTGTCGAACAAGTAACACTCACTCCACTTAATTCTCGTCAAAATATTAGAAAGATTTCTCTGTTTTATAGATATCAATACGTTTGCTCTATTGAACTAAAGTCTCTTCTTAAACAATTCCAATGTAACAACAAAGGACCAACAAGTGCTCATTTCAACACTGTGGAAATTTCAAGGTGGTTTATAACTGATTATGAAAATTTATTTGTTATGAGAACTAATGAGACATGGAACATACTTCCATCTAATGTGTTCCCTTCTGTTAATAATGTTCCATACTACAACTTGCATAAATTCAAAACAAATCTTTTCAGATTTATTTGCAATCTAATTCCAAATTTCCCCTTAATATCGTTTTTTCGTTGTTAAAGGAATTCGTTCCTAGTATTTTGTTAGCGTGTAAAAAAAAACAAAAACCATTACACTGTTTATATTAACTGCAGCAAATCTTTTTATTTTTAACAGTAATTTGGTATTTATTGTATATAATTTAATACATTTTTAATAAAAATTTGCCTACTATTAAATTTTGGTTTTGGCCGCCTGGTAAAAATTAAGATTTTTAAAAAACAAATTTTTAGTTTTGGTCGATTTATTTTGGAAAATTACTGTTTATATTAACAAAATTTTTGGTATTTTTTGTATAATTTAATACATTTTTAATAAAATTTTGCTTGCTATTAAATTTTGATTTTGGGCGCCTGGTAAAAATGAAACTTTTTAAAATATAAATTTTTAGTTTTGGTCGATTTATTTTGGAAAATTACTGTTTATATTAACAAATTTTTGGTATTTTTTGTATAATTTAATACATTTTTAATAAAAATTTGCTTGCTATTAAATTTTGATTTTGGGCGCCTGGTAAAAAAGAAGATTTTTAAAATACAAATTTTTAGTTTTGGTCGGTTTATTTTGGAAAATTATTGTTTATATTGACAAAATTTTTGGTTTTTTTTGTATAATTTAATACATTTTTAATAAAAATTAGCTTACTATTAAATTTTGATTTTGGGCGCCTGGTAAAAATGAAACTTTTTAAAATATAAATTTTTAGTTTTGGTCGATTTATTTTGGAAAATTACTGTTTATATTAACAAATTTTTGGTATTTTTTGTGTAATTTAATACATTTTTAATAAAAATTTGCTTGCTATTAAATTTTGATTTTGGACGCCTGGTAAAAATGAAGATTTTTAAAATATAAATTTTTAGTTTTGGTCGATATATTTTGGAAAATTACTGTTTATATTGACAAAATTTTTGGTATTTTTTGTATAATTTAATACATTTTTAATAAAAATTTGCTTGCTATTAAATTTTGATTTTGGGCGCCTGGTAAAAAAGAAGATTTTTAAAATACAAATTTTTAGTTTTGGTCGATTTATTTTGGAAAATTATTGTTTATATTGACAAAATTTTTGGTTTTTTTTGTATAATTTAATACATTTTTTATAAAAATTTGCTTGCTATTAAATTTTGATTTTGGGCGCCTGGTAAAAATGAAACTTTTTAAAATATAAATTTTTAGTTTTGGTCGATTTATTTTGGTAAATTACTCTTTATATTTACAAAATATTTGGTATTTTTTGTATAATTTAATACATTTTTAATAAAAATTTACCTGCTTAAATTTTGATTTTGGGCGCCTGGTAAAAATGAAGATTTTTAAAATATAAATTTTTAGTTTTGGTCGATATATTTTGGAAAATTACTGTTTATATTGACAAAATTTTTGGTATTTTTTGTATAATTTAATACATTTTTAATAAAAAATTGCCTGCTATTAAATTTTGATTTTGGGCGTCTGGTAAAAATGAAGATTTTTAAAATACAAATTTTTAGTTTTGTTCGAGTTTTTTTTTTTTAAAATTGGTGTCCAACATTTTTGGCATTTATTGTGCAAAATTTGCCTGCTATTAAATTTTAATTTTGGGCGCCTGCTAAAAATGAAGATTTTAAAATACAAATTTTTAGTTTTGGTCGACTTATTTTGGAACATTTATGTTTATATTCACAAAATTTTTGGTATTTTTTGTATAATTTAATACATTTTTAAAAAAAATTAGCTTGCTGTTAAATTTTCATTTTGGGCGCCTGGTAAAAAAGAAGATTTTTAAAATATAAATTTTTAGTTTTGGTCGATTTATTTTGGTAAATTACTCTTTATATTCACAAAATATTTGGTATTTTTTGTATAATTTAATACATTTTTAATAAAAATTTACCTGCTATTAAATTTTAATTTTGGGCGCCTGGTAAAAATGAAGATTTTTAAAATATAAATTTTTAGTTTTGGTCGATATATTTTGGAAAATTACTGTTTATATTGACAAAATTTTTGGTTTTTTTTGTATAATTTGACACGTTTTTAATAAAAATTTGCCTGCCATTAAATTTTGATTTTGAGCGCCTGGTAAAAATGAAACTTTTTAAAATATAAATTTTTAGTTTTGGTCGATTTATTTTGGAAAATTACTGTTTATATTAACAAATTTTTGGTATTTTTTGTATAATTTAATACATTTTTAATAAAAATTTGCTTCCTATTAAATTTTGATTTTGGACGCCTGGTAAAAAAGAAGATTTTTAAAATACAAATTTTTAGTTTTGGTCGATTTATTTTGGAAAATTATTGTTTATATTGACAAAATTTTTGTTTTTTTTTGTATAATTTAATACATTTTTAATAAAAATTTGCTTACTATTAAATTTTGATTTTGGGCGCCTGGTAAAAATGAAACTTTTTAAAATATAAATTTTTAGTTTTGGTCGATTTATTTTGGAAAATTACTGTTTATATTAACAAATTTTTGGTATTTTTTGTGTAATTTAATACATTTTTAATAAAAATTTGCTTGCTATTAAATTTTGATTTTGGGCGCCTGGTAAAAATGAAGATTTTTAAAATATAAATTTTTAGTTTTGGTCGATATATTTTGGAAAATTACTGTTTATATTGACAAAATTTTTGGTATTTTTTGTATAATTTAATACATTTTTAATAAAAATTTGCTTGCTATTAAATTTTGATTTTGGGCGCCTGGTAAAAAAGAAGATTTTTAAAATACAAATTTTTAGTTTTGGTCGATTTATTTTGGAAAATTATTGTTTATATTGACAAAATTTTTGGTTTTTTTTGTATAATTTAATACATTTTTAATAAAAATTTGCTTGCTATTAAATTTTGATTTTGGGCGCCTGGTAAAAATGAAACTTTTTAAAATATAAATTTTTAGTTTTGGTCGATTTATTTTGGTAAATTACTCTTTATATTTACAAAATATTTGGTATTTTTTGTATAATTTAATACATTTTTAATAAAAATTTACCTGCTTAAATTTTGATTTTGGGCGCCTGGTAAAAATGAAGATTTTTAAAATATAAATTTTTAGTTTTGGTCGATATATTTTGGAAAATTACTGTTTATATTGACAAAATTTTTGATGTTTTTTGTATAATTTAATACATTTTTAATAAAAAATTGCCTGCTATTAAATTTTGATTTTGGGCGTCTGGTAAAAATGAAGAATTTTAAAATACAAATTTTTAGTTTTGGTCGATTTATTTTGAAAAATTACTGTTTATATTCACAAAATTGTTGGTATTTTTTGTATAATTTATTACATTTTTAATAAAAATTTGCCTGCTATTAAATTTTGTTTTTAGGCGCTTGATAAAAATGAAGATTTTTAAAATACAAATTTTTAGTTTTGTTCGAGTTTTTTTTTTTTAAAATTGGTGTCCAACATTTTTGGCATTTATTGTGCAAAATTTGCCTGCTATTAAATTTTAATTTTGGGCGCCTGCTAAAAATGAAGATTTTAAAATACAAATTTTTAGTTTTGGTCGACTTATTTTGGAACATTTCTGTTTATATTCACAAAATGTTTAGTATTTTTTGTATAATTTAATACATTTTTAAAAAAAATTAGCTTGCTGTTAAATTTTCATTTTGGGCGCCTGGTAAAAAAGAAGATTTTTAAAATATAAATTTTTAGTTTTGGTCGATTTATTTTGGTAAATTACTCTTTATATTCACAAAATATTTGGTATTTTTTGTATAATTTAATACATTTTTAATAAAAATTTACCTGCTATTAAATTTTAATTTTGGGCGCCTGGTAAAAATGAAGATTTTTAAAATATAAATTTTTAGTTTTGGTCGATATATTTTGGAAAATTACTGTTTATATTGACAAAATTTTTGGTTTTTTTTGTATAATTTGACACGTTTTTAATAAAAATTTGCCTGCCATTAAATTTTGATTTTGAGCGCCTGGTAAAAATGAAGATTTTTAAAATACAAATTTTTAGTTTTGTTCGAGTTTTTTTTTTTAAAAAATTGGTGTCCAACATTTTTGGCATTTATTGTGCAAAATTTACCTGCTTTTAAATTTTGACTTTGGGCGCCTGGTAAAAATGAAGATTTTAAAATTTGATCTTTTTATTTTAATGAAAGTTTCTTTATCAGCTTGCTGAGCCTAGGATATCTAATATAAAAAAGAATATGAAACAAAAATAATTATAATTATCACAAAAATAAATAGGACTTTAATATATAAAATATTGATGATATACAGGTAAAATATATTTCTATAATCTTCCAGTTAGGGTTTCTGTACTCGATTCGACTCGACTCGGACTCGTCGAGTATTTGGGTGGTTTCTTGGATCCGGGACTCGACTCTATTACTAGACGAGTCCAAGTTTTTAAAATTAAGCAAAAACTATTAACTTCAAAACGAATACAAGACTCTTAATTCATTAGTATTTCTCAAATATTTTTACCTTAACTTAAAACAAAAAAGCAATTAAGTTGATCAAATAAATGTTCAAATAGTTAAATGTAAGTTCAAAGTTTAATATTTGAAAATAAATTGATTAATAAATAAATTTGAGTACATTTTCTTTTAGTACAATTTCTTGACAGAACCACAAATTTCAGTTAAAAATCTTGTAATGTAATAAATAATTCCAATTTTAACAAATTTTAGTAATTTTTTTTTATAAATACTTTCTTGAGTTTCAAAATATTAAACGATTTCGCTTATTGATTTGGGTTTAGATTTAGATTGGATTCGACTCGGACTCGGCGAGTTTTCAAAATTTAGGACTCGTACTCGCCGAGTCGTAAAAACCCGAGTTTTCAGAAACCCTACTTCCAGTTTATATGTATAATATAATATAATATATGATGATTTACTTATATATTATCAAATTCATTACACATGCTGTATATACATATATGCATTATATTAAATTGATTTTCTCTCATATGACCGACCCTTAGTCTGGTTTAAATCTCTTTATTATGTAAGCAATGTACATTATACGAAAAAGAAAGAAAACGATAGACGCGAATGTCCTTCCATTTCTATTTTTGAGTTTTGTTTTTGTTTTGTATTTAAATGTCTAAATCCTGAATTTATCATTGTCATCCTACACAAATTTTAGTATTCAAAATTCGAATCGCATCGAATATCACAATTTTTGTTTTCTATTTTTTTGAGACACAAGCAAATATCTTGGCTAGGCATAATATGTGGTGTATTCTATTGCATATAAATAGGAATGTCATGGATAAGAATTAAATTAAAGGATATTTTGTGGAAATTAATGTATGTCCTTTTTTTGGCAGTTTTTGGATTGAATTTGATTCACTGTTTGGAAAAAAAATACAGCCATAGCTCAAAAGTATTCAAATGAATCTTATATAAAAAGAAGTATTTTTTTCATCTAAATTTTAGGCTTTTGCGGGGGTGATTAGAAGAAAATTAGAAGAAAAATTTCGTATTTTTTAATTTGGTTCTACTTGATTTGAAAACCTAGATTATAGTAGCGCTACACATTTTGCCTTAATGCTCTCATAAAAAATTTTCAATAAAATAGTAAACTACTATTTTTATGATGTTAACATTCGTGGGAGGCGAATAGCTTGACAGACGTGGCTTCTCGTAAAACGTATATTTTTACTAAAATTGTTACCACTTATAAACTCTGTCTATTCCGCAAACACTGCATTCTAGTATTAGGTTGATCTTTGACTTGTAATCGAATGTCGCCGACTAATTGTGATTAAGTAACTGTGATATAAAAAATTTTGTGAATAAAACCTTATGCATTAATGGAACAACAATTTAACCCAAAAAAACAGTTAATGATTATATATCGTTTTTGTATAAAGTTTTTGGTTCTAAACCATTTTTTTTGGATTCTGGAACTTTTAATATACTTATAGATTTATATTATAAGATTTTTGTTCTTCAAATTACATTTTTAGAATTTCAGACATTCAATCCTTTTCAATCTTTCAGGATCATTTTGCTTCAATACTTCAATGCTTTCTGTTATAAATAGTTTTCCAATTTATTTAGGCAATTTGTATTGATTTTAATCGAAAACGTGTTAAATGTTAATATCAAAGGAAAATTGTTATGTTATACATACTTATAGAGGACCATAATATAATAATATATTGTGAGTTGTGACCGTTCATGAATGACGACGAAAGTGATGAACTCTTAAATCGCTTTTGATTACTTTTATTGGTCTTTTGGTATTTTAATGCATGTGTAAAAGAAAATGATTTTGCTTCGATTGATTTTTGAGTTGAAGGAAATTATTTAGTTGATTATCTTTTATGATTTCGTTGATTCCTAAACGATTACATTAGTATTGATTATGTATCTTGATTATTACGTTCTTTATACTATTGGAAATTCGGCATATTTAAAACGCAACAAAAGAGAACATTCACAATTAATCCTCAATTGCAAAATATTGTTCATACTCAATTTTGTCCAATTATATTTTTATGCTCAAAGAATATACTAAATTCGTCAAAGAACGTGTAATCTTCCTATCCTATAGACATACACAGTCTCTACCGCACAGTAACTCAAACATTAAAGAAGCCTTTGTTTTTTAAAAACGCCTTTCTAGAAGCTAGCTGCTAGTTCACTCAACTGATTCAAATACCTCTCATACAAATTCTTTTTTAATATTAGTTTGTAAGAGCTAGCTGTCAGTTTGTCCAACTGATTCGATTACTTTCCATACAACGACTCTTCTAATATGAGCTTAACTTAATATCTAATGCAACTAGGTATCTGAAATTTTGTCAAAAGTAGTAAAGTTTAATATCCAATGTCTGCAAAAAATTTAGTTGGTCTAGTATAAGAGGTTCGAATAACTGCTATACAACTTCTAGCTAGCATAATAAGTTCTGTATTTTTAAATTTTGTCAAAAATAGTGAAATGGGCAATATAATCTTGATATGAGGGTTATGGGTCTACTCTAGGACACCGAGTTGACACTGTCTACTCTTCCTCGTTTTATTTTAAAGTTGGAAGATATTAGAATTTTTCCTAGGTTTATAAAGTTATTAGAAAATTAATTGACTTCATTTTTGGTTATTCATTTTCAACACAGCGTTAAATATTAGTACAACCTATTTTGAAATATTCGTTTTAATTATTCGTTTGTCCTTAAATTAAAGTTCATTCTTAAAAATCATTTTAAATTTAGTATAAGATTCAAATTCAAATTTATTCATAGATCACAATAATGATACGATTTGGTTTGATGGAACATAATATACTAAAGGAAATACAATCAAAGTGCGTTAAAAATGGTATGAATAAAAAATGCAAAAGTATACGGTATTTTTTTTTTTTTTTGGAAAATTTTCTTTTAGATGGGTAATTGAGCAATTACTCAATGTACCAATTTTCCAAAAAAAAAAGAAAACCAAATAAAACAAACAACTAAAATTTAAAAAAGTTCATTAGAAAGTTTAAAACAATCCAAAAAAAAAGAATTAAAAAGTAATAAAAATAAAAATAAATTAAGAGTAGAAATAAATATAATTTGAGGAAAAAATATCTACGTATGTGAATGTAAAAAATTCCACATTCAAAACGATATTTTATTGCCATCATTATATATTTTCCATCCCCAAATTTTTGTTCTTCCTCCAAATTAAAATTAAAATTATCAAAAGTGGAAATTTTAAATAAAAAAGTTCAGAACAAAAAAATTACGACTTTATATTTGTTTAAAAAAAAAGTATTAATTACTTTTGGATTGGATGTGTTTTTTTCGAACAATGAATAATACGAACGAACAACTTTCAAATTCAAAATGTGTGTAGCTAATATGTTAAAAAATTGGAAATTTTTAATTTGTTAAAACAAAACGTTTAATGAAACACATTTTATATATATATAAAAAGTTCTAAATTATTTAAAAAAAAAATAAAAAAAAAAATTTATTTAACATAAAAACAAAAACTTAATTTTAAATTATTATCTAACTACTATAATGTTATATCAATTAATTTTAAATGAAGCGTTTTATTTTATTGCACTTAATAACTTCATTTTTTAAGGAATATTTATATGTTTGAGTCCTTACAGACCATATATCTATACATATGCATTTATTAAGGAATAACTAATTCTAATAAATTTGCATAATTTTAGGATCAAAAAAATTAATATAGAAATGAATGAAAATCAGGAAAATTACTAGGCGTCCAGGATCCTAGTTTATTCCCAAAAAAATAAAGGTAAAAAGGTTTTCAAAAAATTAAATATACTGGTATAAAAATAAAAAAGAAAGAATAGCAGGTAAATTTTTTGTACACAAAAAGTCATTCAGAATGTATATTTTTAGGCGAATCCAATTTTGTAATTAGTTTAATAAGTTTGCATACTTTTAGGGTCGCAAAATTAATATAGAAATGAATATTAGAAAATTGAGATAGAGAATAAAGAGAAATCGATCCTGAATTTAAATATTAACTAAAACTAAATTAAAAGTTTATTAAATACTTTTTTCTAGCAATAAATGATACATATTATATAGATTATAAACTTGAGAAAATATTAGAGATTTATTTTATACCATATTTGTAGTATCTAACTATTATAGTATCTAACATAAGATTTTAATTGTAGATCATTGTCTATAGAATTATATTTTGTATTTAAGTAGTTACATTTTATTTATATTAACATACATTTAGCATTTTTAAGTTTTATTATTTCTATTTCAAAATTCCTTTAGCCTTAAGGTTTATAAAGAATTTACCAGAACTCATGATTTTTTCCAGTTATTTAATCTAGATATTTCTTAGTCATTTAATATTATCTTAATTTAATTTAAAAATAAAATGTATCTACTAAAATAAAAAATATAAATCTATAGACAATGATCTACAATTAAAATCTTATGTTAGATACTATTATGTAAATAAGTAAATGAACTTAATCGCATTTTATAAATAACATTTCCTTTTAAAAGCACTTATACAAATAAAATAAACAAAACCCTAATGATATTTTCAAACATCCTTACATCTCAAAAACTCTTTTTTTAGAACTATTTAAAAAATTTTATATAGGAAAACTTTTATTAAATTTATAAATTTAATTTGACGCCTTCAGGACGTTTATTTATATGTGCATTTTTAAGTGGAAAACTTTAAAAAACAAAAACTTGACTTTCGTTTTTATTTTAAAATTTTTCCCCCAATTTTACTATATTTTTCATTTAAATTTTCTTTTTTATCATGTTTATCATTATTTTGAAAAAAAATAGAAATCATCTGGTGACATTTTATCTTAAAATAAAATATAAATTTTGTTTTGCTTTTTTTTATCCTTTTTTGCATCCTTTCTCTTTCATCATTTGGAAAATCCTTTAAGGCGCAAAAATAAAAACCCTTAGAGGAAAACACAAATAAATTTTCCTTTTGTTATTCTTTTGTTTTTTTGATCTGTGTTGCCAATGTTGTTTTTTATTACTTTGTTACTATCATATACATATCATCATATTAACCAACAATAAAATTAAAAAAATAAAAACAACAAAAAAAGAAAAATAATAAAAATTAAGCATATAAAATATAATCTTTTCTATATATGAAAATTATTTCTTCAAAATTTTTCCAAAAACAACAACAAACAAGTAAGGAACAAAATTTGTTAGTAACAAAATTTAAAAAAATAAAAATTATAATAAAAACCGCAGCCTTAAGCTATTATACCCATTATCATTTATTCATTCATCTTTTACTTATATATATGTGTATTTCATATTTATTATCCTTTCACATACACATACAAAATTATGAATTTGATCAGAGTACAAGAAAAGAATATAAAATTAAAATTATATTTCATATGTTGGGCTACTGTTATTTGTATTTCTTTGAATCTTTCAGGAATCTAAGGAACTACATACGAATTAAAATAATAGATTTAGTTAGTAATTTTAAATTTGATTTTAAAAAGCTTTTATTTAAGATATTTTAGTAATTTTCGAAATCAGATAACAAGTTATCAGATTAGATTTGTTAAAAAATTATTATTTTAATGATTACAGTTTTTAACTTTTATTGTAACATTTTGAAATGATGCCATTACAGCTGAAAAAAGTGTTGAGTCTGAACTTTTTAATGAAATAATAGAGCATTTGTAAGATCTTTCATAGATGTTAATCTAAAATCCTCGGTTGTTTCGAAAAAAATATTTGAAAAATTTTTTACATGTTTGGTGGAAAGATATTCACATTTTATATTAAAACTTTCAGACGAGTCTCTTCTTTTAAAATTGGGTTTTGGTAGAGGCCTGTATAATATATTGAAGTGCTATTGTATTTGAATAGCTTTTTTACAGTCTATTTAAACGCTAGCAACAGATTCTTGTATGCATAATAAGTCAGTTTAGTTGGAAACGGCAGGAAAATAAGATATTAAAGGGGAAGAGGGTAAATTGGATATGAAGCTGGCTTTTAGATTCGTTTTAAATTTTTGGTAATTGTAGTATGGAATGTTATTGGCAGATGGTAATCGATTAGATGGAACAATTTTCACACCTTAGCAGTCTTCCAACAAACGAGTTTCAATTCACATTTTACCAGTCTTTACAACAAATGAGTTTCCATGACAATAGACTAAAAAATAACAAAGCCACCGGCATTGATGGCTTGCCAGCGGAGGTTTTTAAAGCTGAAGGTGGAAAATTGGTAGAGTGTATGTATCAACTTATTAAAAGAATCTGGCTCGAAGAAAGCATGCCTGATGAGTGGAGTGTGAGTGTTATTTGTCCAATTTTCCAAAAAGGAAATGCTACAGTATGTGAAAATTATAGAGGAATTTCGTTGGTTAATATCACATATAAAATATTTTCCAACATACTGTGCGTAAGACTGAAGCACTATTGCGACGCTGTGATAGGTAACTATCAGTGCGGCTTCTGACCTGATAAATCTACCACCGACCAGATGTTTGCGCTACGCCAAATCCTGGAGAAGACTTGCGAATACCAAATCGATACTCACCACCTCTTTATCGATTCTAAAGCCGCCTATGACAGTAATTTTCGAAATACATTATATGACACCATGTCAGAATTCGGTGTACCGGCCCAAATCATACGATAATCTAAACACTTTGTAAAATAGAAAATGTATGGCAGCGTTTGGAAGTAATATGTCTGATGAATTTTAAACATACTATGGAAATTCAGACAAGTTGATGCACTATCTGAATCCATAGTATCGGCCTTCGACAAATTCGGAATCCGATCAACATCTTATTGGACTCAATATCACTGTCGGTGCATATAACTTTGAAGTAGTTAAGGAGTTTTTCTACCTTGGGACCAATATTAACATCGAAAATGATATAAATGTAGAAAGAAGACGTAGAATAACCATGGCATGCCGTTGCTGCTTCGGTTGGTCAAAACAGCTTTTTTCAAAACTTCTATCGCGAAATACTGAAGTGCATGGTTCAAAATCATGGACACTGCCAAAAGCAAGTGAGCTAGCATTTGGTAATTTTGAAAGAAAAATTCAACGTAGAATATATGGTCCTGTAAGTGCCATCGTCTGGCGGAGATGATATAATGTCTCATCTTTCCGTTGGGAATATGACGCATCAGCAGACTTAAAAATTCAGAGAAGTTTGGAAAGCACCGGCCCAAATGTGAAAGTTGTACTTTATCTAAGGTATAATATACATTTAATACATATTAAACAAATATTAATATAAGTACTATTATTGAATTTAAAGTAATAACCAATAGACACTTCAACAGAATTATTTTAAATTAAAATAAGTCCTCTAAAAATTAACAAAATTGAAACTCTAAAACGCAAGTAATCAATTTTTGTGTAATTTAACAAACAACATTTTTTTTTGAAATCATTAAACATGTTTGTGTTAAATTATTTTCCAAATTTTCAAAAGAAAAAAAATTATCCAAAATTAATGTTCAACCCTCCACATTCCATTAAACCTTTGTTTTAAAAATTTTTTTTAAAAAGGGAGGCTTTACTTTCATTATATAGTGTGACAAATTTATATTATTACTTGCATTCTTTTTCATTCAATTTGCTTTCAACTCTATTTCATTCTTTACTTTGTTTCGTTTCTTATTCCTTTGTTTTCTAAAGTGCAATAAATTTTCTTTTTGAATAAACACCCAAAAACTTACATATTTTCTTTCCAAAGAAGGAAAGAAAACCTTAAAAAGAAAAACAGCAAACTCTTAAGTTTTCTTTAATGTTTACTTAACTTCTATCCTCAAACCGATAAATATTCTGAACCCCCCAACTCTCTCATACTAATTTCTTTCATTTGAAATGGCAATAAATTGTTTTTTTCCACTTTACATTATTTCTGATTCATTTTCAGTTAAAGGCAATCTTTAAATAATCTGAGACCTTTAGTATAGTTTTTCAGACGGTAACAGTTGAATGGTTATTAGAGTATGAGTTTTATGTTAGCGTACTCATACTACAAAAACTAAAAACAATAAAACCAAATTCATATATAATGTATATTATGCAATTTTATGGGGTGTACAAATCTTAAGGATAGGTTAAAGTCCTTTTATTCATTCAAAAACTATAAAAAACATAATATGGAAAATTAAAAACAGAATTTTATTCTAAATTCTAATCAAAAACTTAAGGATGAAAATTAGGGGGAATTTTCTTTCTTTAAAATAACAAACAAAAGTATAAAACTTAAAGCATACTTTAAGGGGTAGTGGTAACTGCATACTAAATTAAATAAATCTTGCCAGCTTTCTTAGATATAATTTGAAAAAACTAAAATTAAAGCATAAACTGGTATTGGACACAATTCCGTAATTAATTCAGTAATTAAGGCAAAATTAGGAATTTGATTGCATCAAATTAGTATCTGATCTTTAACATAGGAATTGGCCTATTAAAACATTTTATCCAGCAGAATCCTGCGATGTACTGTACAATAAGTAATAAGAGTATTTATCTTTTATATTTAGCATTAACTTTCATTAATTTACTTAAGGACTTAAATTGATAACCAAAGATTCCAATGGTAAGCTTTATATAATAAATTAAATTGCATTAAATAGTGGTATAAACAAAAAGAAAAACTACTACAACTTCCAAAAACAAAAAAACCCATAAAACCACTACATTGTTGACAAAATAAGAAAATAAAATATATATAAGTATATTCTGGTTTTTATTAATCAAATAAAGTTTCAAATTGGGGGAATTAAAAAATTCAAAAATTACCACTGACAAAATTAAAATATTTTTACCATCTTTTTCCATTACTTTTCGCCATACATATATATACGATAGATTTATTTTTCCACCCCTTTTTATTTAGTAGGTATGTTTTTTATTACTGTGGTATGTTGAATAAAAATATAACATGTATACATACGTATAAAACCGTGTCTAATTATCGTTGTGATATACGATGAAATGTCACATAAAAAAGCAGTTTTGTATACTATATACATGTATACAGATGTATTTAAGTACTTTTTTTCGTCTATAAAAATTTTTATACTTGATAATTTGTCCAACCCCCTGCTGCTATATTTCTAAAAATTTTAATTAGAATAAAACAAAAAACAAATATAATTACTGATAGGTAAGTACTATTGACAGCTATTAAATCCCCGATTACTCTAAAAATCCTTTAGAATTTCTTTAGAATATGAAACCGATGATGAAATAAGATTGTAATTATAAAAATTTTGAAAGTACTCTATATGAATTAAATCAAATAAAATAATCTGAACAATCTATGGCAAAAAAAAACTGAGTAATCGTTAATTATAAATTAAACAATTGTGTAATTAAATGAAGTTAAAGCGTAATTGAAAATAAGAGATTTGGGAATAAAACTACGAGTACAGTTCGGTAATTGTTAGCAATATTGTAATCATCAAAAAGAACAAGGTAAATCAATCAAAAAAATTAAACTAAAAAAGAACTAATGTGTATTTGAGTACATCAATAAACGTTACTAATTTCCATTTCCAATTGTTAACATTATATAGTAATCATAAAAAAGAACTAGGTAAAAGTAATCAATTCAAAATAGCAGATTAAATAAAAATAATATGCGAGCACATTAATTACCGTTATTAATTTACCAAAACCAAAACAAAATCAAAATCAATACCTATTCGAAAAAATAACGAAATATAATAATTGATTACTTTTCAATATATTTTTTTCTTTTTACACAAAGTTTGACTTTTAACCAATAAAAACATAAGTACAAACACATTTTACATATATTAATTTTTAATGTTTTCCAACATTCTTGCAGACATTTTAATGTTAAATATATAATTCAACATAAGAAATGAAAGTTCACAAAAGTTTAGGACATTCGTCTGAACAATAACTTTTATACAAAAGCATGTATAGATTAAGTATTCAAATACAAAAAAAAAATAAACCTCTTTAACCCTAAAAAAAAAAAAAACACCACAGTCCTCAAAGGGGTTGTTTTAGTCCAGACGTACTTATTTTTTTTGATTTTGATTTAACACTTTAAGTATACACCAATTTTTTAAAAGATCTATTGGCAATATTTCAAAACATATCACTAATAATATTCAGGGATTTTTTTTGAATATGGAATGGAAAATGGTAAAGGAATTGTACATGTGTATGTATTAGTATATGTATAAAAAAAAAACAAATGTATAACAAAGAAAATTTAAGTTTATTTTCAGTAAATATTTATTGTTCAGAAAATCCCTTAAAGGTATTTTATTTTTTTTTGGGTATAACTTATGCCACTCTTTTACACGAACTTCAGCACTTTTTTTTTTAAAAGAGTTTGTTGGAAAAGTGAAAAACTTTTTTTTTTCTTTTAAAGGCATATTTAACTTAAAAACAAATAATTTAAAAAAAAAACTTTCTGTATATTTTGATAAATTGTATAGCATGTCACGAGTATAATATACATGTTACATATTATTAAAGTTAACAGAGAATATAATAATATGTAATGTTGATTTTTTTTTTTTTTTTTTTTTTTTTTTATTTTGCTGTTAAACGAAAATACACGCGCGTTTCAAACAAAAAAAAAAAGGAATTTCAAGGATTCATTTCTGATCCTTTTTAAGTACTTAAGCACATTCCATATACGTGTTTGTTGTTTCAAACAAAAAACACTTAAGTATGTATATTTTTTTTTAACTCCAATCACTTACTTTTGTTTTTTTAGTGTATATAGGGAAATTTACCTTAAGTAAATAATAAGAACCTGGATTTTACTTTGATTTTTTTTTATTTTAAGTTTTTATCCTGACTTTATTTTAATATTCAAAATTTCAGAAAAATCTTTGATTACTACATTATATATATGTACTAACATTAAAATGAAAAGCAAATCAAATGAAAATGTTAAGAAAAATTGTTTATTATAATAGACAGTATTTACAGGCTTTAAAATATTTATTAAAAAATTTTTCTTTTATATATGATTTTTAAGTTAAAGTAATTAGTAAAAGGCTTTAATGTATTGGTACTTCTTAATATAATCATCTTTATTTTTATTATTATTGTAGACATCTTTATCAATAAAAAAAACAAATATATATTATTTATAAAAGTAAATATAATATACTATCCATTAATTAAGCTATTAAATTTCACTTAAGTATTCAATAATTTCATATACTTCTAGTGGTTCGGGGATACCTCTGTTTTTTTAAAACTCGAAAATCAATATCTGGTTTTTTTTTAAATCTCGAAAATCAAAAACTGATAAAATTCCATAAAATTCTAATTTTTATTTATAAATTTAATGTTTTCGAAATTCTTTGATTCATATAATATTATGTTTTTTGAGGAGTCGGCCACGAATTCATCTATAAAATCCCCCGACTTCAGAAATTCAAATTATTTTGCAAATTATATAAATACTACATTTTCTTATCGATATATCTTCAAAAGAATTGACCCTACAAACACTGTTATAATTTTCCAGACCCCGGATCATTTCAATCTTTAACTTCAGGTATCAACTATGAAAATAGGGCGGAAACTATAGTAACTCAAAATAAAATTTCGGAATTATAGAAAAAGACAGTATCTTGATTTCGTAGAAGGGCTGACTTTTGATTATCCCCCCGCAAAATTTAATAATTGAAATTAGATTTTGCCTCTAAAACTAAAATCTATAAAATAGTATTTGACTCATTTACTTCATACTTTAAAAAAAACGAGATTTTACGAATTTTTTGAAACAAACTGATTTTTAAAAAACGCGATTTTCATTTTTAAGATTTAAAAAAAAGCGAGATTTTGATTTAGAAAATTTTAAAAACCGAAATATCGTACTGCCCTCACTTCTTATGAAAAGTATATGATGATATGAAATAGAATATCAAAACTAAAAATTTTCTCAAAACCAATTAGAAAATAAAAGAAAATTTAATTAAGACATACCATCCATTAAAATAAATCACATATATCCTATTATCAATAGTTTAATTTTCTAATATATATATACATTTAGACTTAATAACTTCTGAATAATCTTAAATTCTTATACATATACATTAAGGAGCAATCTTAACCCTATATGTTATAAAAATGATCCTTTTATGATTTCAATTCAATAGCCGAAAAATTTGAATGTCCTATATAAATCTTAAAGATTTCATATTCTTTAAACATTACTAAAAATAACATTAAATTTGGACCTTCCAAGAAGTCAAAAAAAAAAGGGAAAAAGTAAAATAAAAAATAACATTCATTTGAATGTATTCAGTATTGCCTTGTGGAAAACCATTAATGAAAATGTTCAATTTTCATCTACTTTTACTTTTCATCTAAACATATATGCCCTGTCCAGTAAATTGTATATATATAAGTAAGTAATAAAGATCTTCTCAATTATGTATCTTAAAAATGTATTGTATATCTTTAAGTTTTATAGTCGTAACAAATTCTTCTTCAAAAAATCTAATATTGTAAAGGCTCCGAATATTTATGAAAGAATTCAATAGTAGATGAAAGTCGTCTAAAAGAAATGTAAAGAAGAAGGCAACAAAAAAATAGGTATAAAGATAGTAAAAATGGGTAATAAAACCATTATTATTTTTATTTATTTTTACTTTTTTTTTGCATCACTTCATTGTTTGGTTATTTCTTTGGCCTTATATCTTTTTTATTTCTCAATTTCTTCTAGTTCATTTCATTCTGAGAAAGGTTATCACATTTCAATATACATATATAAAATGTATATATATTAAATATATTCACTGAAAACCTAAAACTCCTTAAAAAAACAAAATCCACTTCAACATATTGAATTTCTAGTTGAGTAGTTTTTAAGGATTTCCACTATACTATTAAATGGGACCAAATTTTTTTCCGCAATTTTTACATGAAGTAAAAAATTTATTAAAATTACTTTAAAAAAATTCAAAAAAAAGGACACACCATCACATACACATATATATATGTAAGTTTTAATGTAATATAGATATGACCAACTGACCAATGACAAAAAAAAACAAACACACACCAATTTTTATGATATATGAATTTGACCAACAGAGTAACGAATATATTGAGCTTAAAATATTCAAGCAGACAATTCACCTTTAACATGAGTCCTAAAAGGTCCTTTGATTCATTATATTCTTATACTTTTAATATTGATCCTTTTACTCGGACCGTATATGGGTAAAATATTTTTATTTGAACCTTAGAAATCTTCATTTTACAAAAAAATAATCACACATTCAATTTTTCAAAAGTTTTTAGGAAGCCAAAATATTATCTTTAAAAAAAATTAAAAAAGGCACCTATTTTTTATAACACAAAATAAAAAATCCGGAATTTAGAATGAAAATTCTTTAAAAAAAGTAAAAAAAATAAAAATTGTTATATACTTTAAAAAGGAACTTAAACAAAAATTTAACACAACATTAAATCTATTCTTGTGTTTTACATAGGGTAACGAGTGCAGTTATTGATGCTTTTTGAATTTACCTGATTGTAATTGTATCAAAACAGTCAATAGTTTTTATTTTTAAGAACACTTTTCGAATAAGTTTTTAAATATTTTTAAGAAAAACGCCCTTGTGAAATTTAAGATACCAGTGCAGTTGCCTGAAACTGTGGTTCGACTTTAACCTGAAACAATTGAGAAGAGAATCTAAAAATTATCCAAAAATCGTAAATTTAAAAACTATTGCTCTTACGGTTTTTTGAATTTTCATGGTGACACATGGAGGGACAGACACTAAAGCGGAATCGATCTACCTTTTAAGTGCCAGTATTAAAAAAGTTCATACTTATTTAAGCTAAGCTAAGTAAAATTACAAAATTTTGTTCCAGTAAGTGTAAGGAAAAAATTCTAGAACGAAGTGTTGCTAACAAATATAGTTAAAAATTTGAATACTAAATACCTGAAAACTTTAAAGGTCAACCGTTGTATGTGTTACCCTATACTAAGTTTATAATTTTCATTAAAACTCATATAATGTTTGTGTAATATAAAACACTTTACTAATTTACACATTAACCTATGATGAATACTTTTAAATTTTATTTTATATTTTTAATATCTCTAATATTATACACAAAATATATATTAAAATGGTTTTTTATGACTTCTTAAGAGAAAAACTCATCACCTTAAAATTTTATAAACATAAAACAGTGTCAAAAAACACCAATGCATACCTAGTACTAGTACTAGAAAAAAATAAAGTATAAATAAAACATCAATAACAAAGTAACAACATTATATCAACAACATTTTGTACTTTCTTGTCTTTTTTATTCACCGCACATAATACAGTAAAATGAACCTGTCATGCATGATTAATATCATCTCTACACATAATTTTTCCAGGTTGGCAAAGAAATGAAAAAAAGATCTGAGAATAGGAGCCAACTAAATATCTCTAAAATATAAGTTCTAATTTTAGTTTTCAGGTGCTTTAGTAATTACAAAATATCCTATATTTGTGTACATTGATCACACCGCAGGCCATCATCATGTACGCTTTGTACACTTTCACTCACTAATAAAATAAGAAAAGACGTGCAAGTTTTTAATTTTCATTTTTGGTGAGAACCAACCAAAATATATATAAAATAATAAAAACTTTCATGAGATAAAAATATAGCAGCTACAAAAAATTATTCTAATATTTTTCCTATTCTTGTTTCTTAGTTTTTAAATCTTTGAATATAAATTTTACAACTTAACACACGTTTTGCCATAAAAACGAATACTTAGTATGGAAAAAAATCTTTAATGCGTTTGGTGTGGCTTTATTATGTTTTTATAAAAGAAATATTACAATAAGATTTAATAACTTAATAAGTGTTACATTAAATGAATGTTTTCCTTCTTATAGCTTTTTTTTACCAGGTGCCCATGAACGAATTTTTTTAGCAGGCAATTTTTCATAAAATGAATATGATAAATTTAATAAATCTTGCGAAAATGAAATTTTGTATCCAAAAAATTTAAAAAGTCCAATTAAGAAATAGAAATTTCCGTTTTAAAATCTCCATTTTTACCAAGTGCCCATAAACGAATTTTATTAGCAGGTAAAAATTCTTAAAATGAATATGATAAATTTAAAAAAGTCAAAAATCTTGTGAAAATGAAATTTATTATCCAAAAAACTAAAAAAATCCAATTTAGAACTAACATTTTTCGTTTTAAAATTTCTATTTTCACAAGGAGCCTATCAACGAATTTTATTAGCAGGCAAATTTTCTTTATATAAATATGATGAAAAAGTCAAACATTTTGTGAAAATGACATTTTATATCCAAAAAGTTAAAAAAAGGCCAATTTAGACTAAACATTTTCGTTTTAAAATTTCTATTTTTACCAGGAGCCCATAAACGAATTTTATTAGCAGGCAAATTTTCTTTATAGAAATATGATAAAGTCAAAAATTCTGCGAAAATGAAATTGTATTTCCAAAAAGTTAAAAAAGGCCAATTTAGACTAAATATTTTCGTTTTAAACTTTCTATTTTTACCAGGAGCCCATAAACGAATTTTATTAGCAGGCAAATTTTCTTTATAGAAATATGATAAAAAAGTCAAAAATTTTGTGAAAATGAAATTTTATTTCCAAAAAGTTAAAAGAGGCCAATTTAGAAAAAAAATATTTTCGTTTTAGAATCTCTATTTTTACCAGGAGCCCATAGACGAATCTTATTAGGAGGCAAATTTTCTTTATAGAAATATGATAAAAAAGTCAAAAATTTTGTGAAAATGAAATTTTATATCCAAAAAGTTAAAAAAGGCCAATTTAGACAAAACATTTTCGTTTTAAAATCTCTATTTTTACCAGGAGCCCATAAACTAATTTTATTAGCAAGCTAATTTTCTTTATATAAATATGATAAGAAAGTCAAAAATTTTGTGAAAATGAAATTTTATATCCAAAAAGTTAAAAAAGGCCAGTTTAGACTAAACATTTTCGTTTTAAAATCTCTATTTTTACCAGGAGCCCATAAACTAATTTTATTAGCAAGCAAATTTTCTTTATATAAATATGATAAGAAAGTCAAAAATTTTGTAAAAATGAAATTTTATATACAAAAAGTTAAAAGAGGCCAATTTAGAAAAAAAATATTTTCGTTTTAGAATCTCTATTTTTACCAGGAGCCCATAGACGAATCTTATTAGGAGGCAAATTTTCTTTATAGAAATATGATAAAAAAGTCAAAAATTTTGTGAAAATAAAATGTTATTTCCAAAAAGTTAAAAGAGGCCAATTTAGAAAAAAAATATTTTCGTTTTAGAATCTCTATTTTTACCAGGAGCCCATAGACGAATCATATTAGGAGGCAAATTTTCTTTATAGAAATATGATAAAAAAGTCAAAAATTTTGTGAAAATGACGTTTTATATCCAAAAAGTTAAAAAAAAGCCAATTTAAACCAAATATTTTCGTTTTAAAATTTCTATTTTTACCAGGAGCCTATGAACTAATTTTATTAGCAGGCAAATTCTGTTAAAATAAACAAGACAAATTTAAAAAATTCAAAACTTTTGTGAAAACTAAATTTTATATCCAAAAAGTTTTAAACGGCAATTTAGACTAAACATTTTCGTTTTTAAATTTCTATTTTTACCAGGAGCCCATGAACTAATTTTATTAGCAGGCACATTTTCTTTATAGAAATATGATAAAAAAGTCAAAAATTTTGTGAAAATGAAATTATATATCCAAAAAGTTAAAAAAGGCCAATTTAGACTAAACATTTTCGTTTTAAAATCTCTATTTTTACCAGGAGCCCATGAACTAATTTTATTAGCAGGCAAATTTTCTTTATAGAAATATGATAAAAAAGTCAAAAATTTTGTGAAATGAAATTATATATCCAAAAAGTTAAAAAAGGCCAATTTAGACTAAACATTTTCGTTTTAAAATCTCTATATTTACCAGGAGCCCATAAACTAATTTTATTAACAGGCAAATTTTCTTTATAGAAATATGATAAAAAAGTCAAAAATTTTGTGAAAATGAAATTTTATTTCCAAAAAATTAAAAAAGGCCAATTTAGACAAAACATTTTCGTTTTAAAATCTCTATTTTTACCAGGAGCCCATAAACTAATTTTATTAACAGGCAAATTTTGTTTATAGAAATATGATAAGAAAGTCAAAAATTTTGTGAAAATGAAATTTTATATACAAAAAGTTAAAGGCCATTTTAGACTAAACATTTTCGTTTTAAAATTTCTATTTTTACCAGGAGCCCATGAACTCATTTTATTAGCAAGCACATTTTCTTTATAGAAATATGATAAAAAAGTCAAAAATTTTGTGAAAATGAAATTATATATCCAAAAAGTTAAAAAAGGCCAATTTAGACTAAACATTTTCGTTTTAAAATCTCTATTTTTACCAGGAGCCCATAAACTAATTTTATTAGCAAGCAAATTTTCTTTATATAAATATGATAACAAAGTCAAAAATTTTGTGAAAATGAAATTTTATATACACAAAGTTAAAGGCCATTTTAGACTAAACATTTTCGGTTTAAAATTTCTATTTTTACCAGGAGCCCATGAACTAATTTTATTAGCAGGCACATTTTCTTTATCGAAATACGACAAAAAAGTCAAAAATTTTGTGAAAATGAAATTATATATCCAAAAAGTTAAAAAAGGCCAATTTAGACTAAACATTTTCGTTTTAAAATCTCTATTTTTACCAGGAGCCCATAAACTAATTTTATTAGCAAGCAAATTTTCTTTATATAAATATGATAAGAAAGTCAAAAATTTTGTGAAAATGAAATTTTATATACAAAAAGTTAAAGGCCATTTAAGGCCAGACTAAACATTTTCGTTTTAAAATTTAAAGTTTAAAATTTCTATTTTTACCAGGAGCCCATGAACTAATTTTATTAGCAGGCACATTTTCGTTATACAAATATGATAAAAAAGTCAAAAATTTTGTGAAAATGAAATTTTATATATACAAAAAATTAAACAATTTCAATTTAGACCAAACATTTTCGTTTTAAAATCCCTATTTTTACCAGGAGCCCATAAAATAATTTTGTTAGCAGGCAAATTTTCTTTACATAAAAATAATTATAAAGTCAAAAATTTTGTGAAAATGAAATTTTATATCCAAAAAGTCAAAAAGAGCCAATTTAGACGAAACACTTTCGTTTTAAAATCTCTATTTTTACCAGGAGCCCATAAACTAATTTTATTAGCAGGCAAATTTTCTTTATATAAATATGATAAAAAAGTCAAAAATTTTGTGAAATTGAAATTTTATATCCAAAAAGTTAAAAAAGGCCAATTTAGACAAAACATTCTCGATTTAAAATCTCAATTTTTACCAGGAGCCCATAAACGAATTTTATAGCAGGCAAATTTTCTTTATATAAATATGATAAGATAGTCAAAAATATTGTGAAAATGAAATTTTATATCTAAAAAGTTAAAAAAGGCCAATTTAGACCAAATATTTTCGTTTCAAAATTTTTATTTTTACCAGGAGCCCATGAACTAATTTTATTAGCAGGTAAATTTTCTTAAAATAAATAAGATAAATTTAAAAATGTCAAAATCTTGTGAAAATGAAATTTTTTCTTCAAAAAGTAAAAAAGACCAATTTAGAACTAAAAATTTTCATTTTAAAATTTCTATTTTTACCAGAAGCCCATAGACGAATCTTATTAGGAGGCAAATTTTCTTAAAATAAATAAGATAAATTTAAAAAAATCAAAAATTTTGGGAAAATGAAATTTTATATCCAAGCCCAATTAAAAAAAAAATTCCAATCTAAAAAAACCTCCTTTTTTACCAGGTGCCCATAAACAAATTTTATTAGCATAAGTAGTGCCAGCAAATTTTATTAGCATGAGTAGTGCCAAACAATACACCAAAAAGTTCGAAGTCTTAATTGAACAGTTATGTATAGTTACAAAATAAAAGGCAAAATAGAAAAACTAATATTGTCGGGAAAAAGCCAGAACAGTGTTTTCTTTAATAATTCATATGATTTCCTGAGTACTTTCCTAGAGTACTTTTAAAAAAAACCAATGCGCAAATCTAAGCAGTATTCGAAATATAGAAAAAAGCACCTTTAAAGTTATATATGTATAATAACTTTATTTAATATTTAATTTTTGGACACCTGAATAGGAACAGCAGGGACAGATAAAACAAATCCAAAATTATTGAAAAAAATGTCAATGAACTGCGGTTTGTTTTTGTACTAACTTTGAAAGTTCACAATAGATTTTAAAACTTCTAATATATTTTCAAAATATACATTTTATTTAATAAAACATTAGTTTAACAAAGTACATAAAATATTTTTATATAATAAAATTAAATTACATTTCACTAACAAATAAACATGAACTTTTCCGCTAAAACAACAACAAAAATATAAAAATTAAAAAGTTTTAAACAAATAAAATCAAAGTTAAAATAATTCTTTTAAGAAATTACAAATAAAAGAAACAACTTTATTTCGTATGTCGTTGTAATTGTATTTCACTCGTTTACTTTTTAATTTATTTTTAATTAAAAGAAAACTACAAAGCTACAAACTATTAACTTAAACATAATTTAATCAAAAACAAATACCTATTGACATTTTTGTATTTATTGTTGGTATTATAAAAATTTTTTTTTAAATTGTTTGTAGTTGTGCAATAAGTAATGCAACAAATTGCAGTGGTAATAATAAAAATACAAATAAAATAAAAGGAAATAAATCTTTAAAGAGCCCGACATTTAAGAAACATCCCATCATAAATATATATATATATACATATAAATATATATAATATGTATATATATAAAGTAATCGAAATGAAATAAAAAGTCTTATACAGAAATTCTAAGTTTATATAAAAGAGGACGGATCCATTAACCAACACAAACCAGGTAACAATTGCACAATTAAGGTTCTTTTATTTTCATTTTTATTGCGATGTTATAAAATAAAAAATTTTAAACATTTTCTCATAACATTTTTTTAACTATTTTTTTTTTTATTAATCGTTGAATTCAATTCACGATGATTCGAATTTGACTTTCAAATGTTCTATTTTTATTTTTTTTACTAAATATTTGTTCATTCGTTCATTCTAGTTAACTTGCTTATTTGTTCATTCAATTCTATTCATCATTCAGTTTTGTTTATATATGTACTTTATTAATTCTTCCGTAAAGCGCAAATTTCAAAAAAACAAAATTTTAAAAAATACTTCTTAGCTTTACTTCGTCCATTTGGCATTCTAGGTGCATGTCGTTCTTTCCAAAATTTCAAACCGATTTAATTTTGATGTTTCAATTTTTAGAATGTTTCTGGAAAAATGTCCCTTGTTGAAGAACATATTCTGATCCGTTGAAACGCTTAAGCTCCTCATAGTTCGGGAGAAATATGTAGGTTTTAATGGGTAATATCCAGCGAATCTACAGATTAATATTAACAGTTTTGGTAAATTTTTATATTCAGTCCTCTTTGAATTTGAGTAAGAAGAAGAATTTGAAAATTTTCTAATTTTAAGCACCTTTTTCTCGGGTTGAAGATTTTTAAGGTTGCCGTTACTTTTATGAATATATGTACTCCTTAAAACAAAAGTTTCTAAAATCAAAATTACAAATTCTATAACTGAAGTTAAATTTACTTAAATAACTTTTTATTTCGAAAATCCCACTTTTTTAATCTTCGTTTTTATATACGGCCTATAGTTTTCATAAAAACGGTACTCCAGTTCAATGCTTTTTTTTTAAACATTTTTTTATACTTTCTAATTGCACAGAGTACTTTGATAAAGTACTGAAATCGTTATAAGAATTTGGTTTTAAAAATCAGGTTTTAAAACAGTTACTTATAAGTGGGTTAATTGTATATAATACTACATAGGCCTGTAACCGTAATAGCTTAAGTAAGTGTGTGATCTTTGCTAATTTTTTTGACTCCGGACAATCTCAATCTTTAAATTAAGGTATTATAATTTAAGGCTTATAGTTTTGGGGCTATCCAAATTACATATATAGATTAATCAAAATGCATTTAAAATTAATTAGGAACTCTTGAATATTCAATATTTCCTGCTCGTACATTTAACCGTATCTTTACATTAATATATAATATGAAGCCTCTCTGAATAAAATGTGAAATAAAATATATAACTTTAGTGACTAATTAGTTTAATTATACGTTTTATTTTATTTAACATATTATACGAATAAGTCATCAGGGGAACATAAACCACACCATATTTAGAAAAAAAATGCAAAATATATATATATATCAGTGGCGGCTTCTCCTAAGATTCAACTGATTCATTGAATCAGTTGTAATTTTTGCTTTACTGAAAATCTAAAAGTTTTAAAAAAACTTATATTTTTATAATATTTCGAACAAAACAAAAGAAAACACATATTTTGGTCCAAATGCCAATATCAATTTTACCTTAGATTCAGTAGAACAAATTGAATCCACAATATTAAATCTTCTTCGTATATTTTTATTTTTATTATTTGCATACATTTAAAAATGTTCAATACCTATTATATTTATTATTCGCGTTAAGTTGTATGTATGTATTATATTATTATGTTAAAGTATGCAATGTAATATAGTACCATGTGCATGCCCATACATTCAATTTAGTTATTTGAATCTATGAAGTATAAACTATGAAGAAAATATGAACCAACGATAAAATTTGATTTTTATTTTCTCTTCGGCGATTTCGATATTTTTTTTTTAACGAAGATTCAATTTTATGTTTTGAATCTAAGGAAAAAAGAAGAATAAGTACCTATTTTGACTATTGAGTATTGTATTTTATAAAAACAAAAATAAAAAAAAAAAACAAAATAAAAAAAACGAAAACCATAGCGACGAAGAGAGAATCAATAAACAAACGAAAAATTGAGATTACTTTTAATACTTTTACTTATAATTTCATAATAGAATACATAGTTATACGTATACCATACCAATACAATAGTACAAACGACTTATGAGAGATACCTATATTAAATATCATTTTTTCGTTGTTGTATATATGCATATTATTCATATATGAATAAAAAAAATTACATTTCTCCTAATAAGAAACGACAGCAATCTAGAAAGATTCAATTGTATATTTTGAATCTAGGCAAATTTCTTATATAACAAAATAACAAAAATAAAAATAGAAAAAGCAAAACAAAATACTGAAAAATATGAATCAAACTAAAAAATTATTCAAGATTATAATTTTTTAACGAATTTTAAACTATTTCTTTTTTCAATCTAATTTCTTTTATGAATTTAAAAAGTATTATAGTTGTTTGTAATTTGCAATTCCAACTTGTTGTCATTACAACAAGTGTATGTCAGACAATGAGTTTAATGTTTTGTAGCCTTTGTTTTATTTTTATTTAGACTTTAGTAGAGTTTAATATTTTTAAACAATTTCATATTAAAAATTTCCAATTAGTTACATTAATTCATTAAAAGATAATTTTCTTTCAATTTTCGATTTTATTTCTTTAAGAAATGATTTAATTTTAGTTTATAGGATACAAGATTTCCGAAAATTTCAAAATATTGCAGATTTTATAATATATTGTAAAAAAAATTACTTGGTAGATAATATAAAAGAAGCACTCAAACTTGCATTACCAAGAGAAGCTATACCAGCTTCTTCTACGTCAGCAGAAAGATCTTTTTCAAGTTTAAAAAATATAAAAACTTAGACAGAATGTCTAGTTTGTCATTCATTGTCATTGTCAAAAAAAATGTTGCAAGAACTCATACTTTTTATGAAAATGTAATAAATATTTTTGCAACTAAAGAAACCAGAATAAAATATAACTCTTTAAATAATTTTTGGTTTTATTTAAACTTTTTTTTTATTTTGAATCAGTATGTGGAAAATCCACGAGCCGCCACTGATATATATATATATATATATATATATATATATATTAACTTCAAAAAGAAAAGAAAACAAACCGCATAACAAAAACAATAAAAATCATTAATGTGTATATTAATTGTACTATTTCCTAATACCTTTGATGCCTACATAAAGCCTTTACATATTTTTATAATCTTTCCAATTTATTTTATATATTTCAGTGGCGTACGGTTTTTATGTGCAAGGTGTGCAATGTACACCTTCTAATATTATAAACGAAACGAATTAAAATTTTATAAAAATGCATAATTTCAAATTCTTACTATTTCTAATTTTTTCAACACGTATTTTGCATATATTTAGGCGAACACGCCGAAGGGTTGGCAATATGTTCTTACTTTACTTTATTGGCATAACAAATTATTATTTTTTAGCCGAGTCCAAAGCCTTCCTCCATTTGCTACTGTCTTGTGCAGCTTCTCTCCAACTTCCAACAATATTCAGCATTCAATATGTTCTTGTACATGTTTATTCATACATTAAATTTTGTTATCCACCTTATTATAAAAGTCATGGCACGCCACTGATATAAAAATATAACTTATATGCTTAATTCTCAAATACCGTTATCTATCTATCTATGCTCTATTTTTTTTTTATTATTTACTAATTTTTTTGCTGAATATCTTTGTTTTCTATTTTTTTTTTTTGCTTTTAAGTTTTTTATCACTGCATTTAAAGTGTATAGATAACATATGTCATATAGTATGGGCATATATGATAGTAAAATTGCATTGAAGTTTTTCGGTTAGAAAGAGATATCAACAAAAAAAAACAAAATTTTAATAACAATATTATTAAAGAGTATCAAAAAAAACGAGGAAGAGTGTAGTAGAGTAGACTATGTCAACTCTGGGATACCCGTATGACCGTAACATATACATTATATCATCCGGTTAATTACTTTTGGCAAAATTTCAAACATTCAGCTTTATTAGGTGTAGAGTAATGCTCATATAAAAGAAGGAGTTGTATGGCAGCTACTCGAACCCTTTGCAGTAGACCAACCAAATTTTGCAGTAACTTTGGCCATTACACTAAACTATTTTTGGCAAAATTTCAGACACCCAGCTTCATTTGGTGTAGTGTAATCCTCATATAAAAAAAGGAGTTGTATGGCAGCTACTCGAACCCTCAGCAGTAGACCAACTAAATTTTGCAGTAACTTTGGCCATTACACTAAACTATTTTTAGCAAAATTTCAGACACCCAGCTTCATCAGGTGTAGTGTAAACCTCATATAAAAGAAGGAGTTGTATGGCAGCTACTCGAACCCTTTGCAGTAGACCAACCAAATTTTGCAGTAACTTTGGCCATTATACTAAACTACTTTTGGCAAAATTTCAGACACGCAGCTTCCATAGGTATAGAGTAATGCTCATATAAAATTAGAAGTTGTATGGCAGGTACTCGAACCCGTGGACCAAAATGGCTGAATTTCAAACTCGATTCCGTTTTTTGCATAAAAACGAATTTGTGAAAATTTCATAATCCTAGCTCCTTTACTTTTTGAGTTATCGTGATGACGGACGGACGGACGGACAGACGGACGGACATACAGCTAAATCGATTTATTTTTCGATTCTGATCCGATCCATACACTTGAGTCTATATCTACCCCCCCTCCTTCTCTGCGTCACAAACGTAATGGCAAATTTATTATACCCTTGGACTATATAGTCATACGGGTATAAAAATGTATGGATTAAATTGAGTTCCAGATAGGTATACTGATATACGTATATATACAAGAGCTACTACTACTACCACTATATTTAGAAATAGATATGATAACGCCGCAAAGAGCTCTTTTCATACGAGTATATCAATGGATTTAGGAATACCTACCTATCTTTTACCTCCTTTTTTAAAGAAAATTGAATTAAAACAAAAAATACATATTTCATTCATATAGTAATAACTTTTTTTTTCCATTTTCATCAATTTAATGTATCTGGAAGATACCGCGCGCAAATATTTAATATTACCGCGCGACATTTTATTAATAAAATCGAGTTTAACAAAAAAAAATCTATTTTTCAAGGTTTGGTTTTAAAAAACTAGGTATATTTATTATTATCATCTGATTTTTCAATTTTTCTTTATAAACTAGTTAAAACTTCATAATTTTGATTTATTTTTGTATTGTAAAACCGAATGAAGGGTATGGGCATAAAAGCGGCGAGGATAGGATTACATTAACATTATTAAAAAAAATTCAAGTACGTGAATTGTACGTGAATTTTTCTTAACTGTTTTTACGAAATAAACTGAAAAAAAAGGTTTTTTGTGTAGGTTTGAATAATTTTTAATTTTTCTATTAAAGTTATTTTGAAGATTAAATAAATTACAAATTTTGAGTAATAAAAAAATATTTTAATAAATAGATCACATTTTAAATGTAAAAAAATAAAAATCAAAAATTTCCCTATACGGAAAATTTTATGTGATGATATAAATTATACATATATGTAGTATGTACTTAAAAAATCAAGTTATGATAATAGTTATAAATTTAATTCCAATTTAGATATTAGAAACTCTGATCTATTTTTTATAATTGTATTGAAGGCATGTTTAATATATTTTTCAAAAAAATAGTTGACTTCTCAATAACTATTATGATTTTTAAAAAACTAGTTTTTAATTAAATCAATTTTATAGGTAACGGTAAATAAAGTTTTATTTAATGAAAAATCTAATTTAGGAATTGGTTCATTGTCTTTCTGTTGGGAGTTACCTTAAACTAATTATAGTTTGTTTATATTATGGTACTTTTTAGTATCACTCAAATCCATTAGTACATTTACAATGATTTATCTGTTACTGAAATGTAATAATTAACCCCACAAAATTTAAAAATTTTGTATCTTTACAGTTATATTTCTGTGTCTGGGATTTTCGGGGATTTTCAATCAAAGTTTAAAGATCTTCACCACTTAAGCCATATTTTGCGTTGAGTTTCTAATTTTAATATATTAAATCAATTCTATACAATTAAATAGTAAAATTACTATACGATATTTTACAATGTCTTACAATGGATTGCCAAATTATTAGGGGCAGTACGAATTTTCTGAAATTTTGAGATTTAAATGGTTTTATGATAGAATTAATTAAATTTAAATATATTTGTTGTTTTGTTACTATGGTAACTACGATTTTAAATATTTCCAAAAGAAATAGTAACACGTGTGATGTCCATTTTCTGTCAAAAAATTTCGTTTCCTGATTCTGATCTGTATATATTAATGCACATCTCAACTCTCTGCCATAAAGCCAAAAGTGTGACTAAATTCTTTGCGGTAATAAAAAAACAGTTTTATTTTTCATAGTGTCCCTAATAATTTGGTAACTCACTGTACTTTCTTGTTTGTTTTGCAAACTTTAAATATTTTTTTGACATTTGCTGACAAGCGTATTATTTGAGGGCTATTGATATGCTTTTAACGGAAGTTTTAAAATTGCATTAATAAAGTACCAATGATGTGAATCATTTAAATATGATTTGAGTTCATATAAAATATTATAACCGACACAGATTGATTAAAGTCAACGAAAATCTTCAAGAAAATTATTCCATTTTATATAATAACTTTCTTGTATGTAACAATTAGTTACAGTTTATTATTATTCTTCATCAACCATTAGTTACCAGTTGTTTTATTTGTAAAAAATTTTAACTTCCGATATTTACAAATAGAACTACTAATATGTTTGTGTATACTTGACATTTTTAATCAATTATATAATATATATAAAAGCGATATAAATTCTTAATAACGACACCCTTGAAATTCTTCTTTAACTTAATGGTTATATTGTAATTTCTTAAAAATCAATTAAATATTTAATAGTTTTTTTTTGTTACTTGTAATTTTATACACCAATGAAACAATTTTAATTCTGTGTCACATTAATTAAAAATTTTCCACTCTACTACGAGTAGTATAAAAACTCAAGTAGTAGTAAAACTCAATTACAGTAAATAAAACCGTCATTGAAATAGTTTAAAATTTAATAAATATACAGGGTGTATTTTGTGATAAAATTGAAATAGACTGATGCTGCAACATATAGATGAATAGACGATGCAACATATAAAAATCGAAAAAAACGAATGAGAAGCTGGAAAATTTTACAACCGTCCGAGGTTGAGTCTCATTTAAAAATTCAAACTTTTTAACAATTTTTTTTTAAATATTTTATAATATTACCATAGAGTTTGAAGACGCCGCTTTTCATGTGAAAAGTCTCGGGTTCAAACCACTGTCAGATCATAACTAATAAAAAAATATCGTAAAATCGTATAATTATATCGTAATAGTCAATATCGTAATATAAAATAAGATTTAATATAAATATTATATAAATTTTTAATATGTAACTCTTGTGTAGGATAATAGATGGCGCAATACAGTCGAGTAATCAACGGCTTAATGAATACAACGATTAAAAAAACTGAAGCCCACTCTAAATAGACTTGGTGAATGCCCCATTGTCAAGTATCTCATTATTTTCACCTTCTAAATAGTTTTTTGAGCTAAGGGTGGCATCTAACTTTTGAAATTTGAAAATATTGTTGAATCCAATTGATAATACCCTGATAATTTACACTATTTTGACTCTTTAAACATAAAATAAATTTTCCAGACCTAAAGCGAATCACCCTCCTAATATATTTGTTAATCCAAAAAAGTGTTGTGTGAATATTTTTATACAAAATAGTAAGGGAAAATTACAAACGTTAGCAAAAATATTTCATATATATAAATAATTTTTCAATAAATCATTTAAAATTATTACAGTTATTTTGCATAACAATAGTAAATTTTAAATTACCGATAAAATTTAACCTTTTTCTAATATACATACGAGTATACATATTTTGCTGTATCTATTCTTTTTTTTCTGATATCGTTGTTGTTGTTTTAATTTTTTTTGAAAAGCAATAAACCAGTTAACCTAATTTCAATATGAAAGAACGTTAATACTAAAATTATTGTTTTTTAACAGTTTTTTATACCCGTATGACTATATAGGCAAAGGGTATAATAAATTTGCCATTACGTTTGTGACGCAGAGAAGGAGGGGGGGTAGATATAGACTCAAGTGTATGGATCGGATCAGAATCAAAAAAAAAATCGATTTAGCTATGTATGTCCGTCCGTCCGCACGATAACTCAAAAACTAAAGGAGCTAGAATCTTGAAATTTTCGCAAATTCGTTTTTTTGCAATAGCCGTCATCGCTATTTAAATCCAGCCATTTTGGTCCATGGGTTCGGGTGGCTGCCATACATCTTCTTTTTTTATATGAGTATTTCTCTGTACCTATTACAGCTACGTGTCTGAAATTTTGGCAAAAGTAGTTTAGTTTTATGGCCAAAGTTTCTGCAAAATTTGGTTGGTTTGTTGCAGTTAGTTCGAGTAGCTGCCATACAACTTCCTGTTTTATATGAGCATTACTGTATACCTATTAATGCTGGGTGTCTGAAATTTTGCCAAAAATATTTTAGTGTAGTGGCCAAAGTTATTGCAAAATTTGGTAGGTCTACTGCAAAGGGTTCGAGTAGCTGCCATACAACTCCTTCTTTTATATGAGCATTACTCTATACCTATTGAAGCTGGGTGTCTGAAATTTTGCCAAAAATAGTTTAGTGTAATGGCCAAAGTTATTGCAAAATTTGGTAGGTCTACTGCAGAGGGTTCGAGTAGCTGCCATACAACTCCTTCTTTTATATGGGCATTATATTTCACCTAATAAAGCTGGTATGTTTTAAATTTTGTCAAAAGTAATTAATGTTTATAATAATAATGATATAATGTTTATATAAGGGTCATACGGGTATCCCAGAGTTGACACAGTCTACTCTACTACACTCTTCCTCGTTTTTTATATAAATTCTTTCTGTCTCATCTTTTAACCATCAGTTGCCAACTTACAATGAATTGAAATTAACTTAATAGTTTAGTAAATTCTTAATAACTTTGGAAATATTTTTGAATTTAAGAAATTTATAAAACAGAGCACAAGTTGATTTAAAATCAAAATGACCGTATCCTAGCAACGAACCGTAAAAAGCTTTTACTTCAAACAAGAGGAGGTAATATATCGGGGTTTTAGACTTAGAGAAGTATGTATAAATCTCATATCTAAAATGCGTTTTTGAATTCCAGATAAAAACCAAGAAAAATATAATGTATTCTTATATGTTATTAAAAGAGGTAACTCTATTAACATTAAACTAAGTAATTGATGCTAAAAAAATGTTCCTAATCGCAGTTAATACAGAATATCGCAGGAAATGATAATTCAGTAATTTGTAATAAAATTTTTAAAATTAAATAGTTTGATATATATATATTATATATTATTAATTGATAGAATTTAATCGATAAATTTATTGATATAGGTAATAAAATATATAAATGCACAAATTTAATTTGTGTATTTATGAAATATTTAGGTTTCTTAAGGCTCTTGTTATTTGCAAAAATTTTAATTAAATATACAGAGTGTTACAAAATTGGTGAAAAATATACTTCTAATAATAAGTCTAATAAGTAAAAATCTTATTGGAATTTTTTAATAACAAAAACAAACAAAATAACAGTCTTTGATTTACGATTAAAAAACAAAAAAGAGCTCATTTGTAATTAGCATTATAAAATTCAAGTACCAGTACAATTACCAGTACTATCACTTGGTAATCATCACTTCTAATTTTTGTGTACTTGTAATTCTTATGATATTTGAAGATTCTTATGACGAAGAACTTGAAATTCTTATGAAAATTTAGTTTTTAGTATGTAATTGTTTCAAAGTAATTAATATTCAAATATAATTACAGAAGTAATTTATGAATCAAAAATAGTTACAAAAGTAATTGATATCTAAATTTAATTACTTTCTAGGAATTATCAACTAAATACCTAATTCTTTTTACTATGGTAATTAAAGTTTTAATTAATATAAACTTTTTTAATGGTATTTAATGGTAATTAATTAGGAAGAAATGATTACAAAGTACCTTATGGTACTTAACACAGTATTTAAGTACAATTTTAATCATTACTTAATAGGTCTGTTTATAATTTAAGAACCGTAATTTAATGTGTGGAGTATTGAAATTACCAACTTCTTGTGTATTATACTGTAAATGGGCTATATATAATTGATATATGTGCTAAATATATATATATATATATATATACTAATAAAACTTCACTTTCAAGTTAATTTTTTGGAATAAAAATTATTCAATCAACTTCAAATACAATTCAAGTAACCTTAATATTAATTAATTAATTATTAATCAGGCTAATATTCATTTTACCGAAAACTAAATAATAAAATAAAATTAATTTAACCAGGTATAACAGGTTGAATATTAGTCTATGATGCATGAAAAGTCAAAATCAATTTTCAAATATTTCTTTGAAAGACATTTCTTGTTTTCTCAAATATTTGAATTTCTAATTTTATTTAAAGCTCCAGTCATTCATACAATATCCCATATGACAATACAATAGAATCATATTTTAAAGGCATTTAAGAAATTATAAAAAGAGCGCATTTATAATTAATTTGATTAGAGTTGTTTGTGTACAATATAGGTACAATAGAATATAAACTATATTTGTACACAAATAAAAACAACAACAATAACATTGAATCAATGAATTGCACAAAATATTCAAATTCAAATGAATGTATACCTAATGTAATTATTATTTTGAAATCATAGGTACTTTTAGATGAAATATATATACATACATTGTAGTGTACGAAATGCATATATATAAATTGCGTAGGTTTACTTTTCAATCAATAACAATTTGTGTCCCACCATAGATTGATTTTTGATTTTTTAAACTCTTTTTTACGTTTACAAAAAAAAAACCAAATATCTGGAGGAAAAAAATGAATTTGTAAATGCAAAAATAACGGTTATTCAAATAATAAAACAAAACAATAATAAACAGAAAAAAATTTGAATTTCACTTTACGGAAATAAAAAAAAAAACAAAAAACAACAAGAACAACATCAATATATGAGTTGAAAAAATTTAAATCATTTTTAAGAATTCAATTGAAAATCACCACGGTTTTTATACCCGTATGACTATATAGTCAAAGGGTATAATAAATTTGCCATAACGTTTTTGACGCAGAGAAGGAGGGGGGGTACATATAGACTCAAGTGTATGGATCGGATCAGAATCGAAAAATAAATCGATTTAGCGATGTATGTCCGTCCGTCCGTCCGTCATCACGATAACTCAAAAAATAAAGGAACTAGGATTATGAAATTTTCACAAATTCGTTTTTATGCAAAAACCGGAATCGCTATTTAAATCCAGACATGGACAAATGGTTCGGGTAGCTGCCATACAACTTCTTTTTATATATGAGTATTTCTCTGTACCTATTGCAGCTGCGTGTCTGAAATTTTGCCAAAAGTAGTTTAGTTTTATGGCCAAAGTTTCTGCAAAATTAGGTTGGTCTACTACAGAGGGTTCGAGTAGCTGCCATAAAACCCCTTCTTTTATATGAGCTTTACACTACACCTGATTAAGCTGGGTATCTGAAATTTTGCAAAAAATAGTTTAGTGTAATGGCCAAAGTTACTGCAAAATTTGGTTGGTCTACTGCAAAGGGTTCGAGTAGCTGCCATACAACTCCTTCTTTTTTATAAGCATTACTCTACACCTAATAAAGCTGAATATTTTAAATTTTGCCAAAAGTAAATAACCGCATGATATAATGTATATGTTACGGTCATGCGGGTATCTCAGAGTTGACACAGTCTACTCTACCACACTCTTCCTCGTTTTTTCTGTTTTTTTTTTTTTTTAAGAGAATCATAACAATTATTGTTAGAAATTTTTAGAAAAAGAAGCCTACCACTTAGCCCACATTGATGACAAAAGGAAATTTGTTTTTTTTGTTTTCTTCCAACAATTGAAATGGAAAATAACAATTTTTGACATAACAATGAAATGCAGCAATTTTCAAAATAAAAATGTCATTTCAAATGGATTTTATGAAGATTTATATGTATGTATGTATGTATGTATGTATGTATATATATATTATGTAAGAGATGATGCATTGGAAATAATAACAACAATGTTTTTATACCCTACACCTATGACAGCTATGGATGTATGTATATTAACTTTGGTACGGTGCTTGTAACCACCAAAAGGAAACAAGCTAGATTGTACTTAGAAACGTATATATATTCTTGATCAGCGTCATCTACTGAATCAATTTAGCGATGTTCGTACGTCCTTTCGTAAGTCGGATAATGGAAGGATATAAGTTGGATGATGCTATCTCGATTAAATTTATAATGTAAGATACTATACATGAAAGTAAAACGGGGATTGCAAATAGGCGAAATCGACCATGGATTCGGATGCTGAAAGCTTCCAATCGAACCAAGGGCAAACGAGCTTAATTCCAAGAATCGTATAGAAAGAACCTGAAATTTAATACATAGATGTTTCTTTTCCCTTGTGCTCCTAAAGTTTGAATGAATTCAAATGATGGTTCGGGTTCTTCATACAACTCCAAAGACTTGAAAGTCAAATTTAATACAGATACTAGCTTGATATTTGGTAGATAAGTGCTCTTTGCTGCTTGTATTATGTTCTTAAAGTTTGCAAAGAAATGGGGTGATAGTGTAAGTATCTCGCACCTGCCAAGACCAAACAAACATATCTTTGAAATAAATAAAGATAGAAACTTGGAATTTGGAACATGATTGTTCTTGAATTTTGAAATGAATTAAAGTGGCGTTTTGGGTACCTATCAAACGCCTCCCAACAACGAATTAGTATATCTTCTCAAATAATAGACATAAACTTGAATGTTGGTTTGGAAGAGTGATTTGCCCTGTTTCCTTTACGTTTTTGAAATTTGTGAGGAATTAAGGTATTGGTTCGAATAGTTACTACAACCCTTCCTAGATCTATCCGCTATAATGAAGTTAGGTAATTGAAATGTGGTAGAAGTTAGTTCTGTCATATTTGCTTAATTTCCCTAAAATCTAAGATGAATTAAAGTAAGCGGTTCATGTAACTGTCAATTGAATTTTTCAGGTGTTAGGGTATTACTAAATCGGTTGCATTGACTTACTGTTGTTTCATTACTTGTGCTTTTGTTTTTTGTATTTTGTATTCAATGACAAATTCAAATTAATGAATTGAATTAGATTTAAATGCTCTATATGATGTCATGTTGTTTTACTTTGTTTATTTTGAAGAATTTAAGAATATCAAAAAATTTCTTTTATAATATTCAAAATTTTATGAAAAATCAAATTCACCAAAAGCTCTATGAATTCTTCTATAAGTATTTACAACTAGTTCTACTTATTTAATCACTATTATCAACATTATCATCAAATTATCAATGTAGGTGGCTTTTGAAGTTTGAAAAATAAAAAAAAAAACTGATTTTAATAAAAAGTTATAAAAGTTTGATTTTAATTTGGTGAAATTTGTAAAGAAAATTGTCAATAGATGTCGACACAAAATATTATTGATGATTTGTTCAATTTTTTATTGTTTTCGATTACTGATAATTTTTTTTTTTGTGGTTTATTTTCTCTAAATTTCAAAATTTTTTGAATAAATTAATTTTTTTTATTACATTATCATTAAAAAGATTCAAAAATTATTAAACAACTATTATTTTAGAAAATTTGTTTAATAATATTTTGATATATGAATTGAAATTAATAAGATTATAATTTATGTAGGTGACATTTACTTTCTTTTTTATTTTATTACAAATTAAAATCTAATTTTTTTTAAATTAAAAAGGTGAGTTCTTCAAAAATTTGTAAAGTGTTAAAAATTAGTTAGGGTACAAATTAGGCATTGAGTGGTATAAAAGTAATGTAATAGTAAAAATTTGATTTATTTAGGAGGCGTTCTTAATGGCTTGAAATTTCCGTTTTAAAAATACAAAAAAAAAATTTGAAATAAAATTGAAGTTTATACCAAATAAACTTGTGTCAAGTATTTGATATCAAACCGCCGAAATTTGATTGATTTGAAATGAAACTGTCATTACTATATTTGATATGAAGATGCCATTCAATTTATTATAATTGGTTTTTAAATATTAAATTATTTTTGCAGTATTATAAAAGCTCATTAAAATAATTGAGGTATATAATTATTATAAAATATTGAGTTATAAATACTTCAAATAAATTTTAAAATATCAAAGAAAAATCCTGTGGTATATAAGTTTATCAAACATTATATTAGTTTACAAATGAATTCATATAAATAAAGTTCAATTTTTTGACATTTGAATACGTAGAGAAAGCGAATAGTTAAAAACTTAAAAATTAAACAACTTTTTTATTGGCTGTGTAATAGCTGCACCAGGGCTGCGTCTATTGTAGACACTTTCATATAATTAAATACATTTAACTTAGTTTGACAAATAGCTACACAAGTAGAGAGCGAAACGAGAGCGCTCATTATAGACAGGCTATAATTCAATATTCTTGTAATCTTCAATAAATCTTTAATCTAAAACTTTAAAATGTAGTTTATGGTTTTAAGATTCCTTTCCATTAACTTTCTTAACGGCTGGTTGGTTCAGTGGTTAAGCACCGATCGTTCATTCGAGCCGCCCGAAAATGAAAGTACTTTGATTTAGTTTTTAATTATATTCATTTTTCATTCACTAATGGGCTATAATTAATTAATTAACATATTAGTTATATAAATAAATACAAAATATAAACAAATAATTTAATTGAATAATATAACTCACAGATATAGAAATACTTTAAAGCTTAAACTAATTAGAATTACTGTAACAAATAGAATTGTATGAAATATGGAACGTTTCAACATGTTAAAAAGCCTAGTAAGTATTTTCAGTAGCTCCTTTTCTGTTACTACGTGTTAATAGGTTTGTTTAATTAATTCAGATAAGTCTTAAAACTTTAAAAACTTGAATTAATGTATGCAAATATTTTAGTACTATTTCACAAAACGGACAAAAATGAAATCACAAAATTTAAATTTCTGAAATTTTCATTTTAAATTATTCCAAAAAAAAGTTTAAAAAGTTTAAAATTACAATTACAATATTTAGAACTTTATAATTTTCAAATCAGGAAAAAATAAGTAGGAAATTAAAAATAAAAAAGGTTATCTTGAAAAATCTTATACTATACCTATAGTTACATATATTTGATAATAGGAAAACAGTCCAAAAATATTCACTCACCTGAAAATAAACAAAACAAAAAAATTTATTAATATTAATAAAGGTGAATTTATTTAAATTTTTTATGAATTATTTAAATAAACAAAATAAAAATTTATTTTTTTATAAAATTACAATTTTTTTTCCAAAAAAAAAACAAGAAGTGTAAAAATTTAAAAACCACATTGCTACTCCAGCCTTAATATTACACAATTTAAAATTTAGCTATTGATACAAATGTAGTATATCCAGTAGACTCCGTATTAAATGCCTTTTATTCCACTTATACAAGAAACAATCAAACAATCAAACCCAAAAGCAAGTTTTGGTATTTTATTGAAATCCCTGGAGAAAATTGTAAAATTGAAATAAAGTTATCCGTTGAGATTTGGGAAAAACAATTTTCACAAGATACCGTAACTGTTCATTGTTTTTCCATGTATCTTTTTTATATTTTCAATTATCATTGAAAAACAAAAACACTTTCATTCTTTATCTTTAACTCATTTTTATTAAAAAATTACTTCCTATTACAACTTTTTAGAAGGAGTGTTCCAAAATATTAGAGCCAAAAAAAAACAAACCTATTTATTTTTAAAAATAAAAAAAAACAAAATCATGAAATAAATTTGCCAAATTTTCCCTAAAGTTTTAGATTGGAATTGGAATTCACCTTATACCTAGATATATACACTCTTCCTTAGACATCATTATAATTCTGTTTCCTGTCCTATTGTTTCCTATATTTTGTAACTAAAAACAGACTAACACAAAATATTGCTTAAAGTTTATGACACACATACTTAATAGAATCAGCAATATCATCAACAAGGAATCAATCATCGTACAACAACTACTATTATCATTAAAATGAACAACATCATTATCATCAATATATATAAATATAAAACAACAGGAGATCTATTGAAAAACTTTTTAAATATTCTGATCACAGAAGTTTTACACAAATACAAAAAAATATAAAGAAAAATGTAAGGCACCTGTTTGTCCCTTACATTCACCAAAAAAAAAGAAATAAAAACAAAAACAAAAAAGAAAATTTAAGGATAATGGAGTGAAAACTAGGTATAAATAGAATAAAAAAATATACAATATAAAATCAAAATATTTCAAAATAAAATTTCTTTTAAAACAATGTATCCTGGATTCTACAAAACCAAATACATATATATTATATATATATATATATATATACATAAAGAGCGCATTGATAAAAAAAACAAATAGGAAATCCGGAAATTCTGGTAATAAATTGCAAAGAATTACAACTTCAAATCGCGTACCTTTTTTTTTTTGTTGTTAACACAACAACAACAACAATCACGGAAAATCTAAAAAACAAGAAGCTTGGTTAAAAAGTTATAAAAATCTACGAACCATACTTAAGAAAAAAAATTGAAAGAGATGGGGAATTGAACAGAGATAATAATTGATACTCACTCTATGTATCAATTTTTGTATATACATATTTATCAAAAGCCTAGAAAATAAAGTACCCAAAAAAATAAATACTAGAAAGTATAAGTTCAACAATAAAAATAACATGTTTTTGAATTATATATAGGTATATTTCGATATATATATAGTTAACTTATCCCTATTTAGTATATTCCTATCCCCGGTCAACTTGTCCCTACTTATTATATTTTTATACCAATTCATAATATTTTATATTTAATTTCCATTTGTTCCTATATTAATATTTTGTACCATTATCATTACCATATATGGTAATAATTTTAAATATAAGAAAATATAATGTAAAGTACCGTTGATTTTAAAGATATAAAAAGAAATGTATTTTTGAGAAAAGGAGAGACTTGTTTTAATTGTAATAAAAATTAGATGTATTAAACATCAGTAATAAAATAATATTTTGTATTTAATCTAAAAGTTATTTTTATTTTTTCTAAACAAATTCGTTCGATATAAATGGCGCAGTCGGGAAAAAAATTTTAAATAAGAGTTTGTGTGAAAAATAAAAAAAAAAACTAAAAACATTTAAACTTAGCTAGTGTAAAATTAAGTAACAACAAAAAAAAAAAAAATACTTAAAAGGATAAATATACAAAAAAATATTAAACATTCTATTTGATTTTTTTTTAAACATTATTAAAATAAATCTCTCTGTGTAAAATTAATTAAAACTGATAACAAAACAAATGTTAATAAAAATAATATTTAAATAAATATTAAAACCGAAATGAAAATGAGCAGTGCAAAATTAAACAAACAAAAAAAAGTAATAAAAATTTTTAATAGAATATAAAAAAAAAAAAAATAATTTATATAATATACAACACACTTATACATTTAAAACAAAAATTGAAAATTGCAATAATGTAAATGCTTTCATTACAATTAAAAAAGAAGACTCATTAAACAACGGGAAAAGTGAAAATAATACTTAATCTATTCAAAAATAAAACAAAAAAAATTCTATATAAAAAACAAAATCATAAAAAAAAAATTTGTAAAAAATATTCACATTGTTTTTAAATACATCAAACTTTACAGTGTTTTATTAATTGAGTAAAAGAATCAAAGTAATAAAACAAAAAAAAAATTATAATAAAAAAAAAAAAATGTCTACTCAACAAGGGCTTTATACTGTGGGGGCACCTACACAACAGCAGTACACGATCGATCCCCTGCAGTATATTAATAACATCCCAGAATTTCACGGCGAACCTGAGGAATTGAAAAATTTCATCGAAGCTGTTGATGTAGTTTGGGAATTCATCGCTAAATTTGATGAAGCAGGGAAGAAATTTTTTTTTATTAACATCAAAAGGAAGATAAAAGGTGAGGCATATAAAATTATTAGTATATATAATTCCATATCAAATTGGAATAATTTAAAAATAGTTTTAGTAAATAATTTTTCGGAAAAAAAAAGTAGTAATAAGATATTTGATGAATTAAGATGTGTAGAATTTATAGGAACAGTATTAGATTTTTATAATAAGATTATAAGTATATTAAGTAGGTTAAATTTAAAAATTCAAAATGAAATAAATAATGAGGCTGATCTAACTAGGATTTCTGAAAGTAATAGTAGGCAGGCTTTAGAAATATTTAAAACTAAGCTAGGAGAGCCTATGTTTACTATTTTACAATGTAGAAATCCTAGTAATTTAGAAGAAGCCTTAGAAATTTTAACAGAAGGCAATTATTTAAATAGAACAAATGATAACTTTTTGAATAGAAATAATGCACATTATTTTAATGCAAATAATAGGTACAATTATCGCCAGCTAAATAACAGACCTAACTATAATTATGGTGCACGCCATAATTCGCCTAATCAAAATATTGATAGACAACAAATCAATATACCGCGAAGTAATCCAAATTTTCGTTACAATTCAAATTTTCGTTATAACTCCAATAGACAAAATCATAATAACCAATCTAACAACCAAACAAACAATAATAATTTTAAATCCTCTCAAAACTCTTATAATAGTAGGAATCAAACCACCGAAAATTTTCCCTTAAGTGCCTCCAAAGACGCTTACCCTACATAGTAATAAAAACAACTAAAGGTCCATTACGGTTTATTTTAGATACGGGAGCAAATATGAGTGTAATAAACGAAAATATTTGTGACCCTAAATCTAAAGAAAAAATTAAACCAATTAAAATTAAAACATTACAAAGCGAATGTTACAGTGATACTAAAATTAAAATACCAAGTTTTAAAATATTCCAATCAAAAGAAATGATGGAATTTTTAGAGTTAAAATTTGAAAAATTCTATGATGGAATAATTGGGAATAACATCCTGATTCCTCATAAAGCTAAAATTGATTATAATTTACATTCATTAGTAGTGAATGATAATATAAGCGTCCCTATTTTTTTTAACGAGGGTGACGAAACAAAAGCACAAGCTTATATAACCCTTTCTGAAAAAGTACCGGTCGGTGAAGAACGGACTTATTCTAAAAACTGTATTGCTGAAATTCAAACTGCTGACTTAAATAATGAAGAGAAAAATAAATTAATGCAGTTAATAGATCAGTACGATCAAATCTTTTATAAAGAAAATTGTGATTTAACATTTACTAATAAAATACAGCACGAAATAAAAACTAAAGACAATATTCCCGTTTACACAAGAACATATAGATACCCTCAAATACATAAAAGTGAAGTCGAAAAACAAATTCAGGAAATGTTAAAACAGGGTATAATAAGACCAAGTAGTTCACCATACTCATCTCCTCTTTGGATAGTTCCCAAAAAGGCAGATGCATCTGGTAAACCACAGTGGAGACTAGTGATTGACTATAGGAAATTGAATTCTATCACTATAGATGATAAGTTTCCTATACCTAATATGGATGACATATTAGATAAGTTAGGAAGATCAATGTACTTCACAACATTGGATCTGGCAAGGGGATTTCACCAGATTGAAATAGCTGAAAATGACATCCCTAAAACAGCATTTTCAACAAACCAAGGTCTTTATGAATTTTTGCGGATGCCGTTCGGACTTAAGAACGCACCGTCAACATTTCAAAGACTGATGAATTCCTTGTTGTCAGATCTAATTGGAAAAATTTGTTTTGTGTACCTGGATGATATTATCATCTTCAGTACCAGCCTAGAAGAACATTTAATATCAATTAGAAAGGTATTTCAAAAATTAAAAGAGGCTAACTTAAAGGTTCAATTAGATAAATGTCAATTTATGGCAAGAGAAGTTGAATATCTAGGTCATATTGTAACTAAAGATGGCGTAAAGCCAAACCCTAAAAAAATAAAAGCTGTACAAAAGTTTCCTATTCCGAAAAATCAAAAACAAATTAAACAATTTCTAGGATTAGTTGGGTTTTATAGAAAATTTATAAAAGATTTTGCCCAAATAGCAAAACCGATGACGTTACAATTAAAAAAGGGTATTAAGGTTAATCCACAAGATGAAAATTATATAAATGCTTTCAATAAATTGAAATCATTAATTATATCGGATCCGATTTTAAGGTATCCGGATTATAATAAAAAATTTGTACTAACTACAGATGCCTCCAATTTCGCTCTTGGTGCTGTATTAGCACAGGATAACCATCCAATTAGTTTTGCCAGCAGAACACTTAATGAACATGAAATTCATTATTCTTCAATAGAAAAAGAGCTCCTTGCCATAATTTGGGCAACAAAATATTTTAGGCCCTATTTATATGGTCGAAAATTTACGATTAAAACGGACCACCAGCCTTTGAAGTGGTTAGCCAATATAAAAGAACCTAATAGTAAACTTCAAAGGTGGAAAATTAGCCTAGAGGAGTATACTTATGACATTGAATATATAAAGGGCAAAGAGAATTATGTAGCAGACGCACTTTCGCGTGTTGAAATTAATATTAACGAGAAAAATATCGATAATATGTCTACAATGGCTACTATACATAGTGCTGAAGAGGATAATAGACATTATATACAAATTTCTGAATTACCATTAAATATATTTAAAACACAAATAATTATAAAAAAGGGAAATATAGACACAGTTGAATCAAAAAAAATATTTAGAAAAAAAAGAATTACTATTATAACTCGCGAACCTAATAAAAATTTATATGAAAATATTTTAAAAAATTATTTACCAAAAAAAGGTATTGTAGGAATTTTATTTGAAGATTTTAATATGTTTAAACAATTTCAAGATATCTATGTAAATTGGAAAAATGCTAATGTACCTGTTGTAGTTAATAAAGTAAATTACATCCTAAAAGATATTGCAAATAGAACTGAACTAAAAGAAAAAATATTGCAGGAGCACTTTAAACATAATCACAGAGGAATTAATGAGGTATATTTAGAATTAAAACCATTTATATACTACCCTAATTTAAAGAAAGAAATATCTGTAGTAATTAATAATTGCAACATTTGCAACACAGCAAAATATGAAAGAAATCCTCTGAAATTACCGTTCCGACTTACAGAAACACCTTCGTTTAAAAATGAAATTATTCATATGGATATTTGGTTTTTAAAAAAAGGTAAAGCGTATCTTACATTTATCGATAAACTTTCCAAATATGCTCAAATTATTTCCATTAAATCAAGAAACTGGTTAGACATTGAAAAAGCTATCAAACGTTATATAAGTATAATAGGTAAACCGAAAAAAATAATTACAGATAATGAAAAAGGCTTTGGAAGTTTAAGTTCTAAAAATTTTTTTCAAAACAATAATATAGAACTTCATTTAACTACTCCTCAATTGCATACGGGAAACTCCGATATAGAACGATTTCATAATACATTGAATGAGCACATTAGAATAATGAAAACTAAAGAAAAGTTAGGTCAAGAAATAAGAGAAGATAGTGATTATGTGGTAGATGCATTATTGTATTATAATAATACAATTCATTCATCCACAGGGCACAGACCTATTAGTTTCCAGGATGGATCACTATCCTCAGAAGAAATTCGAACATTATCATGCAAAATTAGAACACAAAAAGAAAAAACAATAGCAAACCTAAATAGAAATAGAAAAGATCAAAACGAAAACCCTATGTTAATAAAAAATCTAAGAGTGACAAAACTTGATCCTCACTTTAAACCAGTATCTCTTCATAAACTAAACCGAAATTATTATATCGATAACAAGAACCGAAAAATTTATAAATCGCAATTAGCTAAACAAAAAAAGTATCAAACTAATTAATTTTCCTACTTAATTAGTCTACCTACAATTAAACTACCTAAAAAAACAAATATCCTAGTACTAACTTAAAACTAAATTTTATAACTTAAATAAATAAAATTTCTTCTTTAAGTTTTCTCTGCTATCATTTGGATATATCGATGATTTACTTATAATCTTTTACCTAAAAAGAAAACCAATTATTTGCATTTTGTTAAATGGAAAGATGTACCTATTTTTTGAAATTGTTTCTGCTTCACTATTCTAACGCCTCACTATTCATTTTTTTTTTAGTATGTAAATTTAGTATGTAATTTTTTTTTTAAAATGTAAAAAAAAAAAATGTGAAAATTTTTAAAAGTAAACAAATAAAAACAAAACAAAAAAAAAAAAAAAAAACAATATTTAAATATTCGAATTTGACTTTTAAAATAATTTTTTTATTAACTTGATTAAATATGGCGCTCATATCGTTCGAGAATCGATATGCAGCGCACCTTTTTTTTGCAAAGATTGGCAGAATTTTAATGTACTTCTGATAAATTAAATTTTTAATCTTACATATTATGAATTTTTTTATAAAAGGTATAATCTGGTATAATTTTAAAATATGTTCTTAAAAATGTAAATTATAAAATAAAAATGTATTAGTATAATGTATTAGTAAAGTATAAATATTGTAAACATTGTAACAAACAAAAAAAAATTGCTTAAAAAAAAAAAAAAGAAAAGAAAACAGAATTGTAAAATAATACTCTCAAATGAGGACATTTGACTTAAGGGGGGAGGAGTTAACTTATCCCTATTTAGTATATTCCTATCCCCGGTCAACTTGTCCCTACTTATTATATTTTTATACCAATTCATAATATTTTATATTTAATTTCCATTTGTTCCTATATTAATATTTTGTACCATTATCATTACCATATATGGTAATAATTTTAAATATAAGAAAATATAATGTAAAGTACCGTTGATTTTAAAGATATAAAAAGAAATGTATTTTTGAGAAAAGGAGAGACTTGTTTTAATTGTAATAAAAATTAGATGTATTAAACATCAGTAATAAAATAATATTTTGTATTTAATCTAAAAGTTATTTTTATTTTTTCTAAACAAATTCGTTCGATATAAATATATATATATATATAATATTGAAAAAAATGTTTTTTGAGTATAAAAATTCTAATCAAATTCAAATAATTTGAACTTTTCAAATAATTCAAATAATTTGAAAAGCTATTCTAGCAGCAATTTTTCAAAAAAGGTATATTTTGGGGGCTTTATTTCCCATATTTTGGGGGCTTTATTTCTCAATTACTATGAGAAATAAAGCCCCAGGGCGTTAGAACATCAACCAGGTTTAATAATGATAATAATTTGACTTAAAATGGTGAGTGAATTATTCCAAAAAGATGTACAACTGTTCTAATAAGAAAAAAATAACCAAAAGTAATTTTTTATGAATTTTTTGTATTATTTTTCTTTTTATTGTTTTTTGGAAAATCCAACAACCAGCGAAAAACTGAGAGAAATTTGAAATTAATGGAAAGAAAATTTTTAAAATTAAAAATTATTTTAAAAGTCGCATGATTAATCATAAAATATTTCTTTTTTTAAGTTTATTCCCCCAAAAAAAAAAACGAGTAAATTTAAAAAGTTTTTCTGTAACACAGTCCACAATAAACCGCTAAAGTTTTAATTTAAATTTGAAAAAGAAACTTTTTAATCCCAAAGAAATCCATTATAAGAAAAATATATTTATGTTTTTAAATTTTAAAAAACAATGTTTTTATGTAGAAGCAAAGGTAGAGAAAACCAAACAAAATCATAAATTAAAAATATGACAACTTTAAAAAAAATATAAATAAATTGCATATATTTAGGCGGAACTACCTTTTAAAAAATTTGGTTGGGAGGGAAGAACGTTAGAAACCTTTACATTTTATTTTTAACTATAAGAATTGGTCTAAAGATAGAATTGAATAATATAAATTTTGTAATATTTTGTAACTAGAAATGATTAAAGGACATTGTAATGATTGAAGGACATCATGAGAAAAAAATTATGTTACATTAGTTAATCTAATATGTTTAAGGAAATTCTAACAGTGTATTCGGATGTTAAATATTTCGTTATGAAATTAGATAAAAATAATTCAAATATTAATATTTAAAAAATAATAAGCAATGCGAAAGAGGGGTAAAGTCCTGCCAGTCCTTTTGCATATTATATTTTAGCTTAAATTAAATGAGGGAAATCGAACCTCATTTTTTAAACTAAATTCAATTACGTAATATTTAATAATAAAAAAACAACATACAAAAGCCAAAAACAACAACAAAAATTATTTGAAATTAGATACATATTTATTTTTGACAATTTGACATTCGTTTCCACAAGAAAATCCGAAAAAGTCCGATTAAAAACAAAACATTTAACTTTTAAAATCTGAATTTATACTAGGCGCCCAGAAATGAAATTTGATAGTAGGCAAATTTTCTTAAAAATTTTTAATTTTTTAATTTATGTCTTGGCTAAAAAATTTAGTTTTAAAATTTTCAATAGATGTCTCTACTAATTTAAAAATTAAATTTTAGGTATACCTATCAATTAAATATGACAATTACATGATTTTGAATTATGTTTAAAAGAATTTCAGAAATATCAGGTTAAAAAAATAAAACCGTTATGTCAACACAAGTTGCAACTGTAAAAATTTATACTTTCATTGAATAATAATGTTAAATTTCAAAAGTAAATACAATATTTCGAATACATTTTTAAAATTATCAATGTTATTCTATAAAAAAAATTTCAAAAATTCCGCAACCTTAAAATTTTATATCTTTACCTAAACTATTCACGTATTTTTTATTATTCGTAACTTTTGTACCAAGAAATGAAAAACAAAACCAGCAAAAAATTGTTTTGGGGGGTTTTATATTATTTAAAAGTAACAAAATGTAGTAATATTTCTTTAAAAACTATCTTAACAATTTCTACCAAGTTTTAAATTTCTTTTGCTGGAGAAAAAAAATAAACTAACAAAGAAGTTAAAGTAAGAATAACGTCCATAGTTTCATTTTATCATCTTCCGAATTCAGCAAAAAAAAATTGTGAAAAACAAATTAAAAGGGAAGGAAAAATAATGAAACTTTTCTATAAAGACAATTCTAAAGGAAACGTCCAAAACGTAAACAAAATGTCTGTATCTAATTTGTAGAACAAAACAATATTTACAAGAAAGTTATAAAAAAATATAAAGCAACAAAACAACGTCTGAACGACAAAAGACCGCAAAACCAAAATGAAAAAACTCGCAAATTTTGATCACCAAGGTTACGAGGATTTTCAGAATTTGATACAAAGTCAGAGTTTCAATATTCTGTTTAGAGGTAGTTTGGAGCGGTAGCCCTATTCTTTAAATACTTTGTTGCTGACTTATTATTTATGAAAAAAATTAAGGAGGAGTTTCAAAGTTCCATACATAATCAAGATTCAAATAATTTATTTAGCAAGAATTCCCGGAGGCAGCAGGAGGTTAATTTTATATTAAATGCTAAGAAAAATCATAATTATTTTATATTTTCTGTTAAAACCAATACCTCTACCTTTTCGAAGAACCTAGTTTACAATGTCCCCAAAATGTAATTTTTTATAAGTTCCCAAAATAAAGGAAGAAATCCCCAAATTTTCCCAATTTCGGGAACTTTTTACATATGAAAAAAGTCCTGAAAGTTTTATAGATTTTTTGGGATTTTTTCCCAAATTTTTGGTTTTGGGAACTTTTTTCTTTGGGGTTTTTTCATACAGCCCATAGTACAACATATTTAAAATTTAATGAAAAAATAAAATGTGTTTGTCAGCTTTTTAACAGCAGCCAACAACAGCAATCTCAAACTCTATGTAAACTTCATCTTGTTTTTGTATATATGATGAAACATTGAAATTAAGTTGAAACACTAACTGGAGTGGATAAAGTTAAGGAAATGAATATAAAACGAAATCTAAGAAACATATTGTTTGTACTTATAAATTTTTTCAATGTTGAAGTACTCTATTCACTAAAACTATAATTTATTTTGATTGTTTTTTTTTTTTTTCGAACGTGATATATATACATCTTCTCTACTTTTTCTAACTTAAGTTATATACTTACAGTGTTTCTTTAAAAGAATCTACAAGTTTTTTTTTGTTTTATATCATTAAAAATGCAAAAGTATAAAATAAAAGTTTTTCATTGAAGTCAGAGAAATCGCTTCGATTTACATGGAAAACAACATGAAAACTTTCAAATTTTTTAAATATTTAATTTCAAGGGTTTTTTTTCTCCTCTAAACTTTTGGTTGGAATTTTGTTTTCGTTTAAAAAACTGAAGGTGCCAAAATTTTATTTGTCAAAATTCTATTAGTTTTTCAAAGTTGAAAAGTTTTGGTTGCTTTGTTGGTAATTTAAGTATGCGATCACATATGAGGAAGGTGAGTTTAATACTTAAAACTTTGTTTTTGTTTAAATTTCCATCTAATAAAATTATTTTTATAAGACCACTTTATTGAAAAAAAAATAAAACCTTGAAAAAGAAATTTCGTGACAAATTTAGTAAATTATCACTTAAAACGGATCATTTACAGAGAGAAATATTTAAGAATATGAGATGAAGAATGGTTGAAATTTTCAAACAAACATTGAAAAACTGAAGGTTTAATACGGATTTTGTAATTTATTCTAAAGATTTAATTGTGATTTTTCAGAAGCTATCAAGATAGCATTTCAGATAATTTAGTCCACAGCAGAACTTACAATTATTTTCAAGGCTCTGTCACCTAAACCATCTATTTGTAAAAATTATCTATGTGTTTTGAGAGTATGCTTCGATATTTTTTATACTCGATTTTTATTTTTTTTTTTAAGATTTTTTTTTTATGAAAAAGTGCCCATTTTTACCAAAATACGTTTTGAGTTTTTTGTATGAAATCATTATCCATATTTACCGAATTTAATGTTAAAATAAAATTTGAAAGTTTTTCTATCTATCTATCTATCTATCTATCTATCTATCTATATATATAATATCTATATATATAAAAATGAAAGTTTGTTTATTTGTTTGTTTGTTTGTATGTTTGTCTGTAGCGAATAGACTCCTAAACTGCCCAGCCGATTTTCATGAAAATTTGTATATAGGGGTTTTTGGGTACGGAAGGAAATCGTGGCCCAAAAATTTAGCTCTAACGGACCGCCAAGTTGGGGCTGTGGTGCAAGTATTTAAACTTTTTTGTTCTAAAATGAAAACGGCTTGACCGATTGACTTCAAATTTTGTATACGTGATGCTCTTTGAGAATTGAGTAGACATTATTAACAGTTTTGGAATTTGTTAACCCATGTCGGGCCGACGGGTGGTCAAAAAAAATTTTGGGTCCAAATTTTGTCCGATTTTACGAAATTCTGCTTTGGCTTTAAAGAAAGCCCCAAAAAAAATTTTGTTGAGTTCCATTAACCCATTGCGGCCCAACAGCTTTTTATAGGTTTTTTCAATACTTTACTCTAAATTCGAAACGGTTTGACCAATTGATTTCAAATTTTGTATACGTGATGCTCCTTGAGAATTGAGTAGACACTATTAACAGTTTTGGAATTTATTAACCCATGTCGGGCCGACGGGTGGTCAAAAAAAAATTTGGGTTCAAATTTTGTCCGATTTTATGAAATTCTGCTTTGGCTAAAAAGAAAACCCACAAAAAAATTTTATTGACTTGCATTAACCCATTAGGGCCCAACACCTTTTTATAGGTTTTTTCAATACCTAACTCTAAATTAAAAACGGTTTGACCGATTTTCTTCAAATTTTGTATACGTGCTCCCCTGTGAGAATTGAGTTGACACTATTAACAGATGTGGAATTTGTTAACCCATGTCGGCCCGACGGTTGGTCAAAATAATTTTGGAAGATAATATTGTCAAAATTTGCGAAGTACTGCTTTGACTAAAAAGAAAGCCTCACAAAATTTTGTTGATTGATTTGGAAGCAAATTACGTCCATTTTTGCGTAATACTGCTTTGCCCAAAGAGAAAGTGTAGTTCCGTTAACCCAGTGGGGCACAGTGGTTTTTAATAGATTTTTGCGTTACTTAACTCTAAATTAGAAACGATTTGACCGGTTTACCTCAAATTTTATATGTGTGAAACAACTTGAAAATAGAGTTGAGTCTGCTAACAGTCGGTCCTACGATTTTTCAAAAAAAATTTTTTGGAAGTAAATTACATCAAAATTTGGAAAGTAGTTTGTACTGCTTTGAATTACAGAAAGTTTCAAAAATTACTAGAACAATCCTAGAAAAATGGTTTTAAAAAGATTGCTTTCATTCATTTTAAAATTTACATGTGTAAACCGAGTGTAATTTTTGTGTTAACTTTTTGCAGTAACATCAACTTCAATTAAACCTCCATTGAGAGGCGCAGCAACGCGCACCGGGTATTAGCTAGTATCATATAAAAATTTCAGCTTTCAAATAAAAATTTTAACTTAATATTTAACGAATTTACTTTTAAGCCTTTTTTATTTTTACTGTGTTTATTTGGTCATCGTAAAAAAAAGAGAAATTATAGTATGTTAGTGAGCTTGTATAATGGTTTAAGAGATTTTATAGTAGAAAAGAATATGAATTTTAATTAAAATAATAAAATATTTTAAATCTGATTATACCAAAAGAAAAAAACTTAAGAGATCAAATTCTAACGTCAACGGATGGAAAATCAAAAAAAATGGATATTTTTCGAGTTATAATAAATTGTAACATGCCCCCTATGAAATTGCGGGTATATTTTTTCCAAAATTGTAAAATTTTTGTGCCTTGGCCTTTTTTTGACGTCATAATCTAGATTATTAGAACTATTGTAACATGCCTCCTATGAGACTGCGGGTATATTTTATCCAAAATTATAAAGTTTTTGTGCCTTGGGCTTTTTTTGACGTCATAATCTAGATTATTAGAACTATTGTTTCTTACTAGTGATTGAATAAAGCCCAACCAAATAAATAATTAATAAATTAATTAATTTATTTTAATTTCTACTAATCTTAAAAGATTTAAGGACATCAAAAACTCATTCAATCTCATTTTCTTTGATTTGTTATATAAACATATTTAAAATTCAAGTACATTTATATTTAATTTATGTACAAATGTACAGTTATACTTCATTGAAATCCAATGAAAATATAATTTTGTAGGTTAATGTTAAATCTTAAGAATAAGGATTTTCCATTGTTATAAAGGATATTGATTTTGATTCTGTTTTTTTGTTTGATTGATTAATCAAAAACCTTGAAATCTAAATATTCTCCAATCAAATTTTGAATTTAATCAATCAAAATGTTGTTTCTTTGAAATTTAAACCTTGACTTACAAATTAATTCCGAAATTTGGTTTTTTTTTTTTCATTGAAATAATTTCTTTTCATTCCTCCTCCTGTTTTATCCAAATCCTTATTTAAATTAAATATTTTGAAAAAATTTTCTTTAGTCCTAAATTTGTTTGTGTATTTTTTTTTTTCATTTTATACTTAAGATACTACCACAATTTTTTTTCCAAATTTAAGCACTTCACTTTTTAATGATGTTGCCACAAAAAATTTAAAAAGAAAGAGTAAAAGAATTTTTTCTTTTTCGTTTTTACATATAAATATAATATATATATATATATATGTATATATATATTTCTTATTTTCGCAATTTCAAAAGGAAAATTTAAAAAATATTAAGCAAAAAAAACAGTTTTCCCAAAAGAATTTAAAAAAAAAATTATTTTGAGCATTTTCAATTCCGAACGGATAATTATCAAGGAAAAAAAAAGTAAATGTAAAAGAAAAATTGAAGTGTTTTTGAATTTCTAATTGCAATCGAGGCGTTACAATTGAATTCTCCATTCATGTCTTTCTCAATTACACTATACAAAACTATTCTAACTTTTTTTTTTCTTCTAATAATCTTCAGTACTAACATTTTTCAGTCCAACTCTCTTTTCCTCGCTCCGGCCTTTGGTCACAGGATTTTCTGTGAAATATATATATATATATTTCAATATATATTTCATTTATACCACGTGATATACTTTTTTTTGAGTTACTTGTATATACAAGATATTTTTCTCATTTCTATAAGTATATATATATACATATTTATTTTTTCACCTGCCAAAAATCTTTAATGTAACTGAAAGTATCTTAAGTAAAATTCAATTCAGGAAAAATCCTTGAAAAATAATTTGCATTTGTATCTTTATGCATAACCCCATGCCACCCCCATTCCATAACAACTCATCGTATATATTCATGAATTTCTTTAAATATAAAGTAACTGTAAACTGAATAAAATAAGTACTAAGTATATAAAAAAATGATTGTATATAGATATATATATATATATATATATATATATATATTTACAATTTATTTAAAATAACTTTATTTATATAATAATAAAAAATGTATAATGTGTGCATAGGGTGCTTTAAAAAAAATGAATTATAGATTAATTTTCTTTAAAAATATTTTAGAAACCACCCATATATTTCACATCCTCCTTATCTCTCACATCTCCTTCTATCACAGCATCTATTCCTTTCACCTTTTCAATTATTATATACTTTAATTTCTTTGTACCGTAATAATGTACTGTTAATAATGTAATATATTACATACATATATATATATATATATGTTCACAGTTATAATTTTTTTTACAAATGGTTACTTAATTTCAATTTTTTAGATTGTTTAGTGTCTTCCTTTTGCATGCAATTGAACCCACCTCCCCAACAGTGAACATAATGTACCGATCTGGCATCAGCAGGGTCCATTTTGATGGAAAATCCCAAAAAAAAAAAAAAAATTTTAATGAATCAATGTAGGTACAATCAGGATGAAAATTAGAATACCTTCAAATTAAAAAATGTTTTAAATATTGTACTAAAAGGAATAGTAGTAATGGCATTAGAGAAATGGAGGAACTTTGTAAAAGCCCCTGGATTTCTTTAAAAGTACAGAAATTGTAAAAAAAACAAGAAAGGAAACAACAGGTTTAAAGTTTTTATAAATATAAAAATTTGCGCGTTTGTACTTATATGTATACAATTACAGTTATAATAAATGAATAGAGACGTGCAAAATTAAATATGAATGCTGTGAGCACTTCCTTGCCAAAATTTTTTTTTTTTTTTTTTTTTTTTTTACAACTTTATAACGTGCTACAAGGTAACAATACAAAAGAACAGGAAACATTTCAATAAAAGATAGGCTGCATCATTATCATTTTTAACTTATGTGACTTAAGATTCTTTCCGCCGGTAAAAAAAGTATAAATAGTATAATATATATATATATATATATATATATACATATATACAATATACATACATATAAATACAAAATTAGTTTGAAAATTGCGTGATAAAAATTTTATTATTTAATTTTCTTTTTTTTTTTTTTTACATTTGGGAAATTTTTTACGACTGTATTACAATTTTAAATGTTAATGTTAATATAAAATTTGCGAATTTTTTGGAAATAAAAATTTATTTTTTGATTGGTATAGTTGCCAGCATATTTGAATTTGAAAAATAAAATAACTAAAATGAATAAGATATAATAGTTATCTAGTTAATTACAAAAAAATAATTCTATCAGATTGAAATTTAAAGATATGTTGGATTTTATTTTTTTTTTATTGACTATTACTCTTCGTAAGCGCATAGGACAGCCACTTGCCTCATCCATTGGACCGATTGTTTACCAAAAACTTGATCTCCTCCCAAGTTTGCCCGTTTTTCGCTAGTTCAGCCGCAGCTGTTTGACGCCAGGTATATATGGGTCGGTCGTGCCTTCTACTACCTTGGTGGTTTTGTAGAGTGTGGCCTATCCACCTCCAGTTTCTGCATTTGATTTGCCTCGTTACCGGTTCTTCGGCTATTAGCTGTTATAAGTCACTATTGCTTAAGGTATTACTTATATAATGACATAAAATATTGCATTCTATATATGTTAATTTAAAGTATATAACAATTTTAAGATGTGCAATTTCATTTAACCTTTGCTTAAACGTTTTACAGCTTATTTTTCAAAATTTGGTAATGATTTGGGAATTGCAACAAAAAGTTCTGGTGAATTTTATTATTTTAAGTCTTCATTTTATTTTTATATATAGTTATTTATAAATTATCAATGCCTTTAATGAAACAGAAGAAAAGTAACTTGAAATTCGCACGGAAAGGGATTTAACTAATCTGCTTCTGCTTCGACATTAATTATCGGACTTCAGCTATCACCTATCATCCAGTAAGAGAACAATTCCTGCTGAATAGTTTAGTAAGAAATGTTGGTAACTTTATTTGGATTTTTAAGGCGATTAAGGGCATTTTACCATAATTTTTCTTATATTTCACTTCCAATCCATTCATTTTCATTGTCAAGGCCTTTAAAATTACATTGGCAAGTCACTTAAAATTTTAAGTCAAATATAAGTACTAATTAAAATATAAAAATGATGGGTTACTATCCCATGCCTGTATTTCATTATATTGTATTAAAATATAATCTATATTATACCAAAATTTTGTATAATATAAATATTCTGTAATAGGCCTATAATTTTGATTTTGAATTCACTAAAGTCCCACCTGATGAAGATTCTCACATATGCATTCATATAAATATTCTGGAAAAAGCGTATAATTCACATTTTAACTCTAAAATTGCTCCTGGAAAAGGGAGCAAATAAAAATATATTTAAATATTCAGGAAAAAAGCGTATAGCCCTGTTTTAAAATAGTTTAGTAAAAAAAAAAGTATGTATTTCCTTTTTTTTTGGAAAAAGGAAATACATTGATTTCGAAACCAACTGCAATTCATAACCAGCAATTCAGATAATACAGACATATAAAGCATATTAACCATGCTTTTAAATCCAACTCTAAAATTTCTGTGCTAATCAGATATGCGAGTAGTGCTCAATGCACTATTAATTAATTTAATAAGGCCTTAGCTTTAATGAAGGTCAAAATAATTCTGCAAAATACAAGAAAATTGAAATACAGGCAAATGATACTACAGGCAAAATAAATACGCTCCCTAAAATGATACTTTAATAACAAATAAAATAGTTCAATAAAAGTGATTTTCGAATTATAATTTTTAAAAATTTTTAAATTTTAATAAATCAATAAATTTTATATTTATTTTATATAATATTATTTAAAATTAAATTCATTTTAAATTCAAACAATAACAAAAAAAAATGAATTTTAATGGTTTTTTTCTTCAATTTTTATAAATAGTTTTTTCCAATATTCATTATTAAATTTTCAATATTACATTTAAAATAATAGAAAAATTTTTTTAATATAGGATTTTTTTTTAAATAAAAGGTTGTATCGAATACAATACTTTAAATAAAATGATTGAACAACATCTGGTTTTATTCTTAAAAGAAAAATGGAAAATTCATAGAAAAAAATCTCATTCTGAATATAGAAATCCTTGAGAAAGAAAATATGTTAAAGTAAAAATTTGAATGAAAAATCATCACTATCATCATTATCATCATCATAATCATTATCATCTATAGAATAATAATATGGTCGAATAATAGTTATGAACAAGTGAAAAAAAAAACAGAGAAGATATTTAAATAAAAAAATATTTTTTATTTATTTTAAAAAAAAATGTTTTTTTATTTTTTTTTTTTTTGTAAATGAAAATGAAATTTTAAAATAATATTTTTTATATTTTTATTCCATTTTTTTCCCGGTTTTTTTTCTCATATGCATAAAAAAAACCAGAAATATTTTAAAATTTGCGTACAATTAACTTGAAATAATTCAATTGACGCGAATATTAAAATATATTTAAAAATTCAAAAAGAGAAATTCTATAATATTTAATAAAATTTTTACAGATTTTTTTATTGTATAAATAGATACGTATTTAAAATATAAAAATTCGCAAAAAAACTGATGGAAAAATTAAAAAACTTTATTATTTTTATTATTAAAGGTAAATTGAAATAAAACAAAATATTTTTTTAAAATAAATTAACATATTTTTTAAAAAAACAATATAGGAATCAAATTTAAGCATGATAATAATATTAAAGTTTTATATTGAGCAATTACATACGGTCACATTTTCAATTACCAAATACACGGCTTACTTTGTAGTTTTAGCTTTTGTTCTAAAGAATCCATTAAAAACTTTAGATTTTGCTATATAACAGACTTTAGTTCATATGGAAGCATCTTCCCTGATCCCACAACCTAATTTTAGTCATCTGCAAGTCGTTCTTTACTTTCGTAAAAAAAGCATTCACACCAAATTTAATTAAAATGGGTTGAGATTTTGATAAATTATAAGAACTCGACATTTCCGCAACTCCTAGAATCTCTAGAAACCCCATGATACTAGAATTAATTTATAAAAGCTACTCTTAATGGTTACCCACAAATAGTGTATGCACCAAATTTGAATTTATTCCGAATGAATAATTAATTAATTTTATTTTTAACAGGCATTTGTAAAGTAAACCACTTTGTTTTAATTAATTCAATTTACATGTAGCACTTGATATTTTTAAGGCTCGTAAAAAACCCAAATTTCAACTCAACTCATCGCTCAACTCATATTTTGAATTACTTAGCTCAAATTCTAGTCTATCTTGTAGTGTGACCTATGAACATAAATTCAAATGTTGAGCTATACACATAACAGTTTCACAGTTTGAGCTAGCTCAATTTTGAGTTAGCTCACAGTATGAGCTACACATATAAGCTCACTTAGAGGTAGCTCAAATGTTGAGTTGCGCTCAACTCACGCTCAACTCAAAAATTGAGTAAGCTTAACGGGTAAGTGTATAGATCTAATTGAGAACTAGCTCAACAATTGAGCTTATACGTATAGCTCAAACTATGAGTAAGCTCAATATTTGAGCTTATGAGTATAACCCAAACCATGAGCTAAATCAACATATAAGTTTAGCTTTGATTTGATCTTTGCATTTAGGTTCACTCTTTTACAACCCTGATATTTTCTAGATGTTTATACTATATTTGGTATACACCTACAACAATATAATGACAACTACTTGCAGGGATACCCAATTTGAATTATACAATTTAAAAATATATAAAATAATATCTAACAGGACTCCCCGAGTTAAAAAGACGCTGATCACTATAATGTCAGTAACTTTGTAATATTATTAATATCCAGTAAATGCTAAATAAATATATATATACAAATATAAAACCAATTTAAACATAGAAATGTTTATTTTCTTTTATAACCAATATAGGACACACTATTACCCACCCAACCACTCATAAACCATTCTAAAAAGAACAACAAAAAAACATTTAAAAGGAAAACAAATCAAATTAATTTAAAAAAATATTTTTTTTCTTGTAAAAGCGTTACATAATCAAAAAATTACTTAAAAATTCAACTTAAATAAAATAAAAATCAAATAAAATAGAATTAAATATAGAAAATATAATATAAAAAAAACTGACTGTAAAAAGGACATCATAACGCACAAATAATAAAGATATATTTATGTATATATATATATATATATATATATATTTATTTTAATAAGAAGAGGAAGAGAAAAATAAGAAATAAAAATAAAAACATAGATTTTGATTTTTAAAAATGAAGAAATTTTTCAATAGAAGAAAAATAGAAACACCATTTTAATTTCATTTCTAATCATTTTTTGTTCAAGAAAATCTTCTTTTCTCTTTCTCTCTTATTTTTTTATTCTATCCATTAAAGATTGAAAAGGAAAATCATCAGAATTGAAAAAAAAATAAATAAAATTTAAAGAAAAACATATTTTTTTAAAGACTTTTTATATTTAAAAAAAAAACAAAATTAATAAAAAAAAATATAATAAAAAAATAAAAAATAGCCAAAAAGGACTTTTTTTTTTTAAAGCACTCATAGTCCTTTTTTTTATTATTTTTACTGTACATTAAATATAAATATATATGTATGATATATTTATATATATGTATGTTTATTTAATATATGAAAACGAATACAATTAAAGTACTTAAAGTCTTGTAACTAAAGTGTAAACATAGAATATCTTTAAATTGTTATTTATTTTTGTTTTTTCTTTTAACATTTCAAGGATCTAATGAGAAAATGATTTCTATTTAAACAAAATTAAACACATTCATAGTACAAAAACAACATGGTGTGCGTGACAAAAAGAAAAAAATTAAAAAAAAACAATAAATAAAAAAAAAGCTCCAACAATATTATTGTTTTTGATCAGTCGGCTGATAGTCGACTGAGTAGGTGGATAATATTTAATAGGTCAAGTATGAATGCATATAAACATTCTGTTTTTATTTATACTATATACATAATATATATGTAGTATATGTATATATATACATAATATATATGTACATTATTACATTTACTTAGAGATATTTATTTTATATTTCCATTATAATTGGAAATTAAATATTCGAAGTTGAAATTTTTCATTGGGTAAAACCCCCTCTAGCCTCTCGTAGTATTTCATCGTTTCTTTTTGTGTAAACCGGGGTTTCTTTCTATTCTGTGAGTTGTGAGTCTTAACAGAATCACTATCCAATGTGGAAATCATTATTATTTGATGATGCTCTCTCAACATGATACTTATTCTTTTATAAGTATTGATACTTTTAATAGTATTAGAAAATATCAAAACAGCAACAACTTTAGCAAGAGTAACCACAAGAATAACAATAATAATAAGAAAAAATTAAATAATAATAATGAAGTTATATATTCCACTTAACAGACATAAATTTAATTTAATTTAATAAGAAAATTGTAAAGGACATTAAAATGTTACGAAAAAGCAAACAAAACAAACGATCAAAGGACAATTGAAGCTTAACAACAGTTATAAACAATCATAAAAATTAATCAAGATAATAGACAAGGACTAACATTTATTTGAAAGTTTTTAAAGTTTTCTTTTGCTCTTCTATTTTATGTTTCCTTATTTTTTTGATATTATTAATATTTTTTTAATTTCCAAGGCTTTATACTTTTCATTTAGAAATGGTTGCTCTTTTTGAAGTCAACTTAAAAGATAAGATGATATTCTTATTTTCGTCGATCGTCTTAGCGATTTTAGAATTTTAAAAGACTTTTCCAATATGTGTTAAAAAAAATTATAAAAATTATCAATACAGACGTTCCTTGTAATATTTATAGATGAATATTTTTAATTGAATATTCCTAAAGAAATTCTTTTAAAAATTAAAATTATTGATCTCTATTTGTACCAGGCGCCCAAAGACGATATTAAATAGCAGGCAAATTTTCTTAAACAATTATAAAATACATAACCAATACCAAAATCACTATCTTGGTCGAAATATACATTATTGTCAATTTGTAATTTCCTAATAATTAAATTTCCCCGCTCATTAATTTTGTCCTTGGGCGCCTGGTATAAATGGATCTTAAAATATTTTTATTTTCAATTCTAGTACTTTCTAGGAAATTAATATAAATTTTAAACAAGACAGTGTTATTGGCATTTATTAATTTTTTTTCTAAATTTTTTTAAGAAAATTTACCTGCTATTTAATTTGGTCTTTGGGCGCCTAGTACAAATGGAGCTTATAAATATTTTAATTTTCAATTTTCAATTGTACCTTCTTGGAAATTAGTATAAATTTTAAACAAGACAGTGTTTTTGGCATTTTTAAATTTTTTTTCTAATTTTTTTAAGAAAATTTGCCTGCTGTTTAATTTGATCTTTGGGCGCCTAGTACAAATGGAGCCTATAAATATTTTAATTTTCAATTTTCAATTATACTTTCTTGGAAATTAGTATAAATTTTAAACAAGACAGTGTTTTTGGCATTTTTAATTTTTTTTTCTAATTTTTTTAAGAAAATTTGCCTGCTGTTTAATTTGATCTTTGGGCGCCTGATACAAATCGAGCTTAAAAATATTTCAATTTTCAATTTTCAATTGTACATTTTTAGAAATTAGTATAAATTTTAAACAAGACAGTGTTTTTGGCATTTTGAATTTTTTTTATACCCGTATGACTATATAGTCAAAGGGTATAATAAATTTGCCATTACGTTTGTGACGCAGAAAAGGAGGGGGGGTAGATATAGACTCAAGTATATGGATCGGATCAGAATCGAAAAAAAAATCGATTTAGCTATGTATGTCCGTCCGTCTGTCCGTCCGTTCGCACGATAACTCAAAAACTAAAGGAGCTAGGCCTGGTACAAATGGAGTTTAAAAATGTTTTAATTTTCGATTTTTAAATAAAAAATTATAAAACAATATTAAAACCCAATTTGCTCAATATTATCATTGTACTTATATGTACTCTTCTTTTCCCCCACTTTTTCCCGTCAAACTTCAAATTCAGTTTAAACTTCAAATCAGTTTTATTATTCAGTTTGCCTTAGATTTAATTCATTGTAATGGAAATTTCGCTATTCTGTAAAAATATGTAAAAAAATCAAGCTTTTTTTTGCACCTATTTTACTTTGAAAATAAAAAATTGGAATACAATAACCAACCAGGTACAGGAAATTAAAAGTTTTTTTAATGAATTTTTTTACAATTACAAAAAAAATACAAAATTTTTGATGTTAATAAAAATAAAACTTTTTCTACGATTGAAAAAAAAATAAAAATCTCAGAATTATAATTGAGAACAAAAAATTAAAAAAAAAACTTTTTTCCATAAATGGTTGACCATGCGATTTAAAAATCAAATTACATTTGAACTTTTATTTTCCATTTTTTTTTTTTTTTGGTTTTTTTTCAAATATTTAAAAAAATTGTGTACAAATTTTGATCACGTGTTTTATATGGAGGAGTATTTAAATAACATTGAATACATGAATCGGAATAAATTCTGATTAAATAAATAATAAAAAGAAAATAGTCAAAAAAAGGACATCAAATCTGGTTTAATATTAGTGATTCCATTTAATTGGAATTAACTTTACGTTTGCACCTGAATTTCGAACTCTTAAATTTTAATTTCGAATATAAATTGAATGTAGAAAATAAAGTTGTTTCAAATTGTATAGAAATTATTTTAAGGATTTTAAGGATATTTTATTATTTTAAGGATATTACGCTTCCTTATCCTACGGAATAGGATTACTAGATATCAAGTAATAAATTTTAAATCTGAACAAATGTTTAGCTTCTGTTTAGCAATTCAATTTTGTCATGGCATCTGTTAAGTACTTTAAATTTGTTTTTTTTTTAAACATTATGATCTGAAATTTAATAGAACAAACGGAGGACATTCAGGATATGGACTAAATTGAAATAACGTGAACTTTTTTTATAATTTTTCATAATGTTTTTGAATACTTGTACAGGTAATGCAGTTAAAAAAGGAATCAATAAAGGTATCACTTTTATAGTGTCGATTAATATTTTAATAGAACACCAATATTGTAATAGTTTTTTGAAATATATTTTTCAGTTCACTGGTGACATAGTTTTTATTGTAAAAATTCAAAATGCAAAATTTCAAAAACCAGTAATTGTTAGTATGTAATTAGAATTAATAGTGAGAGTTAGTAATCATGTCAATTAAACAATCTGATATACTGAAATGATATTGAACAATTTGTTCTGAACATTTATGGACTTCATTTTCTACGTGATTTAACTAATATGTAAATTTCAAAACTGAAATACATGTAAATATAAATATCTATTTATATGTATTCTTTCAAGTTAGTTTTGCAATACCATATAACATTTTTAAGGATATTTTTGGAATAGCCTTTTCAGTAGGTTTAGTCTTTTTTATTTTTAATATTAAAAAAAAAGCACATAATTGCATACCTTTAGGCGAAACCAAGATCATTATTTAATTTAATTAAAATTATGGAAATGTATTTGTTAATTTTTATAAATAAATTGTACTATATGGAAATTAAATAAGTAAGTGGAGAGACCTTACTAGTTTTTGTGTAGCTGGGTCTGTCTACTGGATAAATTTAAGGTAATTTTTATTTGTAATCACTTTTTTGATTGCATTTTAAATTTCATCAAATAACGATGTCTTATAAATAAATAGCAACATATGCTTAATCTTTCAACTAATGACTAATGAGTTTAATTTTCCTTCACTAATAACTCCCAATACTTTTTTAAAACTTTTTTTGTGCTTTTTTTAAATATCATTTAAACGCTGAGAACGGATTCCTTTATACAAATGTAGGTTTAGTTATTCAGAATGTTAATGGGGAATTTGTGAAAAATTCAAATTGTAGTACGGAACGTTATTCACTGAGAGAAATAATACATTAGATGAAATCATGTTCCAAATCTTAGAATTCCTTACAACAGATAATTTTCCATAACTATTTTCAAACCTTGGAGTTTCCACATTGCAGAACTGAGCACTTGCAGTTCCTCTGGACATATGTTGGATGTATAAATATATAAATTTTGAAAAAAACAATAATTTTAAAATTTCTATATAACAAAAATCGATTATCAGTCTACACTTTAACTTAATCTCAATTACTATTAAATTTATACATTTTACTTGATAAAGTAATTTTCCATTATGAATATAAAAAAATGAAACCGAAAATTTTTTCTTAATTTAATTTTTCCCCTTAAAAAATAAATTTCATATTTTACTGATGATGATGATGATTTATGCATTCTGAATGCAACACCTGATCTGCCATCATCAAATGCAAAAAAAAAAAAAAGAACAATTCAAATTTTATACAAGACAATTACATGATCCATAGAAAAGCTAAAGAAAATGTAAATATGCAAAAAAAAAACAAAAATCTTACAAAATAATTTAAACCAAAAAAAAAATGGATGAAATATAACAAGGATTCTTATATTGTATATATATATATATATATATATAAATCTTTAACCTATTATCGTTTTTCTTCTAAATTGCAATGTAAACTTTTTATGCAAACAGAATAACTTACGAATAGAATGCAAAAGTTATTTTACAAAAAAAAAAACTGAAAGAAGACCCTTTTTAAAAATTTATAGATTATATATATATATATATACAAATAGTGTATACAAACGTTCAAGCATACAAAATATAAAATATTCACATTTAATAATAAAAAAATATGAACGAAAAAAAGGAAACCTGAATGAGAACATCAGTATAAGAGATAAATAATACTTTTGTACGAATTTTCCTTAGGTCAAAAATTCACAACGAAATGTTAAGTATAACAAATGTTAAGTTTAATACTTTGTACACATACTTTGTAGTATACAAGGTTAATTGTATTTATCATATATATATATATATATATCTATACGTAACGGAATGCAGTATAAATGCTGCTTTTAAAAATATAAAAACGATAAAATTATCCTTAAAGCTATTTATTGTCCTTTCATTTTATTATTTTTTGAAATTTTATTTCGTAGAATTTTTAATAACAATTTTTGTCTTCAAATATTTCTATTCGTTATCTCTAGTACTAAAAAAAAAACTATTTCGACATTTAAATTTAAAAAAAAAATAGAAATCTAGTTTTTTTTATATTTTGCATGTCCTGAATTCTTTTCTAAGTCACAAGATAAAAATTTTAAAATATGACAAAAACGTTTTTGAGTTTTTTTTTTTAATATTTAAAAAAGATTTATATTAAAGGTTTACCAATAGTTGTAGTACTAAATCAAAATTCGAAATTGTTTTTTTTTTTAATATTTGATTTTTAAATTGAAAAATGAAATTTATACTTAATGGGAAAAATGGGAAATTTCATATCTTCTAATCAAAATAATTTTTTAATTATTTTTTGATTCAAAAAATAAAAGATGGAAAAATGTAATTTAATTTGTATAACATTCTGCATATACTCGTATAAATCATTGAATTTTGAAAATGATATTGAGTTAAAAAAAAATGATTTATTTTATGCAGATTGCTTGCTTGTATGTAATTATATAATAACCCATGTAATTATATAATAACCCTGAAACATTTTAAAATTTTTTATAAATCCAGAAATATTTTAAAGTTAATTAGGCGAAAAAATCAATTAAAAATCATTAAACTAACTAGGCACCCAGATACCTTATTGAATTTGGAAGGTAAATAAATTATTTACACCTAAAATGCAAAGATGTCAAAAATTTAAGTTAAAGATTCCAGACAATCATGAAAAAAACAGAAGTTAAATTTTAATATAAAAAATCAAATAAAAAAATAATTGCATACTTTTAGGGGAACCCAAATTCGAGTTAATAAACTTGCATAATTAAAGGCCAAAACGATAAGTTGCTTACAAAAAAGGTGTGCAATTGTCATTTATTGCTTCAATCTTTTGTTAAATTTACAAATTATTAATTTTAAATTTCGAATGACTCATTTTTGTAATTTCGAAAATTGGCATTCACAAAATTAAAAATTTTCTATATGCAAAATTTATATATAAATTATTGGCGCCTCGTAAATTATTAAAGGTGCCTGATGAATTTATTAAATTTTAAATTCAATATTTTTTCATTAATTAAAAACAAAATTTAATTGTTTTTTGTTTATGAAATTGAATTATTTAAAGTTTGAATTAATTCAATTAATTTAAAATAAATTTTTAATGTGTTTCATTAATTTGTAAAATTTTTCTGAAATTAATTTAAATTGTTTAGTGGATTAAAAAGGATCTTAATTTTAGGGAAGAATTTAACGAAATATTAAATCTTATTTAAAATAGGAAGCTAGAATTAAAAGATTGGCAAACAAGATCATTAATTGCAAGATAAACTTAATTGCCAGTATCACAGTCAAAACTTAAATTTTGAATGTGATTTAAAAATGTAATTTAAATAAAAAATTTACTTAAGGAACTAAAAAGTTCTGATTTCCGTTCTATATTTTGTATTAAATATAATTTGTGCTTGGTTGTAGTATTTTATAATATAAAGTGATGGGTATAACCTAAAGCTGTTCACTATAAATTTTTAAATTCTAAATGAACTTTTCCTAAATCCAACATTTTATAAAAAGTTTGAATCAAAATATTATAATTCATAATTTATTTATTTGCAGGTAACATTTTTTATAATTCAAAACTTTCTTTTGGAAGATTCATACATTTCAAAATTCATATTTTTGAAATACCTTCAAAAAATATAATTATAAATTTTGGAAATTGCATTATTCTGTCTTTGCTTTAATTTAATTCAAAATTAAAATTTGATATTAAGTATAAAGTCAAATAATACTTTATAACATGAACTCAGACTAAGACTGATAAACATGCAACCTTCAACTTTAAAGAATTCAAATATTCAAAAAGCAAATTTAAAATAATTTATCCAATAATATAAAATAAAAAATAAAATATAAAAAACTAAAGTTCTTAATTGTATTCAAATAACCAGAAAAATATACATTTCCCTTGACAAATTTCAATAAAATAAAAAAAAAAATAGAAAATATAATATTCAAATTTTCATTTAAATATCGTTTCTTTTCCCTTTCCCTTTCTCTTATGTATTATTTTCTTTTTCGAAATTTACAAATTTTTTTTCTTTTTTCATTTTTTTTTTTACCAAAGAAAAGATCAATGGCCTGGAAAATTTTATTTTTATTAGCAGCTTATGGTGTATCATATTCGTATGTCGTGTATACTACTGAAAATTTTCTTAAAAATCAAATTTAAAAATTTTTTTTTTCTTGTAAAAAATCTACTGTATAAATTTATTACAGTAGAATCAAGTTTATTTGAACATTTTGAGTACAATTTTGAAATGAATTCCAAATTAATTTTAATTCTATAATTTTTGAAGGCAAGTTCTATTGTTTTATACTTAAGTCTTATTTTTTCTAAGCCGATCATTTTTGAATTAAGTCCGTCTTTAGACCGTCAGGTTTAAATGGGTTAAAAATATGCAAAAGAAGTGAAGGAAAATAACTGTGAAAGTAAAGGAATGTATGAAAGTAAGCACTAATTTACAACGTACTAAAAAATAAGATTTAAGTATATTGATTAAATCTCGAAGAGATATTAATTAGATATTAATTTGACAATTCTATTTGATTTAATTCCACTTAAAGAACTACTTAAACTAAATCTCCACATATGATCTACCAACTGATAAACCACAGATGCTTATCCTATAAACACAGTTGAACTATGAAAGTGGGCCACAGATGCTTATCCTATGAACACAGTTGAACTATGAAAGTGGAAGCTTATGGGAATTCGTGTTTTAAGTTTTAATTGACCCTATGAAACCATATCCTTTCAAATGTGTTCCCTACAGTCGGTAATACATATGTGTACGATTTAGAAAAGTTAAAATTAACATTAAAATCCTCCTTCTAAACATCCCATCCAATTTCCTTCATACTACATAACCCAGGATCCTATACTTCCAAAACCCAATTCCCTATAATCCTTTCACATCCTTACTCTCGGAACCAACTTGTACATTTTTATAACAGATCTCATCCTAAAGCTTGTTTCAAAAACGGTTTTGATTTTGGAGTGTTAAAGTCCTCACTATCATAGGATCTACGTACAGCTTCTTTAAGTGGCTTTCGAAGCATTTAATGTCCCTCGCAAAAAAAAAATACTTTAATTTTTAGAAGCTGCCAAAAAATTTTGAATTATCATAATGATACTTTTACTTATATATATACCAAAATAATTCTACCTTTTACTCAAACAATTCACAGTGAAACCTAATCATGAAACAAATCTAATTTTGTTAGGGTAAATTTTGTAGACAAAATATTATAGAAATATACACAAAAATTTCAATTACTTAGGTAAAAAGGCTTGTATATATATAAGTAAGTATATGTATATGTAAACATTTTTAAAATCGACTGTTCTATACGTCATGTTTTATTTTGCAATCAATATGTACATATACATATATATAACATATCTATACATATATTAATACAAAACAAAATTTACTTTCTTAATAAAGTCCCAAAATCTCACAACACGAATATTAAATCTCATTACTTTCATAACTTTAAAATTAGAGGGTGCAAAAAAAAACAAAACAATACTCAAAGCCACAAATAACAAATTTGTTTATTTTTTTTTTTTGTTTTTTTTTTATTTTATGTCTCTTAAGGATCCCGATCCCGATACCAATCAAGAAAATATCCTTATTATATTATCATATAATGGTTGCACAATGGTATGAATAATGATGTAGTCAGGGAAATTTTCAAATTCAGTACTTATCAGAAAAATATGCGATACTTATCACAACCATTTCCTTAGAAGTTAGCAATTTAAATGTTAATTCGTGTTTCATTTATAATTTAATAGAATAAAATGGTGGATAAGTCAATGCATACTAAGAGAACTGGAAAACAGATTCATCAAAACCAGTAATCAGTTATAACATAAACTATAATTAAAAAAAATCAGTTTCATTACATTAATTGAATCTGATTGTCATATTAATCAAAGGGTCTCAGGTTCAGACCCCTGGTCGGATCATATCTAATAAAAATATATAATTTATATAATAACATACTGTTAATCACAATACAATAAATAAAATACCTGCCCCAACCTAAAAAGAAAGGTTGAATCACTCGCTTATCACATTAAATGTGCTAGGGAACTGTTTATAAATAAATTTAAGTAAATGAATGCAATTCAATATTGGACTAAAATTATTATCACAGAGAGTTCAGTTTAAAATGAGAGAACAGTTTGAATTTTGCAAATATTTAGTAGTACTTAAAGGAACTCGAAAAAAAGTATTATAAAAATAATGACGTATTTCTCATAGGTTTAGGTTTTAATTTAGTTTAAAATTTTCTAATACTAAAGATAGGCGATAAGAAATTTCAAAAGTGATTTAAAAACGTTTAGTAATTCTTAAAATTTTCAACCTAATCTTATTTCCAAAGTCTTTAGCAGTTACGCCGCTACGAAATACGCTCATTTAAATGCACTAATTGCATATTAAACAAACTAACGATTTTTAAATTTAAAACTATAACATGTTTAAAAGAGGAGTGCCAGGCACTTTTAACTTAATTTAATTAAATAATATAACTCACAGGTATAAATACTTTCTTAATATATAATAAATATAATTGCAAATCTATTGAAAATCTAAGGCATTTCTACATGTTATAAGGCCTAATACTATGATTATCTCATGTTTAAATTGTATGTGGAATTCATTAAGATCAATTTAGTCAAAATAAGAATATAATACTTCTCCCCCTGTTCCAATATCCTAATTAGCCTAACAGTTGAAAAGTTAATGTACGCATACTTTGAATACAAGTACTGTAGATTAATTTTAATATTTTTACAATTGATTATAAATTATAATGTGGGGGGTATTAAAGGTAAATTTAGTATATAATATGTATAAAATCTATTATTTACTTATTGTTTGAAATATAAAAACAATTTCATATTCAATTTTTAATAGAAGTTCATATTAAAAAGCTATAAACAATCAAATAAGACAAAAATAAATAAATCAAATTTTGTTCGTCAATTTTTTATTTTTTGAAAGGATAACGAAAACACAATACTTTAATATCCTTATTTGATTTCAATTTTATTTTTTGTTGTTGTTTTATTAAAATTTCATGTTTTAATCATAATTTTTTATTATTTTATATTTTGTATTTTTTGAAATCGATCAAACAACAAAAAAAAAAAAATTTCACCAATGGTTTTATTTAAAGAGAAGTGATTTTTTTAAATATTATTTAATGTCATGTCTTTTCTATATTTTTATAATATTTTTTTGAATTTTCCTATGATAAAAAACAGGTGAAGGGTCATAAGTCCCAGGGTCTAAATCCGTTAGGGATTTAGAGCTCATTTAATGGATCATAAGTCCCTAAGAGAATTAAGACTCATAGCAATCAGACATAAAGGAAAGCATTACAACACCAAACAACAACAATAATATGAAATTAAAAATATAATTTTTGACATTTCTAATAATACAATCACAATGACATACGTTTGACATTCAATAATATTCAAAAAAAAAAATCCAAAAAAAAAATCCGATTAAAAACTTAAAATTTAATATTATAAATTTGAAATTTTCACTAGGCGCCCAGAAATGAATTTTAACAGTAGGCAAATTTTCTTAAAAAAAAATTTAATTTTTAATTTATGTCTTTGCTAAAAATCAAGTGTAAAAATGGTCAATAGATGTCGCTACTTAAATAATTAAAAATTAAAATTTTTAGTAGGTATACCTTACAATTAAATTTAATAATTATACATGCAAAATTGATTTGTACTTATGTTTAAAAGAATTTCAGTTCGTGTTAAATTAAACAAATAAAACCGTTATGTCACATTACAAGTTACAACTGTTAATACGTGTACATACTTACTTACTTAATCTGAATAATAATTTTAAATTTCAAAAGTAAATACAATATTTCGAGAACTTTTAAAATTAACAAATTTACTCTATAAAATTTTCAAAAATTCCGCAATCTTAAAATTGTGTATTTTTCCTAAAGCTATTAACGTATTTTTTATTATCCTCTAACTTTTTTAGCATTAAATATCATTAAATAGCATTAAACTTTTCTAATATGTTAATCTGATTGCTGCATTCCAAGAAATGTTATAACTCACTTAATGGGTTGTAATTTTCAAAAGGACCCACTTGCCAAGTGACTAATGTCTCACGTAAACATTTAAAAATGAGTCAAAGGTTTCGCAGGTTCCTAATGTTCCAATAATGAGTCATAAGTCCCTAAAGGACCCTAAAGGACTTACGAACCTGGGAGTTATGACCCTGCACCTAAAAAAAAATCTACAAGTTTCTTCCGTTTAAAATATTTTTCTTTTATCTACTATACTCTTTTTCTTCTCATATCTTTTTTTACAATGTTTGTTTTTAATTTTTTTTTTTTTGTTTTTTTTTTATATATTTGCATATGATTGTTATTCCTTCTACGTATATTATCCTTTTAGGTTTTTTTTTGATTTTTTATGTTCCAATTTTTGTTCTTGAATAATTTAATTCCTTAAAAAGCAAAAACAGAACCAATCGTAGAAAAAATCTAAAAAAAAAAAATAAAGGCAAAATTCGGATTAAATATAAAAATGTTTTCTTTCAGAAAAACAAACGACAAAGAAATAAAAGAAAGAAGTGAAAACAAAATTCAAAGAACACACAGAAAACAATACAAGTGTTTTTGTGATCTGTCTACATACAACATATACGTTAGTTTTAAAATTATGATAAAAAAAAGCTTAATATTTTTAAAGTGATAGTAAAATTTTAAACTTTTGTCTGACAGTCGTAAGCTCTTAGAGTTTTAACACCTTCAATTGAATTGCGTACAAATACTATATATGCTATTTAAAAATTTGGAACCCTTTACGATTATAAAATTTTAATACATTCAATTTCAGTAACTTTTTATTTTATAATCTACTGAGAACTAACTAAATCAATTACAATTCATAAACATATGAAATTATCACCACATCTAGAAGTATTCAATCCTAGACTTGACCTAATCCTACCTACTTGTTTTACAATACCTAATTGAATAAAATAAAATAAGACATAAAAATAATTAATTAGTTATATAGAAATAAGTTATAATTAAAAAAAAATTATTTTAAATAATTTTAAACTTATTTGGCTTGATTGTTAATTTGGACATCCCTTTACTTCTCCTGTGTTTCCGCATCATCATACATTGCTTATATTTAAATTAAATTCCAAATAAATTAATTTTTAATATAAAATTTATGTACCTACATTCGATACAAAATACCAGGCTATCATGAAAAAATAGCAGGTAAATTTAATTAATAAATTGTCAACTATAGCTAAAAAAAAAAACCTAAAACAAGAAAATTGCATACTTTTAGGATGAAACGATAGGTCGCTGTGAAAGTAATAATGTATACAAAAAATTGCATATTTTTAGAATAACGCGAACAGTATGCAATTAAAAAAAATTAAAATATTAAATTTGCTTTCTGATCAAATTCATATATGAGAGCCTGGTAAAATTACTAAATTTTTAACTAAAATTTACAGAGGGCGGCTTTTTTGATCGAAAGAGTGTGTGTGTGCAAAATGTTAATAATATATAATAAGTGTAAATAAATAAATATATAAGTACATATAAACAAAGTAAATACAATCAATTATGAATTAATAATAGTATTCAACCATAAGCTGATAGTGTATCAATATTGAAAAATCTTTGGGTCATACAATTAAATTGATTTTAAATAAATTTTTCATAATTAAATATAAAAGTTAAACATTTTACAAGATACATTTTTTTATAGAATTATCCCAAAAAACATTAAAAAAACAAAAATAAAATATCTATACTAATCTAAAAAATATGCTCTGCATTATGTGTTAACAGGATTCGTTAGATCATAATTACATATATATAAGTTAGTAAGTATATATACTGACCTAATTTTAAATAAAAACTTAAAAAAAAATTAATGTAACTTATAACGCATATCATGTTATCATAACATATTTATTCTTTTAATTATAATATAGTTATGTACTTATTCTTGATAACTTTAACTGACCTACATACCTTAGTAATGATAAATTTTAATTTTAAAAAAATGAAAAAACTTTTTCCTTTACCGTTTTTTTTTTTGTTAAAGTAAAGGGGATTTTTCTTCTCTTTTTTTTCTTTTTTTTTTTGGAAAAGCTAAATTTTAGCATAACGTATTAAATAAACCGACATTTTACTTGGATAAAGTTAGGACAAAGTACTTAAAGAGCATGATTAAAAAAAAATCAGTTATATTTGTACAGTATGTTAACTTTGTCACCAAAACGAAAAAACTTTGTCATAATATAAAAGAAAAAATAAGTAAAATAAAACCGCATGAAAATTTATTTTTATAAAATTCTGCATTAAAATCTAAACTTAAAATAATCTTCTTAACATCTTATATATATTATTTCAATAGAAAGCTTTATAGCCCTTAGAGATGTCTAAAATGATAATCCTTTAAAAAGTAAGTTTTAGATTAAAAAAAAAATTCTAAAATAAATTTATATCAAATGCTCTTTAACAGTTTTAATGCCCAAAAAAAATACATACTTATACATATAACTGAATTCATAGTATATAATTCATATCATATCAGAAGTATATGTGGGTTTAAAATATTTGTTTGAAGGACTTTGTAAGGAGTTGTAAAATACAAAATTAATTTCTAAATAATAAATAGGCCAAAGTCATATTTTTAATTTAAGAATTAAAACTCAAGAATTATGTTTTAATATTATTTTATTTTATGTATATATATATTTATATATATTATCAATTTCTCCCGCCGCACTTAACAGGGACTGGCTTCACTCTCATACCACATAGTATGTGATATTAGACTGTAAAATAAAATAATATAAAAAAAATTATCAGATCGCAGGATTATGAACTTAATTTCCAAAATAACCGATCTCCAAATCATCAGCTCAAATTATCATAAGGACATAAAAGGAGTTAAGATTCAATATATTTATGCAAGAAAATCTTCTGCTAATAGCCTATGTCATCCGAAAAGAATGGAATCAATGATAGTTGGTATTTTAGTATTATTAAACTGCACTTTTAAGCTCAAACTTCCTTCAAATCATTGTCTTAAAAAGTTCAAAAATATTCAACAATTTTTTTCCCTATATACTATACGTGCTTATCCGACCGATGATGTAGTGGTTAGGGCGTTGGTTTTTCAATCGAAAATTCACTTGTGATAGTAAGAGATTGTTCATGAATTAATAAATAGACAAATAAATGATACGTGCTTAATATGATTGTTATGTCCTTTCTAAATTAAAAAAGGACCTTGAATTCAATTTTATTGAAAAAGAAAAATAATTCCTTTTAGTCTAAACAAAATAAAACCTACACATAAAGAAAGGAAACTATCACCATATTATATTGAAAATTCTAAGAAGGATATTTTTTTAACAAATTAACAGAGTATTATGTCCTTAATTTCAGTACTCTTTCTTGTATTTTGAGTAACTACAAAGAACTGGGAGTAAATACGAAGGATATGAATTTTTAAAAAAACATTAAACTGGGAGTAAATACGAAGGATATGAATTTTTAAAAAAACATTAAGTGCAATCATCCTTTGAATTTCCGTCATCTCGTAGTTTTAAGGATACGAAGATTACAAGACCAAACTTTTATTCAGTTTTTTAATTATACAATTTAATTAAATTCTCAATATTTAAATACATTCTTGACTTCATTTTATAATATGCATTTTTAAAGGGAATATTCAGGGAGCTCTCATAACTTCCAACTGATGCTTGATCATATGAACATAGTCACATATGCACGTAAACTTAAATAAATTCCCACTTCAATTAAATTTCCGTATATATTTGAAAAAAAAATAAAATTTGAAAACAAAAGTAATCAAAAAACATTAAATACTCATGAGACAATAAAATATGAAAATTTTTCCATGTATAAGTGTATTCGACATTTATTTTTTTTGTTGTTTTTTTTTTTGTCTAAGAGTCTTAATGTCATTTGTGATAGAAAAAAAGAATTAAATTATAATATATATAAATATTTATATTATTTACTCCACTCATTCTTAGAATATACGGCCTAAAAAAGGACATTTTTATTTTATTTTTAACTTTATGACTTCCTTTATTCTTTTATATTGTAAGAAGATGTACCCCAATACACAAACAAATTTAATATGATTGATAACATTTTGACATTTGATGATAAATTTTTTTGGGATGTTCTAATACAAAATTCAAGGTCATTTTTTATAATTTAGAATTACTTATTTACTAAATAAAGTTTTTCTTTGCTTTTATATAAAATTTCTTTGGAAAATTGTGTGAAAAGTTTGGAAATTTTCTTTGTAAGAAACCGATTTGTAAAATAAAAGGAGTTTAACTTTAAAATTTCTTTAAATGAAAGTTTTTTAAGTTAACAAAAGTTCAAAAACAAAACAAAATAATTGTAAAACTGTTCTATCAAGCATTCAGATCACAAATAGTGCAAATTTTATTATTGTTTTGTTTTTTATTTAATTTAAGTTTGCGCAAAAAAAAACTATGAAAATTAAATAAGTTTTTATTTATTATTTGTTTCTTTTTTATTATTATTATTAAAGGACGACTTAATTTTGTCCTCGAATAAAACTAATGAAAGTTTTTTATATAATATACTCTTTTCATATGAAGTTGGTGCTTTTCATATGAAATTTGTCATTTTTAAATGAATTTGGTAATTTTTTTTTATCTTAGGATACAGAAGTTGAAATGACAAAATTTGAAAAACTTATTCCCTAATTATGTCGTAGAAGATGAAAATGGTAAAAAAAATTAAGCTTAATTTGGAAACCAACATTTGGAAACATTTACATTTAAATTTTTAATTATAAGTAGGTATAATTTTATCAAAAGAGTTCTATCTTTTGATGGAACAATAGTCTGATGATGGAACAATAAGAGTTTTGTATTTTTATTAGAAATTATTAAAGGACATCACAAAACTAATGAGATCATAATTATATGTTATTATTAGTTTACTTTTAAGGCTTAAGGCTAAGTTGTATCCGAATGATCAACTTTTTGATCTCAAGATTTCAGAAAGACACTCAATACAGATACCCACAAAAGTACAAACTAAGAAAAAACATCAGTTTCTGATCAACAACAATTATATAAAATTTAAAATACAATTTTTGACATTTCTAATAATACAATCACAATGACATACGTTTGGGTTTGACAATCAATAATATTAAAAAAAAAAATTCCAAAAAATTCCGATTAAAAAACTTAAAATTTAAATATTATAAATCTGCAATTTTCACTAGGCGCCCAGGAATGAATTTTAATAGCAGGCAAATTTTCTTAAAAAAAAATTTATTTTAATTTATGTCTTTGCTAAAATTCTAGTTTAAAACGTTCAACAGATGTCGCTACTAAAATAATTAAAAACAAAATAATAAGTACGTATACCTAACAATTAAATTTGACAATTATACAAGCAAAATTGATTTTTACTTATGTTTAAAAAAAATTTCAGTTATGTTAAATTAAAAAAATAAAACCGTTATTTCACATTGCAAGTCACAACTGTACATACATGTTCATACTTACTTACATTGAATAATAATTTTAAATTTCAAGAGTAAATGCAATCTTTCGAATACTTTTAAAACTATTAAATTTACTCTATAAAATTTTCAAAAATTTCGCAATCTTAAAATTGTGTATCTTTACTAAAACTATTCACATATTTTTATTATGACGAACTTTTTTAACATTAAATGAAAGACATCACTTTTAATATGTTAATCTGATTACTGCATTCCAAGAAATGGGGGTGATTAAAAAAAACAATTTTGAATATGAAACTTTAAAACTTGTATTTAAAAAAAAGACCAAATTCATTTAAATCTAGACAATTTTGTAAAAAAAAAAGGACCAAGTTCACGTGAAAAGAGTATTTAACTATACATATATAAAAATTCAGTGAAACTTAATTATATAATTATATATATTCATGACACAATTTATTTTCTTTAAAATTATTATAAAAGGACACGTTTAAAGTTATCTTATAACCTAAATATATACATGGCACATGTATATATATATATACTTAAAAAAAATCAAGTCACGAACTTAAAATAATTAAAATTAAAACCTGAAAAACAACCAAAAAAAATGAAAAAGTCAAAAACCACCACAGAAATTTTTTTTAGATCTTGTGTAGTTTTGGATTTTGATTTTTCCTTAACCACGTTTCAATTTCTATAATTCGTTAAAGTAAAAAAAAATAGTTTCAAAACTATAAACAGTTGAAATCCTTTTTGAAATTTCTTGAGAAAAACTTTATCTTTAGATAAATTTTTTTTGCATTATTTTAGTGTCAATTCCAAGCATTAATTAGCAGTTTTCATTTAATTTTTAACTGAAGAAGAACTTTATCATGAACAAAACTTTACCTTTCACAACAATTAAAAATAATTTAATTTAATTTTTTGGAATTTTTTTTTTGGAAATATTTATGCCATTTTAAATATATATATATATATATATATATACATATATATGTATAAATAAATTAAAAATATAATTTTTAAGTTACGTGAAAGAATGACATACAATTAAAAATTATTTAATCAAATTAGTAAACTTTTAAAAACCTATAATTTTAGAAGTTTAATTGTAGATAATTATAGGTCTACGAAATTATATGGATTTTTACTCAAATCAGATATTGAATACAAAAATTGTTGGAAATTTCATCTTCTGCACTTCTCTTATTTTATTCCTTTTCTACTACTTTAAGGAAAGGCGTTCCCTTAATCGTTTTATATACTAAACCCTTGATTACTCGGAAAATTATAAATTTTGTGTGCCATTATTATATTATACAAAAGTTATATATATTTTTATAAAATTTATTATTTATTTATAATTAGTATCAGGGTAATAGTAAATATTGTCTGATATTATTATAGTCCTTTGACTATTTGGCATTTGGGCTTCTTAAATTAAATACTTCTTAAATTATGTTTGGTCACCATGGGGATTTGTAAAGAAAAATTATTTTTCAATAATTTGTTTTAATTAAATATTGTATGACCTGACCGGGAATCAAACCCGGACCTCCCCAAATGCTTACCCACTACGCTAAAAAATAAATAAACTATTTCGATATAATTATACAATTTTACGATATTTTTTTTATTACATATGATATGACAGGGGCTTCAATCCGAAACCTCCCAGTTGAAAGGTCGACGTTTTAACCACTATGTTATTGGTCAGATGCACTAGATTTGAAGATTTAAAAACCTTTCATTAAAAACTTTAATACTTTTTACTGTAAGCGAGTTCATCAAGTATACCCAATTCTTAAAAATCTCGTACAACCTATTCATAAGATACTGATATTCATCATCAATAATTATTTCAAGATACTCGGTCTAATCTTAAATAACATTTTAAGAACAAAAGATCAAGAAAAGACTTATATCCGGAATACTTTCAAATATAAAATTCAAACTGGATATTCGTAAATTTAATAGATAAAAAATTATTTTCTTATTACCTCCCATCTATTGGACATCATAAAAAACAACAAAATTTTAACGTATTTATTTGGTAATTTCAATTCAAAATTAATTTCCTTCTATTACAATAAGTATAATAAAATATATAATAAGGGCTTTAAAATATTGAGTACCTATATGTATAATATACAATAATATAATAAATTAAAACATAAAAATTATCACTTCTTGTTCGTTTTTACGATCTAATAAAAAACTGATTTTTTTTTTTTTAAAAAAAAGCTAAAATATACAATCTTAGATTTTTCTTATAATAAATTTCCAAAGCAATCATCTTAAAATAACACACCACAATTTCTATACATTAAAATTTTTAATTTCTCTAATTCTTATATGTATACAATTTTCAAGTTAATCATTCTTAAGATATTTTCTAGGTGGAGAATTTAATTTATATTTAAAAAAAAAATAAAAACAATACTCTTTTTTCTAACCTTTTTTTTAAGACTTTTATACTTGACTTAAACTTAGTTTTTTTTTTTTTAAAAAAAAAAAAAGCAATCTTACTCATACTTTTAATATATTTAAAAAAATTTTAACATACACATGAGATACAAAATCTTTCATAAATCTTCCACAGGAATAAATGCAAATAACAAAATACGATAAAAAAAAATGAGAATTTACGATATACGACAACCTTTATACCAGAGTAATAAATCCTTTCAAAAAAACCTACAGTAAAATAATCAAAATAAAATTGAAACCATATTCTTCAAGTTACACAATTTTTGTCTATATATAAGTAAATATATAGATATACTTATATACAAATATACTTAATATAACAACTAGCTACTAATTTCCTACGCTATTTTCCTTTTTAACAATGAATTTTCTGTAAAAATAAGAGTAAGAATACATTAAAAAAAAAACAACAACAAAAACAAAAAACCCCTTAAAAAACAATTTCTCTTAGACGGTCTAATTTTTTTTAAACCGCCTATTGTTAAACTTTCTTGGTTGTTTTTTTTTTACACACTAGACACTTTCAACATTGACATTAAAATGAAAAAAAAAATTTAAAATAACCATCATCATCCCATCAGCATCCTTCCTTATTCGTCTTATATATTTTTATCAAATACATACATATATACATATATATATACAGTTTTATTAAAATATAAGAAAAAGAAAAAAAATTAATAACGGAAACAAACTAATGTCCCATACGAATTTAATCTGTTACTTCATATGAAAAAAAAAAAAATGAAAAACATGTCCTTTGAGAAAAAGATGGCGACTGTTCAACAATTTTTCCATCTGTTTTTTTTTTTTTTTTTTTTTTTTTATACAAATAAAAAATTTAAAAAAAAAATAATATTTATGTATATAAATACATAAACACAATCATAAGTAGCATAACAAATATACAAACAAGTATATTAGGGTGGCCAACTGTATTAAACAAAGACATTATGCAAATGCAGAAAATTCACATAAATTTGAATTATAATTTATTTAGTTGTATTTATTTATTTATTAGATACCAAATTACATACATGAATGTACCAGGTAGCTTTATGTAACCCCTGTTTCCAATTTTAGGGTACAATATATATAAATTTTGGGATATATTTTTCCCTTTTGCCCAATACCCTTTGTTAGAAAGACCGACATCCTAACCGCTACGCAATTGGTCGGATTTATGTTGTATTAAAGCGCCGTGTTCCGTTATTCTCTAATTTTTTAGTCGAAATCTATTAAGCTCTTTATATCTAAATAGAGTTGTTTAATCCAACGGAATATAAGATTATAATAGCTCCATGTAATTAAATATAATTATTAGACCTAACGGAATATTTTAAAGCATATTTTACAAATAAAATTTCCAAATTTTTATTAAATATTTGGAACTTTAAACTTGAATTTGAAAAATTGTTTGCTTCCTTAAATTGACCTTAATTTGAATAGCCTAAAAGGAAATTAAAATTTAATTCAAAACATATAAGATAATTTTGATATACCGTTATTGTATGTATGTATTGTTATTACCCACGGTAATACATTTCAATACATTATTTTTCTTGAGAAAAACCCTCTCATTCAAAGTATCTAACAGATATATAAAATAAACAAAAACCAAAATATGTAGATATATATATATAAATATATATATACATATATATATCAAAAATAATAATATAAATATTATGCAAATCCAATGATACATAAATGGAATATTATACACAGTTATACATGTTCATATATACAAAATATACATGAAATATATAAGATATTAAATATAATCCGTTAAAAATAATATTTTTGCTTTGTTTAACCGTTAGTAGGTATGCAAAATATGAGGATAAGTGAATTTTTTAATTTTTTTTTTTTTATCTGTCACATATGGGAGTGATAAAATTACTATAAATATACAAATGTGTATTATGTATATATTAATATATATTTTCATAAAGGTTTTTAAAATTTAACTGATATTTTTTGACATATCTAAACACAAAAAAAAAGTTTGATATGGCATTTTTTTATTTAAAAAAAAAAACTAAAGATATTTTTATATTGTAGTACAAGAGGGTGGTTTTTAAATTTGAAAACAATATTTTAAGTCGCGGAATGGTATCGGAAGGTTTTTTTTTTATGTGGTTATTGTGAAGTGACAGTATTTTCATTTGAAATATATTGCTTATATAAATGATTAATCACTACTGCGGTCAGGTGTTTTCGCGTTACAGTAGAGTGGGAATCGATTTTTAAATTTTTTTAGATACAATCCCTTACCCTATGTTATAAACGAAGTAAGGTAGCCTTTACTTTCGACTTTATTAAAAAATTTACGTACTTTAAACACTTTTTAATCCATTCAAATAAAATTTAAAATGTAAAAGTTTTAACAAAGGTTTTTTTTTTTTTTTTTAAATAAACTTTTATTTTTATTTGTAATAATTTTTACATATGAATGTCTTAACCTACAAAACAAAGTTAACAAACAAGGTATAACTCTTTTATTTTTAACATTTAAAAATATTTGAATTTTTTTATGTTAAATTTAATATATAATAAGTAAAATTATTTCTGTTTTGAAGTACAAAACTGTTTTAACAAAGGAAATACAAGGATTTAAAATTATGTTTATATACATGTTGCATACTTTTAGGATCAATGCATTAAAAAAAAACAAAACACACATGGAGTACAGGTTTTAAAATAAATTTAACAAAAAGCAAACGTAAAATATATATTTAAAATTTCAAGGCATTTGAGGTTTTTAAATGGAAGAAGAATTATCAAGAAATGCATTCAAGTGCACTTAAAGTAATTAAAAATATCTTAAGATATCATTTAAATTTTTAATAGAAATCTTTATGCTTTCAATTAATTTAAATATAATTTGAAGAAAATATTTATAAAAATGTAATACTTTTATTTTATTTCACTTTTAAAATTATTTTTAATATTTTTTGCAAAATTGATTTTAAATTTTTTAACAGGATATAAAAATAGAGAAAGAAATATTCTAAATCTAAATGTTTAAAATTGTTATATCTAAAATTTGAAAAATTTATTAAAAAATAAAAAATTTCGTTTGTATGTTGTTTAATAATTAAATATTAATATAAAATATTAAATTTATATTAAACATAATTTAGAAATTTTTAAACCCGAAAATACTCTTGATAATTCAGTTTTTTTAAACTTGAAATTCTAAATATTCGTTTTTAATGAAAAATTTACAAATTGTAAATATTAATAAATGAATATTTATAATTGTTATTTATTACACTTTTATTTTAACATTTCCAACTTTTTACATTCCAAACTACCATATAATAATATTTCAAAATTTAATATGTACTAAATGACTCGTTCATACATATACATATATATTTATTATATACTCTTTTACAATTTTCAATTTATTTTCTAAAAATTGTAATTAAGTTAGAGCTCATATTTCAAATGGATACATATTCATAAAAATAAATGTCACAGCAACAAGGACCTTTATATTGTTTTCCTTTCTTTCATCCCCCTCTTCAAATTTTCATATGTAAGTATATAGAATGATTTTAACGCAGCAGATTTTATTATTTTGATAACTTGATAATTTAATAAACAAACTAAAACAATTTTTAATAGCTATTAAAATAATAATTTATTGAATCAACTTAATATTAATGTACTTGACCTAAAAAATGATTTTCGTTTTTTTTATAGAACAAAAGACAAAAGCAAACAAACCATAAAATTATTATTTATCATTTACAGCAAATTTTTGAATAAATTTAATAATAAAAATTTACATATATCCATTTAGTTTTTATTTGTCTGTATGTCTTTTGAATATTAAATTTTAACTTAAATTTTGACTGATTTTGAGAGATAAATATAACTGAGCTTAAAAATGATAAATTTATAAATTCAACTGAATGAAAGTTTAAAAAATTTTTAATGTATGTAATTTTAAAATAATATAAAATTTCCCAATATTGCTGAAAATTTTATTAAATTCTTCACATCCGGTTTCTTCATTTCCTGCTGAAAATTATTTATTTTTTTATTTTAAAAATTATTATCCTTTACTTAAAGTTTCTTTTTAATAAATTAAAAAATTGTCTAGAATTATGCAATTTTACTTGCAATCAATTTTAAATTAAACAGCCTACAGTTATGCAATATTATTTAAAATTAAATTGAAAATTAAATTGGGGTCTCAGCCTAGTCGATAATATGTGGCGTATCAATCGAGGGATATAACAAACACTGTTGTTATATTTTCTAATAATATTTATATAAATATACTTACATAAAAAAAGGATTATTATCCTGCCAATATTGGGGAAAAATAAATGATGAATGCTTTAACAATTAACAGTACTTTACTTTAAATTTCCTAAGAGTATCTTACTAACTTTTAATTAAATTCTATCTCTATATAATTCTTTAACGTCTGGAGCTTTTGTTATATAAATATTTGAATTAATATTAAGTGTCCTATATTTCTACATTAAAATTTTTGGGGCGAAATTTTTTTAACATTAAATTATTTTATTTTGTCTCATTACAATAATAATTACTATTCTGTTTTTAAATAATATGTGAAATTATGTAAGCGTAAAAAAGGAGAGTTTTAAACAATGAAGAGAACCATAAATAGAAAAATAGAACATTTTCTCATTAAAAAAAAAAAAAAAACGGTTTTTAAACGTTTTCATAATAATCAACATGTAAAGTTTAAAAAAAAATGGTATTTTTTTAATGTAAATTATGGATTTTTATTCCTTATGTCCCTTTTTTGTCTAATAGAATAATATATTATTGTTATCTTTGAATTTGATATATGTATGTATGTATGTATATATACATACATGTCCTTTTACATATTTAAATAGAAGAAAATATTTTATAAATTTTTTTTCGTCTCAAATGAAATTTATATATGTATATTTATACTGTTTTCATACGAACTAGGTCCTTTTCCACATTAAATTTGTCTATTTTTCAATGAATTGGTATTTTTTAAAATCCACCACACTAGCCCAACCAAAGATTGCAGAAACTTGAGCCATAAAACTAACCTACTTTGACAAAATTTCAGACACCTAGCTTTATTTGGTACAAAGTTATGCTTTTAAAACGACAAATCATATACACACCACACTAGCCCAACCAAAGATTGCAGAAACTTGAGCCATACAATTAACCTACTTTTGACAAAATTTCAGACACCTAGCTTTATTTGATACAAAGTTAAGCTTTTAAAACGAAAAATAATAAACTCCCCACACATTTTGAAAACTAAAAATTGAGAAAAACTGACATAAAATCCCTTTTTTGTAGGGATTTGGCTTTTAAATTTTTTGATTTATAATTTATTAAATTTTATTTCTAAAAATTTGCGTTCCTGATTGCTTGGTACAAAAACCCATTTTTAAGACCAAAATTCGCGAAAAATTGACATAAATTCATTTTTTTTAGGGATTTGACTTTTAATTTTTTGATTTAAAATTAATTAAATTTTCTTTCTGAAAAATTGCGTTCCTGGTTGCCTGGTACAAAAACCCATTTTTCATACCAAAATACGAGAAAAATTGACATAAATTAATTTTTTTATAGGGATTTGGCTTTTAAATTTTTTGATTTAAAATTAATTAAATTTTCTCTCTGAAAAATTGCGTTTCTGGTTGCTTGGTACAAAAACCCATTTTTAAGAGCAAAATTCGAGAAAAATTGACATAAATTAATTTTTTTGTGGGGATTTGGCTTTTAAATTTTTTGATTTATAATTTACTAAATTTTCTTTCTGAAAATTTGCGTTCCTGGTTGCCTGGTACAAAAATTCATTTTTAAGACGATAATTTGAGAAAAATTGACATAAAATATTTTTTTGTGGAGATTTCGCTTTTAAATTTTTTGATTTTTAATTTATTAAATTTTCTTTCTGAAAATTTGCGTTCCTGGTTGCCTGGTACACAAACCCATTTTTAAGACCAAAATTCGAGAAAAATTGACATAAATTAATTTTTTTGTGGGGATTTGGCTTTTAAATTTTTTGATTTATAATTTACTAAATTTTCTTTCTGAAAATTTGCGTTCCTGGTTGCCTGGTAAAAAAATTCATTTTTAAGACGAAAATTTGAGAAAAATTGACATAAAATATTTTTTTGTGGGGGTTTGGCTTTTCAATTTTTTGATTTGTAATTTACTAAATTTTCTTTCTGAAAATTTGCGTTCCTGGTTGCCTGGTACAAAAATTCATTTTTACGACGAAAATTTGAGAAAAATTAACATAAAATACTTTTTTTGTGGGGATTTGGCTTTTAAATTTTTTGATTTAAAATTAATTAAATTTTCTTTCTAAAAATTTGCGTTCCTGGTTGCCTGGTACAAAAATTCATTTTTAAGACGAAAATTTCAGAAAAATTGACATAAAATACTTTTTTTGTGGGGATTTGGCTTTTAAATTTTTTGATTTAAAATTAATTAAATTTTCTTTCTGAAAATTTGCGCTCCTGCTTGCCTGGTACAAAAACCCATCTTTAAGACCAAAATTCGAGAAAAATTGACATAAATTCATTTTTTTTTAAATTCACTTTTAATTTTTTGATTTAAAATTAATTAAATTTTCTTTCTGAAAATTTGCGCTCCTGGCTGCCTGGTACAAAAGCCCATTTTTAAGACCAAAATTCGAGAAAAATTGACATAAATTCATTTTTTTGTAGGGATTTTGCTTTTAAATTTTTTGATTTAAAATTAATTAAATTTTCTTTCTAAAAATTTGCGTTCCTGGTTGCCTGGTATAAAAATTCATTTTTAAGACGAAAATTTGAAAAAAATTGACATAACTTTTTTTGTGGAGGTTTGGCTTTTAAATTTTTTGATTTATAATTTATTAAATTTTATTTCTAAAAATCTGCGTTCCTGGTTGCCTGGTACAAAAATTCATTTTTAAGACGAAAATTGGAGAAAAATTGACGTAAAATACTTTTTTTGTGGGGAATTGGCTTTAAAATTTTTTGATTTATAATTTATAAAATTTTTTTTCTGAAAATTTGCGCTCCTGGTTGCCTGGTACAAAAACCGAATTTTAAGACTTTTTAAGACCAAAATTCGAGAAAAATTGACATAAATTAATTTTTTTTTAGGGATTTGACTTTTAATTTTTTGATTTAAAATTAATTAAATTTTCTTTCTAAAAAATTGTGTTCCTGGTTGGATGGTACAAAAATCCATTTTTAAGACCAAAATTCGAGAAAAATTGGCGTAAATTCATTTTTTTGTAGGGATTTAGCTTTTAAATTTTTTGATTTAAAATTAAATAAATTTTCTTTCTAAAAATTTGCGTTCCTGGTTGCCTGGTATAAAAATTCATTTTTAAGACAAAAATTTGAGAAAAATTGACATAACTTTTTTTGTGGAGATTTGGCTTTTAAATTTTTTGATTTATAATTTATTAAATTTTATTTCTAAAAATTTGCGTTCCTGGTTGCCTGGTACAAAAATTCACTTTTAAGACGAAAATTTGAGAAAAATTGACATAAAATACTTTTTTTGTGGGGATTTGGCTTTTAAATTTTTTGATTTATAATTTATTAAATTTTCTTTCTGAAAATTTGCGCTCCTGCTTGCCTAGTACAAGAACCCATTTTTAAGACCAAAATTCGAGAAAAATTGACATAAATTCATTTTTTTTTAGGGATTTGACTTTTAATTTTTTGATTTATAATTAATTAAATTTTCTTTCTGAAAATTTGCGCTCCTGGCTGCCTGGTACAAAAGCCCATTTTTAAGACCAAAATTCGAGAAAAATTGACATAAATTCATTTTTTTGTAGAGATTTGGCTTTTATATTTTTTGATTTATAATTTATTAAAATTTTTTTCTGAAAATTTGCGTTCCTTGTTGCCTGGTACTAAAACCCATTTTGAAGACCAAAAATTGAGAAAAATCACATAAAATCATTTATTTGTAGAGATTTGGCTTTTAAATTTTTTGATTTATAATTTCATTTTAATTTGAAAAACGATCAATCAATTTGATGATTTGAAAAATAAACAAATTTCATTTGAAAAAAGATCATATTCTTGTGAAAAGAAATATCTATATATACATATATGTAATACACGTATGTCCTAATAAACTTTTTATACATATTCTTAAAAAAGAAAAAAAACTTAAATAAATTTTGTGTGGTTTTTTTTTTTGGTTTTGAAAAGTGAAGAAAATTTATTGGTCTTAACTTGAACTAATTTACTCGGAAAAGTCCACCCACAATGAAAATAGAAAAACCAACTATATCACTTTACTCTAATGTAAATACATATAAGATCTTTTTTAAAATCTTTCCATATAACAGTTATTAAGTTAGAAAATATATTATTATTTTGAGAGTGTTAAAATTAGTTATAAAAAAAAAAATAAGTACTTAGATAAAATTTTTTACAAAATATTAAGGAATAAAAACATACTCATATATTATATAACTATACATTTTCGTCCTTCCTAATTTCTTCCCATCAAGGATTTAAGGCGACATTTCATTTAACAAAAATCTTATTATTAGTTTTTTTTTTTTTTTATTTTACCAAAAGTTTTTCCGACTTTTATTTTTATTATAAATTTTTTTTTTTTTTTGAAAAAAAAAAGTTTTCCCATATTATGAAAAACACTTTAATCTTACAAAACAAATAAAAATCACTATCATGCATCTATGTATATTTTTATAATATTGGTCTCAACCTCACCTCAAATATAAGTTTAAAAAAAAAAAAACAAAAAAAAATTCTTTAAAAAAAATAGTTAACGAAAACTTTGAAATTAAAGTTGGTTGGTAATCTTTATGAGATGCAAAAAGATGAAAGTAAAAAACTAGACCAAAATAAATTAAGAAGATAACCAACTAGAGCATATATAAGTTACCAAATTTTAGGAGATGAAAGGACATAAACAGGATATTTTATATTAGGAATAAAAATATAACTAAAAAAACACTTTTGTTTTTAAGTTTTTTTGATATAAGAAAATGAAATAACAATTAAATCATAAAAAGTTCTATATTCTGGGGAGGTCGAATTAAAGTCGAATCTACTTTATTACCAAATAACAATGGAAATAAGGTCGAATTTGACATTTTATCTTATTTCCAATGAAAATTTTCCAAAAATAAATTCAAATGTAAAAAAGGAGTTGAATTTATATCCTTTATTTCATTGGGTGTTATTTCTGAAAAAAATGTGAAATCGAATCCAAAAAAAGCGAAATATACAAAAAATCGACCTATTTTCCTTTCGGTTATGAAAAATATGAGACTTGCAGAAAAAAGTTTTAAATTGATATAAAAATAAACTTAATTCCTTTTTTATAGGTTTCATTATACATATTTTATAGCTTCCATTATGCAAGTTTTCAAAATAATGAGAACTACCGCCCCTAAACCACCGCTAAATCAATTATTTGAACTTAAATTTTGTAAGCAACTTTAAAGTCCTTCTATAGTGATTCTTTTGAAATACATTTTTAATTAGTAACTAAAGAATTTAAATTAATTGGGCTTCGGTCCAAAAACCTTTGTCAAGGAAATTACTTTAATCCTGATTTTGATTTCAATCCTAATTTGATTTCAGCCTTGCATATATACTAATGTGTAAATATTCAGGAAAAGGGAGTAACCCCTATTTAATAACCAACTACAAAACGTTTCCTAGTGCCAAATTTGATGTACAATTATTTCTAAATATTCTGGAGAAAGTTTTTGAGAAAATTCTCGTTTTAAAAAGTTGGGTACAAAATCAATGTATTACCCTTTTCCAGAATATGTATACAAGATTTGTAAGAGTTAAATAAGCAGCGATGTAAGAGTTGACTTCAAAATCAGTTGTCCTTTTGCATTATGATTTATTTTTTGAAATTTCCATTTTTTACATTATTAACTTTATTTTTGAAATTGCTAATTTGACTTAATTTCCATTGTTCTCAATTTAACACCTCCCTTTATTCCTTCATTTTGTTTTTAAGGAATTGAAGAAAAGTTTCAACTTTCAAATATATCAACTATCTGCTATTTATTTTCCATTTTTACAAGGTTTTTTTAAATAAAAAGTTTTTCTTATTTTTTTTTTTTGAAATAAGGAAGTTTTAAAGTAAAACTTAAAAGTTTGTAAATTTTTTATATATATATATATATACTTTTTTTTCATCTTTAATATTTTTATGAAAATAAATGTTTTGTAACAAACATTGTAATAAATAATTATCAAGGAAAGTATTATATGATGACATAAACTTCAATAAAATAAAAGTTTTTCAGTTTTCCCGGAAAAACAATTTTTTTTTTTTTTTTGTTATTTGTGCATTTTAAAAATAAAAAAAAAATTTAAAAATAAAAGTTAATTTTAACGTGGTAAACAATTTTTTTCATTCATTGGATTTTTAATTCAATTAATCCGATTTTTGTTTAAATGTTTTCAGGCGACGGATTAAAAAATTGTAAACATTTATTAAATATATATGATCAACAAGGTATTAAGTGTTACGTGAAAAACTGGGTTTTTTGAATATTTTTTTATTTGTTTTGAAATGGAAATTTATGAAAAAAAATTATTCAATTAATTGAAAATGGCAGTTGAAATTAATACATGTTATACAATTAATTAATTAAGTTTTTATTAAATTGGATATTGGTAATACGTAAATAAGATGATATTCTGTATGTAGGATTATAATTGAATATTTTATTACCTAGAAAATATCGGCCCACTACTTATTTGTTAATATGCAATAAATTGATTAATTAAAGTTATAGTAATTTAGGGAAACCGGCAAGTTGGCAATTTTCATTTGGCGACTGGATAGTTAGACAAAGTTAGTAATTAGACTTAGCAATTTACACACTTAAAAAATTATTTTACATTTCTCAGTCAGGGTTATTTTCCTTTTATAGAATATCAGATTGTACTTTAGGAGGAATTTTAAAGTTGGATTTAAAAGCAGGATTATCCCTTTTTTCGGAATTTGAGTTTTATATATATGCATTCGTGAGTTGTTAAATGTCAAAATGTTAAGTCTCGGATTGCGAAATTTCCATAAGTCTCTTTTGTGAAATGTCCATTGATCCAAATGTCCTGTTACCAAGAGTACCGTTCCTTAAATTTATTATATAATATAATGGATAATCTTTTTGAATAAACGAGATTCATTTATAGAATGAAATTTTACTAATGGGGTAATTGGTCGAAAAAATTTAAACAATTAAAGTATCTGTGGATTATGTAGTTTAAAGATAAATTACAAATAAGAAACCACTGTTTCATTCTGTTAAGAAAATTTGGCATCTAATCTGCAAGTAGAATACCTAACAGACCTATTTCAAATTAAATTCTGTGCAATGAGACATGTTACATTAAAAAACACGATGCTGTAAAACGCCGAAGGTTAAAAACCTATAAAGTTGTTAAAAACCAACCTACAAAGTCTATCAAACAGTGAAATTAAAAATTAAAATATATATAATCTTCTATTATCTGTAATTCTTAAATAAAACCTAAATCTTAGATACTTTAATAAGCTGACAGAAATAATTATACTAAAAATTATTGCCTTATTTTAATAATCTAATTACACCGACTTACTTTATGCGTTATAAATGGTGTGAATTTTTCAACTAATTAGAGAAATGCCCTCCAAAATAATATGAATGGTTCTTACAACAGAGTTCCTATACTTATTACCTAAATAATTACACCAAGGACAATTTTATTGAGGCTTTTTATATATCAGAATTATTTTTTTTCATATTATGACCTTCAAATGTAATTAATGAAAATACCTTATAGACATTTACATCAATATTCTAAAAAAATATATTTAATTTACAATATAACTTAAGTTCTATAATTTTTTAATCATCTTCTTCCTCATTATATTGTGTCTCCTAATATATATTATATATATATATAAAATAATAACAAACTAATAAATTAAAATAGACATTTAAAAAACATCAACCAAAAACCAACAAAAAATTTTATTTCTTGGATTCATTAAAATTAATTGAAGTCTTTCAAAAGCCTCAAAATATCTTAGAAAATAAACATCACGCGAAAAACAAAAACACTGATCCATTACATAATTATATAGACAACAAAATAGACAGCAAGAATCACCAAAAAAAAAAAAAAAAGATGAAGACAAGGTCAAATTTTATGTCTTTAGGCACCTATTCATTAGTTAAGATGAAAAAGAAATGTGCGTAAGTAATTTTAATTATTTGTACACTTTTTTTTTTGTTCAAAGCAATTTATCCCATAGATTCAATATTCAAGAAGTAGGTTATAAGCTTAACGGTACTTTTTTTTCTAAAATAACCTGAAAGTTTATACACTTTAATCAAAAAAAATCTCTTAAGTTAAATTACCGTCGGTCATTCATTATCCCAAAAATAAAAACAATATAAAATGGCGTAAAGCAAAACATAATAATTAATCATCTTTTATCTCGCTCTTTTCTCTTTTCCCTTTTTTTTTTTTGATTTGTTTGTTACTCTGTTTCTTTCACCCATTTGTCATGTTTTTGTTATTGTTTTTTTTTTCTAATTTTCAAAATTAACATTAATTTTCTCCTCTTTTAATTTGTCTAAATGCCTTCAAAACAATCACACAAATCTGCTTTCCATTTCCATATATTTTTTCTTTCATTTACTCTACTCTAATTTTTTTTCACGCGTATATATGTCTGTCTCGTTTTTGTTTTATAACTTATATAAATTCATGATTTAAAACAAAAATGTCAAACAAAAGTAAGAATATATATATAGACAACAAATCAGTGACAAAGGATCAACAATAATAACAAAATGGAAGAGCTTCTGTTTTAGAAAGAGAGAGAGAGAGAGGGGGGGAAGAGACAGATAAAATATTATTAGAATCTCTAAAGTTAAAATGGTTTGTTTATTAAAAATATGAACTGAATTATACTTTAAAATGAAAATTTGACTACCACTAATACAAAACAAGTAATTAACTACAGTAAGTCGATGCAACCGACTTAGTAATACCCTACATCTAGAAAATTACAGATATACGAACCTCCACATCAATTCATTTCAGATTTCGAGAACATTAAGATAATAGAACAGAACTGCCTTGTACTTAAATTTTATATAGTTTTATTTATTCCGAAGATATGTATTTCAGGTTTTTAGAGGTGTGTGACAGGTTCTCGGAATATCCCTCCTCCCTTTGGTACCAAATTTCTGCAATAAAATAAAAACCTGACAAAACACGCTTATACCGCATTTCAAGTTTCTATTTTTATCAATTTCAAAGATAAATATGCTTGTTAAATCTCGGGAGGTACGAAACATAGTATTCGAAACATAGTTCCAATTCATTTTAAACTTAAAGGATTCCCTTATGTCCTAGAGAAACAAAACACCCTTATACCAAATTTGATGCTTTGATTTTTATTGATTTCCAAGATAGGCTCGTTTGTTGTTGGTTCTTTAAGAAGCTTCCAGAACCCTCGGTCGAACTCTTTCATTTGCAGTTCCCGCCTTACTTTCAACATCAGTAACCTACAGTATTAAGATAACATCTTTATTTATAGTGTTAACATGCTTACAGACGGACGAATGGACGGACATATCTAAATCGACAAAGAAGGTGATGCTGAGCATGTACATTACTTCCTCCTCGTGGATATAAACCTTGTTACAAAGTTAATATACCCCAATACCTATATTAGATGTAGGGTAAAATAATTTTTTTTTTTAAGTTTAAAAGAAGCTGCCTGCAGAAGCGGTTGAAAACAAAGCCAGTAAAACACTTGATTGTAAAGCATCAAGTAAATGATATTTGTAATCTGTCGGTCATCAGCCTTTTAAAGTTTTTTGTTCACTAACAAAATTCAACGCACATTTCATTTTCCTTTTTAATATAAAATCTCATTTTTTACTAAATTTTTTTTTTTTTACTTTTCTAAAAAATCAACCGTTGCAAATTTACCGTATTTTCTACAGAATTCTTCACTCAACTGTTATCAGGACATTCAAACTTATAACAAAAAAAAGGTAAAATATTTAAAACAATAATTAAGACCTTAAGAGATTCCAGAACAATGACAAAACTTTCAGCACACGCACAGTTATCTAAGATTGACAGGCAAAAAAACAAAATAATTAACCATAGACATCGCATTAGAAAACTTCACAGGATATTTCAGGATTAAATCTATATATATTTACTATATATATACATACCTATCTACTATACACATAAAATGTAAATTAAATAAAAACGGGGGTAAAAAAATGACAAAAAGAAAATATTGAATGAAATTGTTTGCGGTATATACCTTAAGGTAAATGTCCTTCCGGTATCAAAATAAAAAAAAAATAACTACAAGATTTATAAAATATTAAAAGATACAAAAGAAGTGGTTTTTTATTTAACTGTAAATTGTTTTAAAATAATTTGGAAACGTGTTTTATATTAAAGAAGGTAAATTAAAGCAGAAGCGAAGGTCAATTAATTTTTAGAATAAGCAAATTTCATAAATTAAGCTGTTAAGCATCATATTCTAAAAATAGATCAACACAAGAATCCAGAGATGTTGGCCATGAAGAAAAAATTTAAAAGAGATCTTCTATGATCAAAGATTTGACAACCAAATTATCTGTGAAATACTTATAAGCTTCACGCGATACACAAAATTATATCGAACCCATTGAAATTCTTTAAAATGCTGTTCTAAATTGCGAGGGGGAAATAAAGCCTAATAGGTTAAATGTACCAAGGTTTCATTCCTCTTTTCAAAGCGAAGTAAGACCTACTTTTTTTTTAAAATGATGGAAATAAAGCCTAATTAAAATTTACTATGTCTATTAAAAATTCTGAAAAAGGGAGCAAACGTAGTTATCCGACTATAAAATCCCTCTAAATAGATAAAATATAGAAAAACCTTTATTTTATAATCAACCATAATAAAACTCATAAGTGACAGCGTAAAGAGGCCAGTGGCGGTACCGTGTGCTTCCATTTCCTCAAGGGGAACTAAAAATGAGCGAGATCAGACCATGGGTTCGGATTCTGGAAGCTTGTTAACGAACCAACAGCAAATGAGCATACCATGGAGATCAATAGCACGAATTCAGTTATAAAGCTAAGAAATAAGGCGTGGTGAAGAGTGTCTTGAAGAACAAGACACTACACGAATTCCACGGGACTAATTAGAATATAGAATAAATAAAATCTATGGAGTTTAATTCTCTTTGGAATGGAAATCAGAACTACCGCGAAATTTCACGAATTAGGCCTTCTTTTCTAACTCAATTTTGGAACAAGGTCTAGCAGACATTGTAGCTCTACACCTTATTTTCTCCTGCCGTTCTAAATACCATTTTATATCAAAATTCGGCCAATCATAATATGATTACAATTATAATATGAAATCTAAATTTCTCTCACTCTGATATAATATCTGTTCAATAAAACCATAACATTTTTAATAAAACTTTGATACACCCTTATCCCATTTATAATCATTTACTATTTTTTTTATTTTCACAAATACATAGAAATGAAAATACGTATATATAATTTTGCACACACTTACATCAGTCTTTACAAAACAATCTTTATAAAACAATCTTTACAAATCACATAATTTCATTCAATTTCGAATAAAAAACTAAATTTATCCAATAAGCTTAATGAATTTTGTAATTTTCTTTATTTTTCCATTTTCATTCATTTTTAATTTTTTTATTTTTTTTTCTATTCTTTAGTTTTTTCATAATTCATCGCATCAACAACATAAGAAACCAAATTAAGAGAATTCTAATTTGGTGACATCAGGTGAAATATTCAAAAAAAAAAAATAAATTTTATCCCACCTCAAACCACCAAGTCTCATCTAAATTATATCATCAAATGACAAAGTATTTATAATGACTTGTTTTATTTTTGAAGGCCAGTATATATACATACAAACTTTGATTCATACCCTCAATTTACATTTACACCACTATATATATAGGCATTAACTATTTACAATTTGTGCCATCCCTATTCCTTTTGAAAAATCTCAAAAGACTGAAAACAAAACTTAAGAAAATTATATATGTATATGTATTTATGCAAGGATTTTTCTATAAATAAAAAAGAAAAATGTTTATGGAAAATCTTGTTTTTTTTTTCTTGTTATTTTCCCACAAAACAATAAGATTAAGACAAAAAGCAAAAAAAAATAAGAAAAACAAATTAAAATAATAAGAAAGAGATGGAAAAAGCAGAAAAAAATATAACAACAACTTATTAAGAAAAGGAACAAGCAAATTGAATAATACATTAATTAAGTAAATTCGCTTGACTTTGCCAATTTTTTTTGTTCTCTTACTCACTTACTTCTCGTCCCTCCCACTTTCACTACCTTTTTCTCTAGTAATTTTACACTCTTTAATTCGCAATGAATACCAACGTTAGCGCGTTAGGTTTTTAGTAGGGTTGGGTACGTAATCCCAAATCACAAAATCATAAAATCCCAAATTACAAAATACCAAATTACAAAGTCCCAAATGACAAAATCTCAAATTGCGAAACTATATTCGGGTTGGGTACGAAATACCAAAAAAGCAATTTCTTTTCCAAAATATCATTTACATACTTCCATAATTTCATAAGAATGTACTAAAACAATCCATACTAACTCATGTGTATATATTCTGGGAAAAGCGCTTAATCCTCATTTTGTAACCAACTTTAAAATCTTGCCTAATAATTTTTTACATGCATATTTCAACAAAAAAAAATTTTAAAATAGTGGAGGCTGCCGCCCCCAAACTCCCGCCAAACAAATTATTCAAAACCCTTATTATGAATCCAGCTCTAAAATCCCTCCTTTTTACGCTGTGGAAACTATTTTGTGGCATTTTTTTTTTAGAATTGGAATAAAATATTAATTCTATTTTATTTTAGAAGATGGTTAATTCAGGGCTAGTTGCAATTATCAACTTAAACGATTTTGATACTTTGAGATTTTATGATTTGGGATTTTGAGACATTCCTCTTCCAGTAATATAACAACAAGATTTTTGGACCAGGATCATGAATTAGGGTACCGGCGCATAAAAAAAAAAATAAAACATACACCGTTAATAAAGATACTTTTTCGATTAATATAGGCTAATGATTTTAATGAATGTTATTTTGTTACCTTTTTTTATTTTTCTTGTTATTATTGTTTTTTTTAATGATCTTCTTTTCGTCTAATTCGCTCCTCCGAACAATGAAAAGCTGAATATTGTTTTTGTTTTTAATAAGGATTAAAAACATTGCGTGTAAAAAAAAAAAAAAAAAAAATGGGACAAAACTTGTTGTTTAAATATTTAAAGTAATAAGGACAAAAATTCAAAGACATTTAGAAAAAACTAAAAATAGGATTAATTATAGACAGGGATAAAAAAAATTTAAATAAGGTGTTGATTAAATTTAGTATTCATAGTAAAAGAATTACCATTATCCGATTATAAGAGGATAATAATGGTATTTGTAATACTTGACTTTTTTTTTATATTTAAATTAATAACGCCTTTTTTAAGGGGAAATTTGGTTCAATATAAACATTTTTATTATTTTTTTTTTAATACTTTAAATACAACTTAACTTATCATTTAAATTAAGAATAATTGATAATATAATTGAACTTTGAAAGAAGTTTTAAGTTTATCGTTGTTTCTTATATAGAATTCATAGAGAATTATAAGTATATGTATGAAGAATTAACTTTTAATTAATGGCACAATCTATTATATAATTTATGTAAATTAAAATAATAGTCTAAATTTTAAAGATAATATTATTTATTGTAATGTTAATGAGAAAAGTTGAACTTAAAATCAGTAGGTATAATTCAATCTATCTTTTAAAAAAAACGTGACAATTTATTTGCGCCAATTAATAATATTAGAAGAATCAAATTTTATGATATGGTCATTAAAAAAAAAAGAATATTTGTCAGCTCGATTAGTTATAGGTAAGTATTTATGAATGAAAACCTTCTTCATTCATTGCAAAACTCAGTTTTATTTTGGTTTCTACATGAACTGTCCCAGAACATGTAAAAGTTAACGGCTGGGTGGTTACAGTTTCGACCTTTAATGTGAAAGTCCCAGGTTCGAATGCCTGTTAAAGTAAAAACTATTTATCTGGTTCTGGACTCAACTCAGCTATGATTCGCCATTAGGTTTAAATTAATGGTTTAATCAATAATTATATATCTTTTATAAAAATACATTAATAAAAGAATATAAACAAATAATGTAATTGATTAATATAGCTCACAGATATAAAATACAATATAGAAAATTATTACAATATAAACAATCTAAGACATTTCTACATATTATTAGGCGTAGTACTATCTCATGTTTAAATTGTATGTAGAATTCATTTAATCAGTTCTAATAATATGAAAATAATATTTCCCCCTGTTCCATTCCATTAATCATTTAAATTTATAAGAATTTGGTAGGGTACTATAAAGTGACTACATAGTTATTTAACTCAATTGTTCTTCAATCTCTGCTTTAAAACAAAATTGAGAACTTGCGCCAGTTAATAATTAGAAGAGTCATATCTTATTTATAAAAATTTTGTAGGGTACTATAAAGTGACTATATAGTTATTTAACTCAAATATTTTTCAATTTTTGCTTTAAAACTAAATTGAGAATTTGCGCCAGTTAATAATTAGAAGAGTCATATCTTATTTATAAACATTTGGCAGGGTACTATAAAGTGAATATAGTATTTAACTCAAATGTTCTTCAATCTGTGTTTGAAAATAAAATTGAAAATTTGCGCCAGTTAATAATTAGAAGAGTCATATATTATTTATAAACATTTGGCAACGTACTGTAAAGTGACTACATAGTTATTTAACTCAAATGTTCTTTAATCTCTGCTTTAAAACAAAATTGAAAATTTGCGCCAGTTAATAATTAGAAGATATATTATGGCTTTTCAAAAAAAAAAAAAATAATAAATATAAGCCACTAATACTTAGTACAGACGAACGAACCGAGTGAAACTATAGTATAAAAAATAGGCAAATATATATAATTAATACCTAAAAAATGATATGGGAAAATACGAGTCCAATCACTTATTAATTGTTTAATAAAATTAACTCCACTTTTAATTAACTTTTACAAAAACTTTTCCTAAACTCCCAATTATTATAGCATCACTTATGAGTATCAAAACTTTAGAAAATAAAAGTCAACGCGATATAATTCTATTATAAAATATTTAATTAACTATTTACAAATCTTTATAATTAAAACTAATAACAAAAATTGTCATCTTACTACTTTTACTTATGTGATTACTTTTATACCCATCAATTTTTTTTCTTAATCATTATTAAATTTTAATAAAAAATTTTCTATCATCTTATACAATTTTCCAATCAATTCATAAAAATTTTCTTTATTAATAGAAAAATAAATGATTTTTTTCTTGGAAAACTGCCCAAAAAACATGTATATATATGTATGTATATATGTTTGTTCTATTCCTAAACAGATCTTCAATTTCTAATTTACAATAAGAAAAAAAAAAGGAAAAAACAAGAATTGAAAAAGAAAAAAAGTAAAGTTATAGAAATTACTGTTAATGTCAGAATCAAATAAAGCATAGAAAATCATTTTTTTGAAAGTTGAATCCTAAATCCTTCAATTCCTTCAATTTTTTTTTTGATTCATTGATTTCTTTTATATTTTAGTTTTCTTTTTGTGTGCACCCATCAAATACATATAATAAAATATATTGTTAGTTTCTTTAGATTTTTATGACATACATACATATATACTTGCATAAATATTCTGATATTTTTAGGACATTTTCAAAAAAATTTTTGTAAAAATGTGCCTATTATATACTCAGACTGTCCAGCCATTTGAATTAATGAAAAGAAATTTTAACTACATATAGATTTCGCAAAATTTCATGAAATCACTTTTTTCTGTAACCCCTTTTGTTACGAAGCTGTTATCTCGCCAAATTCCGGAAAAGCCCTATATTTAAATTGTTATAACAAGAAATTCTATACTAAGAATATTTTCAATCTGGAAACTAAAATAGGTAGCTGCTTTTATTAGATTTATAAATATATACAAAATAATTATAAAGGGTTGCTATGCGAAATCTTAATTTACTGTTATGCAACATTCAATTTATCCAAAAATCTTTACTCCTCATATCCTCTAAACAGCTTTGGTTTGAAATTTGAAAATTATGGAAGAAGTTAGATGTTTAGAAATTTTTTTGGTGACGTTCACAGTTTAGGAGCTGTATTGGATTTAACTTGAATTCCTGTTCAAGGGATTTTTATTTTAAAGGGGTCCTCAAAATTGTAAAAAGTATCCTATATATATATTTTTAACTAAATTTGCTTATATAATAAAATTCAAAGAATAGACCTTAATTTTGATGTAAGTAACATTTGAATTCTATACATCTGAAAATTTTGGGCGGGGGGAGATAGGGTTTAGATCCTTAAGAATCAGCCTGAGTTTGTTCAGAAAAAGTTCCAAAACCTTTCTTAATTAAGTGTAAGGAAATTAGAATTTAAATTACCATTTTTGTGAATTGGACGATGTACTTGTATATATGTCCAAGGTAAAACATGAGGTGTAGGGTCAGAACTCCCAGGGTCATAAGTCCCTTAGAGATTTATGACTCACTTAGTGGGATGTAAATCCCTAAGGGACTTATGACTTTGGGAGTTCTGACCCTGCCCCAAAACATGAACTTTTTTCAAAACATGCTAAAAGGTTTTCTTAATTGCATTGGGCTTATATTCTAAAAATTGATTTCATTATTATATTCATTAGTAATTAATAAAATATTTGCATTTAACATTAGTTATATATAGCTTTGGAAATGTCCTACTTTAAAAACCCTTGGCTGTTTTTTATCACTTGTAATGCAATATATCTAAAGATATATTAGAATTATTACAATTCTCTTTTATTATTTATTTGTTTGATTTTTTTGTTTTGTGTTGATATAAATATGACGACCCCCAGAGGGTGAAAAATTCTTTTAAATGAATGCAGAATTCAGAAAGTATTCATTTTTAACAGAGTATAGAAAAAAAAAATTTGGGCTTATGAAAACTTAATAGGAAAAAAAAACAAACAAAATAATAAATAAATATTGTAGAAATATATAGTAAATCATTAATTTTATTTTATTAACATTGACGCGCCCTCCACTTACTACTCATACCAATCATTATAATACAAGTCTTCAATCTTTTCTATTCATGTTTTTTTTTTTGACTAAATTATCCTGATTTCTTCCCTTTTTTTTACTGTGTTTGTTTGTTCCTTTAAATTGAATTTTAAGGATTCTTTTAAAATATGATGGTCTTTATTCACGTGCTTTAAGGTTTATTTCAATTTTTTTTGTAAGAGTTTTCTATGAATAATACAAAATATTAAATGAATATTTTCATAATATAAACCAAATATATATATACAATAATGAGTTATATCAAAATATTTTAATAAATATATTATATATATATTTATATATACATATCTTATGTACCACCCGCTTGCATAAATTGCATATAATAAAACCCTTTGTACAAAAAAAACTGCGAATTGCGAAATTAGACAAATGTACAATTTTTTTTAGGAGGCTTGTTATATTATAAAAAATTTATATATTTATATATATATTACTTCTGTATCAGTGGTTTGTTTGTTATTTTTTTATTTCGATTCAAGTTTATTATATTATCAAAATTGATCGATCCAGTGGGGTTTTAAATATGTACTAAGAAAAAAAAAGATTTAGTTATATTTTGTTTTTTATGATGAATTTAAGAAAATGTTTCATATTTTTTTTGTTGCTGTTGTTGTTTTTTTTAGTAAATCCCTTCATATGAAAAATGAAATAATAAAAATGTTAAAAGATATAACAATAAGCAAAATAAATAAGGAAATAAAGTTGGAGTTGTGTGTGACTTTCGCGTTCAGATATTAATTTAGTAGCAAAGTTTATAAAGGAATATTTTCACTCCCTTGGAGTAAAGGAGTATACTCCAAGTATTTTGAATATAGGGCATTCACCAAGTCTATTTAGAATAGGCTTCAGTTTCTTTAATCGCTATATTCACCAAGCTGTTGATTACTCGACTGTAGCTATTGTATAAGATTATGGAAACACAAAATTTATGTGCGCCATCTATTATTCTACACAAGAGTTATTTATATTTAATCTTATTTTACATAACGGTATTAACTATTACGATATAATTATACAATTTTACGATATTTAATTATTAGATATAATCTGACCGGTGTTTAAACCGAGATTTTATTTTATTTATATACATTTTATATTTTACTATATACGAATTTGTTCACCATGGGGGATTTGTAAAGAAAATTTATTTTTAATATTTTTTTTTTTTTAATTAAATATTGTATAACCCGACTAGGAATCGAACTTGTACCCTTCTCGGTTAATAAGCCAAATCCTTACCCACTAAACCACCGAGGTCCTTGCTTATACACAATAATATTCATTTGCGTTAAAGCATTCTCAAACAGAGTATCCCTTAATCTATTCTCATACGAATTTACTGTTACCCAATTGAAATTAATTTTCATCATGATTTCAATACTTTCTTTTCATCACATTTCACATTAAATAGAGTAATAAAAAAAAACCATAAACAAATCCACCAAAAAATTTTCATGATCATTATCCTAGAAACCACAAATATAAAAAAAATAGCAAAAAAAATTTAGATGTAAACCTGACACGATGCCATATCACATCAGCAACATCATTATAATAAACAAGAATAAATTCGTATATGGTGCAGGGTCATAACTCCCATGGTCATAACTCCTTTAAGGACTTATGACTCATTTAATGAGACGTAAGTCCCTAAGGGGCTTAAGACACATAACAACGAGCCATAACTCCCTAGGGGACTCAGAGTGGTGGGTGTTAACTCCGTTATACAATTCTGAGCTGAAAAGTTAATTTTAATTATATAATTATATCAGTGACGGATACGAATATATATAGACTTTCGTGATCTATAACATTAAAAATAATGAGCACCCATTTTGTAGTTGGATTCGAAATCAGGGATATTTCCTTATTCAAAAATTAAAAAACAAACAAAAGGAACTTATGACTAACCTGACTTATGTTCCACGTAAATATTTTAAATTGATTCAAATGTCTCTTATTTTGAAATGAGTCATAGGTCCTTCAAGGACTTATAACCCTGGAAGTTATGATCCTGTGCACTTTTATATATATATATATACATATATACATAACGATGAATAAAAAACATACAAAATTAAAGATGAATCTATTCGAATATTTATTTAGATAAAAAAAAACAAGAATAATGGTGTATATAACTACACTTTTTTTTTATATAAGAGGGCGGATAAAATAGGAAGGTATAAAAGTATAAAAAACAATCACAAAATAAACCTGGTTAAAAAAAACACTAATAATTTATGGTTAAAGATTTTTTAAAAGGTATCAAAATCTGAAGGCATCAAACATCAAGACAAGAATGAAATCAAAATAGTTGAGCTCATATCCAATCCCTCAATCCTCTCAGCTCCATTTCCCCAAACAAAAGGAAATAAATATTATTTTTATTTTATTTTATATATATCCTTCAGTCAGGATAATACAAGAATAGATATCCATAGTACATATGACAGTCTATATAAAAAAAATTTTCAGATATTGTTACAATTTAAAAAGAAATTTTTTTTTTCCATAGAAATCCAAAAAAAAATTCCAATTCCAATTTTTTTCTTATGCTAAAATACGAGAAAATAAATAGGATTGAAAAATTTGAATGTCTTTTCTTATATACGGAATATTTTCTTTGTGTATAAAAAAACTTTATATAAAGGAATTTTTATGACAAGAGCACAATTAAGAAAATTTTTGTTTAAATCCATTAATCCACAAATTTTTTTTTTTTTAAGTATTAGGGAAACTAAGTGAAAGTAAAATTTACGGAATCAAATGGAAGTGCCTAACACGGGAGTAGTAAAAATCAAATACAGCATTATTAGAAATAAAATTAAATACTTAATACTAATTTTAATACAATATCGGAGGTATTGCCGCACTTTTCACATTAAATAAAGCACCACTCTGACTTTTTGATCCTTATCATTTTGTTAGAACTATCACTGGCAGATCGTCCAAAGAATAAGACAGGGAAAAAGAGCGTTAAACGAGTTTACGAGCTTTAATCCAAAACAATTGTCCAAATACGTACAGGGTGTACACAGATGCAATAAAATGGGAATGACATTAATTGTAGTAGATGAGAACAATCTGTAATTTAAAAAAAAAATGCTTGTGTGCCAAAGCACTGTAATATTAGAAAGCGGACATGCTTAATTACTAGGCGATTTATGGGAGTTGACAGTTGTTAATTCAGTTGCAATGTTGTTATTTAGCTGCAACAAATTTTTATATTCCTATCTCAATTTAAACACATTTAATGCGTATGAGAACATGTTAAACATTATCAAATACTTTAACTGTAATACCGTTAAAATATGCAACATTGAATTCAAGGGCACTGTAAAATTAAAAAAGCCAACAATTAAAGAAATTCGGGGGAAAATCCCATAAAAATGGTAAAAAAGTAAAAACATTTTAAATAAAAGGTTGTCCTCTTTCACAAAAGGATATTCAAGAGGAGATTTTACTGCTAACTCTTTTTTTTCTGACATGCTTCCTTCCTAAAATGAAAATCTTTTATCACTTATAATAAAAACCGTTTTTTTTATTTTCATTTAATAAAAATATTTAAAAAATCTTATAGAAAAATGAAGCACAGATATAGAAAAAGATGATTTACTACGAATTTCGTTTTTTTTATTTTATTTTCAATTTTGTGGCTGACATCAAGCTGTGTGACATATTACAAAAAGTGGTGCAAAAAAAAAAGGAATATTTTTTTTTTTAATAAAACTTCTTTTTTTCTTGCTCAAAAAATTCAAATTCAGGCTTTTGAAAAATAAATTTCCAGTCACATATTGAAAATTTAACACAAAATTAGATTCTTTCAAGTTCCAGAATTATTTTATTTATTACATTCTTTTCACAAATAAAATTGCATACTATTAGGCGACATTTTTTTTTTTATAATATTTTTATAAGTCTTTTTTTATACCCTACATCTAAAATAAAAGATATACAAAAATAGATACATTTTTGCTCAGCGTCACCTTTTGAGTCGATTTAGCGATAACCGTCCCTCTGTCCGTCCATACCTAAAGTTTGGAATGAATTGAAATTATGTTTGGGTATCTCCCCCCTACCTCCTAAGAATCTAAAGCATATCTTTGATATTTATAAAAATAGAAACTTGAAATTTAATCCAAGGTAATTAAGTCCTGCGTGCTTTTGTCCCTAAAATCTCAGATGAATTAAAGTAGTAGTTCGTGTAAATGTTAATTGAATTTTTCAAGTGTAGGGTATTGCTAAGTCAGTTGCATCGAATAACTGTTGTTAAATTTTTTTTTTTTTTTAATTTATTTTACAAATTGAAAAAAGATCAGGTATTAGTCAATTTCTATTTTATTTTTAGGTTAAAAGAAGAAAATAATTATTGCAATTAATTTATATTTAAATTAATTCCAAAAAAAACAACATTTAAGAAACCTTAAAAAAGAGTTTATATACACCCTAATAAATACTTTTTTTTAAATCATATATGGGTAAACGAATTTTTAGAACATTTGAGAATAAAAACACTTTTGGTCTTAATTCCAACCACATAAGTCAAGGTTAATTAATTTCAGATTATCACCAATTTTATATTGGTTAATTGAAAAGTTTTTTTTATATTTACTTTACTTCTTATTTAATAAGTCGATTTTTGTTTTTAAGTTAAAATTGATTTTTGTTTTTTTTTTTTTGTATTTTTTGAGTTTAATTTTCAAGTATTTAATTTTTAAACACTATTTAAAACCTGTTGATTTAATGAAAAGGTTAAATAGGTATTATGAAAAGTTACAATTTTGAACCACTAGTTAATTACCTAGTACCAACCCAACACAATAAACCACTTTTTTATGCTTATGTAGGATTTTCTTAAATACATACGTACATGTTACATTGTTAAGTAGAATATCTTTAAAAATGTTTTAAGAAGGCGTTACTGATACAGTATTGAAAGTAAAAAATAGGTAAGTAAAGAATAATACAAGTATTATATAATATAACAGAGTTTAAAACTGCCTAAACTTCTTCTATTTAAGATTTGCATTACCACATTTATATTATAGGCCATGCTTTGCATTCGATTTAAATTTCGAAAATTTGAACTACTTATGCCTTATTTCTTTAGATTCAGTTTAAAAATAAACTTTTGACATTACAGTCATCGTTTAGGCGTTTTAAGTGCATTTGTTAATTTGATTAGCGCTTGTAACGAAAGCATGACACTGAAGCAGAACTCAAGCCTTACTTTTTTTAAACAAAAATAAAATAATTTAATTAAAATAATTTGTAAATTATTAAAATATTTAAAAATGGCTTACGTTATGGATAGATATAAATTAAAATTCCATTTTTTTTTTTCAGATTACAACCAGTTTGGAAATCTTTGATTTATGGATCATACATGATCTCGTTTTTTAACAAGGTCATAAGAATTGAACTCATACTTGATTGTTTTAAGATTATGTTGCAAAATAAACACTTCACTGAATCAACATTAAAGCATAGGTACCTATTATGAAAAATTTAATTTTAAAAGTATTTAGTTGAATAAAGAAAACATCTGTGATAGAATGTCAACTTTTTCAATTTTTGTAAGTCTAACATTTAATTTTTGGTGAAAATAAAAATAAAAAAGTAAAGGTAAAAAATTCAACAAAAAATTATAAAAAAAAAACAAAATATAATGGAACACCTGGGTTACATTATTAAGAGAATTGAGCTGTAAATAATAATTCTCGTAATTCTCATCTAATAATAATAACAATAAAAGTAACGAATTTTAGAAAAATTACAGGGTTACTCAATATTCAAATATATATATGTTTAATGGAAATTACTTTATGAAAAACAAAACCGTGTAAAACAAACGCTGACTACACATACAACACGAAAGAATAAACTAAACTTAAATGTTTCTTTTATATAATATTTAATAATATCTTATGTGTTCACCATAGAAACAACTGCTCTTACAACGAAAGTGGAATTTGTTTATAATACGTAACTTTATCTAACGCTTTTGATTCAAGATATTTTGTTAGATTATTGTGTTAATGTTTAGAATAATTCCAATACATACACACAAAAATATTATTATCTATAAGTTTCTAAATGAGTCATTAACATGTTCAAATCTAAAAATTTGAGACAGACAAACAGGCAGACACACATACGGGCGAAAACAATACCTACCGGACTCTTATTATATTTCATATATAGCTGTTGGTAAAAAGTAACGTCAAAAAATGTGGAAAAGTGAAACCGTGTAAAATAAATATCGTGTTAAGTCGGTGATTAGTCAGTATACCTCTGAGTTAAATTTTCTCTAACTGTGTAACATAAAAAAGTTATGTTAAAGTTGAAATATAAGTACCTATGTGACTTTTCGTTCATACCAGTTACGTCTTCATACATGCCATCATCAAATTTTCCACATAATGTGACACAAAAAAAAATTCCTTTTCTATTTAAGGATTTGATTATTGTTCATGTCATTTAGGTAGTTAAGACTGTAATATTCATCTATTCTTTTCTCATTTTTTTATTTTCTCACTATTACGTTTTTCTTTCTCCAGTGAAAATTATGACATTAATACGTGTTTGACATTAATTTTTTCTTATTTTAAAGGTAAAAATGAGTAAAATAGAGAAAATGAAATGAATTTTGAATAAGATTAGAATATAAATATGTATTTTTAATAAAAGGAAAATAGTCAAAAAAAAAAAACAACAAAAAAAACGAATTTTCCAGTATTTTATTTGAAATAGAAAAATTTTCCAAATATGTTCAAGGATACATTATACAATTTATCACTAGGATTAAATAGAAAATTTATGGAATAAAATGATGATTTTGCTTTTTTTAGATTTAGGTTTTGATTAAGTTAAAACTTATCAAAATAATAATCTAGCAAATTAGTGGATAATGAAGACAATGAAGACAATGATTGTTAAAATAACAAAGATTCAAAATTAGCTATAAAATTAAATTCCAATATTTTGATATTAAAAAGCTGAAATATAGTTTATGATTTACCAAAATTCAATATATTAAATTTTTTACTAGTATTTAGTTTATTTTTTTGCAAAATAATTTCAATGATTAGAAGTTAAGAGTCTAGAAACACTTTTGCTAAATTTCTTCCTATTCCAAAATTTCAACAGCCCCTTATTTTCCTTAATAAATACTATACATTTGTCTTAAAACAATTATTCAAAATGTATAAATAAAATCTCATTAAAATATTGACATAATAATCAATTAAAGCTATTATATACTATTACTCTTATATATAGACTTCAAAATTATACTATTAAAAACTAATTTTAAAATACTCATATTTCATTTAACCGAACTAACAACATAAATTCAACATAACTCAACAAAAAAAGCAAAAATCCATTTTTAACAACATAGGAAACTTTTTTGCTTAAATTTCAGTTAAAATATATTTTTACCTTAACAGACAGGTAATGGCAGTTCTTTTTTAAAATATTAAAAACTTTAAATATAAATTATATATTTTTTATATTATAACCCAGTGATTTAAGACAATTTAATATTTACAATAGTATATAAATTCTGTCGTAAAATATCAAAATCTTCAGAAAATATAATTTATAACCTTAATCATAAATATTTAACAAACAAAAGTCTAATATATTGTTGATATAAACTGTGCGTGTGCCAAGCCATGAATTGAAAAGTAACTAAATTGGATTTGAAGTAGATAAAAATGCCTTAAGAATCTTGAAGATTTTGTTATAAAGCCTTATTTAAACAACTTGTTACAAAAGTTTTTTGGGACATTTTCGGAAGTTGTAGCTGGTGGTGTGAAGTTTAGTGATTTTAAAACAAAGTTAGACCTTTCCCTCCCTCTACATTATCAATTTTTCTATAATTTAACATTGAAATGTCTCAAATATCGTTAAATTCAAAAAGTATCTATTAGTTCTCCAGCCATTTTCTGACAAATTTTGTTAAAATAAGATTAAAGAACCTACGATATCGTATTTAACTTTAAGAAGTTATAGCCGAAACCTGAGTACAGTTGAGTGATTTTAAAACAAGTCATTGGGTCTTTAAATCTCTCTTTTATTTATTTAACATTAAAACATATCTTTAACTCTCAATTCGAAAAGTATTCTTTAAAGCGCCAGTCAATTTCTGACGAATTCTTGTGAAACGAAGGCTATTTAATTTTTAAAATCTAATACACAAACACTTCTTCCAGTAAATTACATTTATTAAAAATATATATGTATTTGATTAATCCCCAAAAAGAAAGGATTCAATTTAATAAATCCTTTTTAAGGTAATAAGAAAATTCAAAAAATCGGATAAAATCATTCATCTACATCTACACGTTTAAAAATCTGGCAACCCCAATGCATGTTAATGTTAACAGGATTCATAAAATAAAAAAAAAACTCAAAAACAAAGTGGTTGTGTTTCATGTTACTCTCTTGCTTCCCTATAATTTACTCTACTTTTAGGTTCTTGAAAATAAAATCACAAAACAAAATGATGAGCCTAAGTATTTATAAATAAAATAAAACAAAAAAAAAAAAAAACATTTTTACCTATATATTTATTTTTTTAAAGCCATCAAAATTTATGTTCAGCATTTTTCTTCTCATTTTCTAATTTATTTATACAATTTTTTTTCTTGTTATACTTTTATTATTTTTTTATTTCTTAATATCCTTGATATCCTTGTTTTTAGTTGTTAGAATTGAAAGCAAAAAAAAAAAAAAACAAAAACATTAAAACAATAAGGATAATAATAAAAGAACAAAATAAAATGTTCTTTTAAGGATTACAAAACAATATAAGAAACACATCATCATAACAAGAGGGATTATTACAGTTCATGCTAAATTGGTGCCTATCAAAATAAGATATATATATATATATATAAATGAAATAAATATATATGTATATATATAAAGAAATAAAATAATGTTTAGAGTAATGATTTTGAAAATGTCTTCTAAATTAGAAGAATTATTTTTATATTATTTTATTTTTATAAAAAAGATGACTATCAAATAATTTCATACATATACGGTTCAACATTTTTAATTTTACAAAAACAACAACAACCTTAAAGCCAAAAAAAACTCTTCTAATTTGTACCGAAATCTTCTGTCCTGAATTGAAATAAACTCTTGGATTAATCGTATAATCTAAGGAACCACATTTCCATGTGTCAAATAAAATTTTATAGCATTGCTGTTATATACTCGTATATATATATATATATATATACATTCTTTAACACGGTGCATAATCAAGTTTCTTATCCCTCATTGGGATTGTAAGACAAATGTATATGACTTTTACGTAGCTTGACACACTTGTGTCGAATTGCATTAATCACTTATCAATAACTAAATAATCATTTTTTAATAAATTATTTGATTAGTAAGTTGTTGGGACAGGGACTTCGGTGGGTTAGTGAGTAAGCATTTGGCTTACAAACCGAGGGGATGCTAGTTCGATTCCCGTACAGGTCAGGAATTTTTTTAATTGAATAAAATAAAATAAAAAATAATTAAAAAATAATTTTCCTTTACAAATCTCCATGGTGACCAAATATAATTTTAAAAATATACAAATATACATAATATAAACAAAATAAATAAAATTAATTATAAATTAATAAAAACTATTTTAATATTACTTATAAATTGATAGAAAGTGGGTGCACAACGGGCAGCAAGGCTTACGTGTTACGATGCCACATGCTATCCCCCATATCAAAACAACAAGTTGTTGGGACAATATATAATGGGCAAAATTTATAGCCTAAACGAACAATTATTAGAATCTGTTACAACTTAGAACACAAATCTTTAAATCGTAAACAATCCTCGGCATAATCGATTCCAGACGATCTAAGATCCTAATTATTAGAATCTGTTACTAAATTGAATATAAATCTATAGATCTTAAAAAATCTAGTTCTAAACGATCCTACACCATCTAAGATCCTTAACAGTAAATTAGGTAATTAAAGTGTTAAATATCCTCCAAGTCCATAATTTCATTATTGCACGAAGCTGGGCCCTAGTGCTCCTGTTACACCAAAAGTTATCACTAATCAAATTATTAAATTATCAAATGATCCAACATTGCATCAAAATCGCATTAGGATTAGTTTGATTGGTAAAACACACACAGACTTATCAAAGAAATGATTATATGATTAGTGATAAATTTTGGTGCAATACTCCAATAGACTTGAGATAGACGCTTTGATCTTACTTTTAGTTTTCGAATTATAAAAACATTTTTAATAACAAACCAACAAGATCATATCGCTACTAAATTGATGAATTAATAATAATTGCATATTGTGCAAATGAAAACAAAGGAGGATACCATGTACAAGTAAAATATTTTAATGTTTTTGACTTCTATTATAAAATTAAATTTTAAAGCAAAGCAAAACAATGTTAACCTCCATTTTAAAATACCTAAAAAAAGAACAATAAGAAATTACCTATAAAAGTAATGAATACATATATAAAATTTTAAATATATATATATACAACACAATATACAATTTCTTCAATCATAATTTTGTGGTATTATCCTTTGAGCAAAATAAAGGATATAAATATTTTCATAATTTTAGAATTTCAAATTTTTTTTAAAGGAAAATAAAAAATTAAATTGTTTCTTTATAATTTTTTTAAGAAATCTTTCCAAGAAAAATAAAATTATGATAAATTGCTTCAATTTTATATTTAATTTAAATTATTTTTTAAGTTTAATTTGTTAGAAGGAGCTAAGATTTGGAAATATTTTATTTATCTTTTGTAATTTTATCAATTTGTTCTGCTAATTAAAGTGCTCAAATTAAAGTTGCGCCAATTAAAACACTCAAAATTTTTTAAAGTAATTACACTTATCAAAATAATAATTAATTTCTACTTTTGAAATAAAATTCTAACAGAAAGTATTAAAAATAATTTTAATTAAAATAATTAAATTAACAAAAATAGGAAAAAGGAAAATGCTTATGAAAATGCTCCAGATTTAAACAATCGTTAGTTTGAAAAAAATTAGCTTTAAAAAAGTAATTGACTTGATTGATAATTTGTAATTTAATTATTCAAGTGCAAAATGAAATTATATCAGAGTTGCGAAATAAGTTTTCCAAGTGTCACCATTTAATTATTTTTAAGAAACAAAAAGTTCTTAATATATAAATTGGTTCCAGATCAATTTTAATGTACTTTAAGAGACAAACTAGAAGATAATTCTCTTCAAAGGGTCTGTTTAATATTTATAAAACCCATATATGACCTAAGACCGGGTATATCTCTACATTTAGGCTGGCGCATCCTACGCCTTTGAGTTACCTCGAAAAAATTCAAAACTACGTCTTACACCTAATAGGTGACCATGTCGAACACTTACTCTACTTAACTATCGTCGAAATATTGAACCGATTTCTCTGTTTTATAAATATCTTGTAGATATAGAATGACACTTCTCCTATTGAACTGAAATCAATTATGTCTTCTCTTAAACAGTTCCAACGTCACACCATAGGAGGTTGAAGTATTCAATGGAAGTATTCAACACTGTGGAAACTCCAAAATGGTTGGCGACAGCTCAACTGATTTCAGTTCCGTTGTAATACAACTGATTATATAAGCTCATTTGTTGTGAGAGCTAGGAAGATTTGGAACATGTTTTCATCTAATGAGTTTTCCTCAAAACGAATCGTTTTAGATCTATATCCTTTTATCCTTAAAATCCTATTTGCCTAAATAAGTAAATCTAACCTACAAACATATTAAGGAATCCGTTCCTAGCGTTTAGTTAGCGGGTTAAAAAAAACGACTTATATTTAATTGAAAAAATATAATTTAAAATTTTGTAATATCACCTATTCTTCGATGATCTAAACTTAAAGATATTTTTCAACAACATATTTTTATATTCAAAATATATTTTATTATAAAATGATAATCAAAATGAAAGAAATATTTAAATTTTATGTTCTAAAATAATAAAAAGAAAATCGAATTCCCATAAATATTATACTAAAAATATATTGAAAATATTTGAAATTAAAAAGCAACTTTAATGGAGTGTTATCCAATTTTTATGTGAAAATTAACACGTTTAGAAAATATTTTTTAATAAATTTATAATTTTTTTTTTGTTTTTTTTTTTATTTTCCTTTTTTTATATGAGTTTTAAAAACCTCTAAAAACACATCATAAACATTAAACAAGAACATTAAAATTCTTTTAAAAAATATTCTAAACCTTCATTTTCTTCTACTACTATTATATATCTATTTCATTCTCTCATTCTGTACAAATTTTTTTAATCCTTTTTTTTTCTTATATATAACAAAAAAAAAAATAAGAAAAATAAAATATCCTGCGTCAAAAAGACGTTTCACTGTTTTCCTTGTACAAATATATACTTGACCTCCATAAAACATTTACACAAACGCACCATTACATTTTATATTAGATTATTGTTTTTTTTTTTTTTTTAAATTGCTAGTTATGAAACAAAAAACGGAGATGAAGGACAATAAATTGGTAGTGAGTGGGATTCTATTGACATTTCGTACAATAAAATTTAAGCGAATCAATAAGAAGTGCGAAATGTGTTAGTTGAAGAAATCCCTAATATGACGGAAGATTGTTGTGATTAATCAAACCATTGTTGTATATGGTCCTAAATTAATGCAATTCCTCAATTTTCTATACAGGAACGTTCCATAATCTCAGTTTAGTCAATACTTTTTTTAAAATCTCGTTTTAAGGATTGAACGAGAATATAAAATAAGAATTATCAGCCTTTTCAATTTCCAAAACAGGATTTTGTTAAAACGGAATTTTCTCAACCAAGACTTTGGGCCCAACTCTAACTATACATTATTTTATATATATAAATATATGTGTATGAAATATTTACAAACTTTATGTATAAACATCCGAAAAATTATTTTTGAATATAGCAAACCCATTTTCCTATTGATAAGATAGTTTTAAAGTTGCCTCTAACTGGCACAGTCCTATAATTTGAGAGGCCATGATTCAAATTCTAGTAAAAGTGAAAAGCTTTCATTTGGTGTTCGACGCCGACTCGGTTATAATTCGTCGTTGGATTCAAATTAATGGTCAAAATAATGAAATTGGGTAATAAATACAAACTACATCTCCTATTACTCTGGTTTTATCTCAAGTTTAAAATATATCTATAAGATACAATGACAATAATGATAATAAAATTGAATTATATAAAAATTCATTTAAATATGTGAAATTAATTAAAACCGATTCTAATAATATGAATCTATTATGTACCCTGCATTTCAACATATACCTATTATATAGACAGGTTTATTAGTCTTACAGTTAAATACCAGTTAGCACTTAAAACAACAAGAACCAGGAGTTGTTATGTCTAGACATATAATGCAATTCATATGAGTTTACACAATAATTAAATGATAATTTTTTTCAAAAAATTCAAAAAATTTCAAGTTAATTAATTTTTACTCTATTACAATACTTTTTCTAATAGAAAATTGCAAAACTGGAGAATACTGAATACTGGAGGCGTGATAATAGTCAAGTAATAATAAATAATAAATGAATTGTTTTTTAGCACGTTATAATAGCTCATTCTTTGTATATATGATTTTTTATGACTCTTTTCTTCTTATTTGTTTGGTTCTTTATTACTCTTCTTTTTCTTAAAGATTATATTATGTATATATACAAATATATGTATATATATACATATACCCTTTAAATTAATACACTGCAGCAGTTTGTATTTATATGTTTAAATGTGTCAATTTTTATAAAGAGTTATTATTAACGTTCTGGTTGTTAAAAAAAAGAAAATCCTTTAAAAAAAATCCTTTAAAAAAATCCTTTAAATAAACAATAATAATGGACGTCTAAAAATTTAGCAAAAAAAAGAGCTATTTACACTCTTTTTTTATTATTATTTTTTTTATTTTTTGCCCTATAATCGGACATTTTTCTAGACAACAAAAAAAAAAAAACATTAACTTATGACTGCAGACAAATAATGAACAGGAATCAAAAACACCATGAAGGAAAAGCTTTAAATATCCTCCCAAAAAAAAACAAAAAAAAAACCAAGGAAATAAAGGATTAACTCAAGAAAAATATATAAATTAAAAAAAGGGATCTTTTTAAAAAATAATAAATGGATACAATATTATTAAAAAAATTTAATATATATATAAGTATAATAAATATATTTAGTTTGTTTTTTTAAAGATATTATTAAATTTTAAAAATTTATTAAATTTAGGCCATTTTTTACAGAATTATAAAATTTTAAGGAATATTCAATTATAACTTACGATTTAAGAACTTTTTTAAAATTTTTATGTAAAAAAATATAAGTATACTCCATATTTTCCAAAAATTTTGAATAAAACTAACCTGAAATGAAAAATAAAGAAGAAAACATCAGTTTATATATAAATTATTAAATGTTATTATAAATAAAATTAAAATAAAAAAATAGATTTTATATTATTTTATTAATATCTGAAATGTAATAAACTTTAATCTTAAAATAATTAAAAAACAATTGAAAATGTCTTTTTTAAGACTAACAAATAATTATATAAAGAAAGAGTAAAAAAAATCAAATTCTAAACTTTAAAGCTTTTTGAAAATACAAGATTCATTCAAGATTTTCCAATATTTAGCCTCCAAATGGAACAATAGCTCTAAAAGTACAAATATCAAAGTAAGTATAAATTGGCATTCAATGGCAAAATAAATTTTCAAACTAGACCTTGTAGAACAAACTTCTCTTGAAAATATATTTTTAAAAAAAATTGAAAAAAACTTTAGATATTTTACTAAATTTTGTTTAAGGTAAAATTTGCCTCCTAATAAAATTCGTCTATGGGCGCCTGGTAAAAATGCAAATTTTAAAACGAATATTTTTAGTTTTTAATTGGAAGTTTTTACATTTTTAAGGAACTAAATTTAAATATATCAAGACTTTTGACTTTTAAAAATTTATCATATTTATTTAAAGAAAATTTGCCGGCTAATAAAATTCGTCTAAGGGCGCCTGGTAAAAATGCAAATTTTAAAACGAATATTTTTAGTTTTTAATTGGAAATTTTTTTACTTTTTGGACATAAAACTTCATTTTAACAACACTTCATTTTAAAAGTTAAAAAATTGATGAAAACTGACAGAAATTTATTATTTTTTTGGATTTTGCATTTAGTTTTTTTGATTTTGAATTAATTAAATTTGCGTTCTGAAATTATTCATTCCTGGTTGCCTAGTATAAAAACTCATTTTAAAAAGTTAAAAATTTGATAAAAATTAGCAGAAATTTTTTATTTTTTCGGGAATTTTCGTTTAGATTTTTTCATTTTGAATTAATTAAATTTGCGTTCTGAAATTATTCATTCCTGGTTGCCTAGTATAAAAACTCATTTTAAAAGTTAAAAATTTGATGAAAAATGACAGAAATTTATTATTTTGTTTGGAATTTGCATTTAGAATTTTTGATTTTGAATTAATTAAATTTGCGTTCTGAAATTATTCATTCCTGGTTGCCTAGTATAAAAACTCATTTTAAAAGTTAAAAATTTGATAAAAATTAGCAGAAATTTTTTATTTTTTCGGGAATTTTCGTTTAGATTTTTTCATTTTGAATTAATTAAATTTGCGTTCTGAAATTATTCATTCCTGGTTGCCTAGTATAAAAAATCATTTTAAAAGTCAAAAATTTGATAAAAATTGGCAGAAATTTTTTATTTTTTGGGAATTTTCGTTTAGATTTTTTCATTTTGAATTAATTAAATTTGCGTTCTGAACTTATTCATTCCTGGTTGCCTAGTATAAAAACTCATTTTAAAAGTTCAAAATTTGATAAAAATTGCAGAAATTTTTTATTTTTTTGGGAATTTTCGTTTTGAAAACTCATTTTAAAAGTTAAAAATTTGATAAAAATTGGCAGAAATTTTTTTTTTTATTTTTTTGGGAATTTTCGTTTAGATTTTTTCATTTTGAATTAATTAAATTTGCGTTCTGAAATTATTCATTCCTG
>OY720444.1:24638678-24909744 GCA_963082915.1 Dolichopus griseipennis
AAAATTTAACGTGCACATTAAAGCCTGTTGAATTCCTTTTCTAATTCATAAAAAGTAATGCATATTGCTCTTCGAAATTGGAAGTTATAATGATTTAAAGGTTAAAATTATGAGCATATTTTTAGGCATAAATTGCTTTGAACCCTATTGCTAAAAAAATTGAGCAATTACCATACCATTTTTTTTTCTAAAAAAAATATTTGTTTCTCTACGAACATTTTGAAACTCAAATTTTATTCTTATCTCAAAAATCATAAAAGTTATAACCAAATAAAGTTTCAATAAAATACTTTTTTCCCTTAAATAAATTTCTTCAAAAGATTTTATTGTTGAAGAAATTAAAGTTTAAGATTTTTTTAAAGTTGGAGATAGACCCCCCTTCCCATACAATTTTTTGGTTGTTTTGAACTCCCCTATCATCTGCTGTTCTATGGCACGTTATTCCCGGGACACCCTGTATATAATAACTATTTTATTTTATATTTTTAAATTCATACAGAACAGAACTTTCGATTTTTTTTAACATGTCGTCTATTAAATCCACAAAACAAAAACTATAAAAACAATTTTTTGTTTTTTTAATAGACCCTTGTACGTTTTTTTTTAATGTCCTGTAAAAACTTTAATAAGACAATAAAAACATTAAAAAGGACGATATATGTAAAGATAAAATTGTCCTTAAAAATGAAAATAACAGAAACATACCACCATTTTGTACAATCATTTAATCCTACATAATAGATTTTAATGTGCAAAAAAAAAACAACAAAAACTTATGATCCTTGAATAATATTTAAAAATATTCCCCAATATGCTTTTCATTTTTTTTTTTTAAACTTTAAGTATTTTTGGTATTAAATTTACACCATAATTGGTATAATTGGTATACAGAAGGGATTAATTAACCAATTTAAAAAAAAAAATTCAAAAAAAAAAATGAAATTAACATAAAACAACTTAAACAAGGTCAGTAATTTTTTTTCTGAACCTTTTATAAAAAAATAAAGGTTCTTAAAATAAAAAAAGAAAAGTCAAAAGACATGAAAAGTTTTAAAACAAAAAATGGGAGCAATAAAAAAACTTTTTTAACGATGGAATTTAAAAATAATAATTTTCATTATAAATCATGTAGAAAATTTTCCTTTTCTAAATTCAATTATTAATGGTATCAGCCTTCTTCAGATCATTAAAAAAATGAAAAATGGATTTTGTAATATTCTATAAACTTTAATATTAGACTTTAATGAATTATTGCAAAATTTTTTTTGAAAAATTTTTGAATAGAAATTCAATTAGGGTTTAATTATTTTTTTTTAATTATAATACAAAAACTAAATTTGAAAATAGGATTTTTGGAATAGATAATTCAAATACTAATTAGATTGTATTTTCCAGCTCTTGTAGAAAGTTTTTATTACTATTTTTTTAAAAATTAACTGATTAATAATTGAACGTTGTCTAATTCAAAGACTCCTATAAAATGTACGTAAAGTTTTGGGGTTAGTTTAAAAATATTATTTCCTTAATATTAATTATTTTAATAATTAATAACAAAATTGTTTCAATGTAACATAAAATACGCTCAATTTAAGAGAAATTGTAATTTTCTCCTATAAGTATGCAATATTTTCGTATTTTCAAAGAAAACTTGTTTATATTCTTTCTATTACTTTTCCTTCAATTATTTTAAAGTTTTCTTTTTAAATTAAATTTTTCCCTTTTTAACTTTCATTTTGTTTGCTGATCTAGATTATTACATTGAATTTTTTTTTTTTTTAAATTATGTCAAACCATAGAAGATTTTAATTAAAATTCACAGTCAACTTTTTTGAAAATTCTGGATTTCTTTTTTGCTTGTAATATATTCTTCTATAGTGTAAATTTCTTAATTTTGAAAAAACTTCTCCACTTTGTTCTAGAATGAAAGAAAAATTGTATTATGCTTATGTCCTTTTGTAAAAGGTATTAAGAACAGGATAAAATCTATTTCCCTTGAATTTAGAATTTTATTACATACTTAATTATGAGACTTTAATATTTTGCATAGTTTTAGGGTAAAAAATAATAATGTATAGATTCCATTTCTAGGCAACGGCAAAAATACTGCCTGTTAGGGCTGAAATGCAATCCCATTAATTCTCGCACTGTTAAGGCAATGTACATTTAAATTTATTTAGCAGATTAAAAAACTCACTTTGAAGAACCAAATCGTATTAATCAAGATAATTAAGAAGTCTGTAGGAGTTATGAAGCATCATATTATTTATTTTATACCCGACAAATGGAAATAAACGGTTTTAATTAATGAAATGGAAGTGGTTTTTATAACTAGAATTCTTTTACAATCAAATTTACAATAAAGTCAAAAGGAAGACAATCCTTTTTAACTATGCATTGTTTAACCTTGTTATATCTGTACAGCATTGTTTAACCTTGTTATATCTCTAATTTCCACAAAACCATTAAAAAACTCCAAAGCATCTTAAACATAACTAACATAGCAAACTTATTTAAGTTTTAGGAATTCATAGCATTCTTAAAGCAAAAAAAAAAACAAAAAATAAAACTATTTTTAATAATATGCAAAAAAAAAAAAAAAAAAATTTTAAAAATGATTCCACCCCCTAAAATAATGATAAAAAATGTTTTTAATGATAATGACATAAAAATTCTTTTTACACGAGTTTCAATCTCTTTTCTCTTTAAAATAGTTTTAAAATCTAACAAAAATTAAATAATATACAACAAGTTTTTCCAAGTTTTCCCCAAAATAAATTTTCATCTAAAAACTTTTCCACTACATCACATTTTCACATCTTTTACAAACAATTCGTGTATTTGTTTTCAATGTGTGTGTGTTTGTTCTCTTGTTCTTTGAAATTTATTTTGCTTTTTCTTATTTTAAACTATAGTTACATATGATATAACTTTTACTTTCTAAATTCTTTTACAATTTTACATACTTTTATTTTAATTAGCACATTTTAAAGAAAATGAAAAAATTAATTTCATGGAGCCACTTTTGTCGACAGTCCCATCCATTATAGAGCTACAGCCCCCGAAAGTCCGGAAAACCCCTATATTTAAATTGTTGGAGATTGTTAAAGATTTTTAATCTGGAAAACGCAACTCGATAGTTGATTTTTTAAACTATATAAGTATGTGTATAGTTTATAGGATTGACTTACGGTAGTTTAATTTACCGTTATGTGTAGTTAGATCTTAAAAAATTAAACCTTTTTTGTATGGACCTCTATTTAGCTTAGGACTCTAATATTTTTTTTGAATGAGTGTTAAACGTTCTTCTCATAATAAAGGCTTGCGTAATTACAAAGAATTTTCCTAAAACTGAAGAAATAGTCAATTAAGCCTATATACAATCTCATATGGCATACAATGTAATAAGCGAATGAATCAGTCTTTCCAATTCTGGTACGCCAAATATATTTATTTTAAATTATGATAGAATTTATTATTTAAGCTTTTATTAGGTATGTTCTGATTAGGGTTTGAAACCAAGATCCTTCGATTAAAAGACCGACGTCCTAACAAACCCACACGATCTGTCGGAAAACTCAAAACAAATTATGGAACATAATTAAATTCTGCAAATATGTTTTTAAAAAACCCCTGTTTTTTTTCATCCCTTGCTTTATTTTTAATTTCCAAAAGAATTACGATAATCTTCTCTCTCACTTTCACATTTTAATTTGTTTTTTTTTTTTCTTCTTTTACTTTGTGTCAATTCATGTCAGATGTGTTACCCCACCACCACCACAAAAAAAAAAATGTAAAATATGATATGTTCATGTTCATAATATACCATAGAATTTTCACCGTTTGCCAACAATCAACTGAACATTCACAATAGATTTTTGTGAACCTACCCTAAATTTAATAATTTTTGAAATTATCTTTTCATTTATGTTTGCATAAAAATAGGCGACAAAAAAAAAACTTTATTTATTTGTTTGTTGTTTTTCTTTTTCTGTTTGTTGTAAACAACCTCTTCATTTTGTTTGACATTTGTGTTAAAGTTCTTATATAGATATTAATATGTGTGTGCGTGTGTTTTTCCGGATTTTGTATGACAGCCCTTAATTTAGATTTTAATGTAAAAAAAAAAGGAAAAGTTTTTTATTTTATTTTTTTTTTTTGATGCCAAAAATCGAATTTATGAGATTTGGTAAATAAAAACAAAACAAGTATAAAAAGAAAAACAAATAAAAAACCAAAATTAAGGAACGTTATCCTTGAATTCCTTTAAGAGTTGAAAAGTTAAGAATATAATTTTTTTGATGAAGTCGAAGAATGACAAAAAAACACAACACAGGAAAAACACCGGATGAAATTTAGTTAGTTTTTTCTTTTTTTTTGTATGTATTTTTGTTGTTGCTAAATCTACAGGAAGTAAAATTAAAGATATATAAAATATATATTTATATAAATATGTATATATAAAAAACACAAAAAAAAATACCAACAAAACATAAGAAAAGTAATTTTTGGTATTTATTTGAACACAGTAAGTATGTACTTAAGAGATTTCTTACTTATATTTATGAAAATAAACAAAAAAAATAATACATAATACATATAGGTATATATAATTAAAATATATATATATATACAAATATATATTGCAACTATATCATAAACATTGTATTTAAAAGTCACAAAGGACTTTTTTATTATAATGCATGGGAATATTTCAAATATTTATTAAATAAATTGTTAGGATTACCAATTGTACAAAATGCTTAAGAAGCCATGTTTGCAAAAGTTTGATTTTATTATTAATTACAAGTATTGTAAATATCAATTGTATTTCTTTTTGTAAAATTATTTTATGTATATTGTTGAAAATCTTTTTCTTATGGAAATTCCTAAATTCCTAAAAGTTTATATTAACTAGACCTGTAATTATAAAGTACCGATACTTAGTACTTAGTCAAGTACCAGTATTAGTATAAGTAAAAGAATCAAGAATTTTACAAAAGAAAATATTTTCAAAATATTTAAATACTTGGAAAATAATTGAATTTTTGATACTTAAGTATTTCTTGGTACTTAATTACTCGAAAATACCTAAGTATCAAAAATTAATTAAAAAGTAATTAAACCTCAAAATTTAATAAATAATAAAATTTCCGGGAATTAATAAGTATTTTTCTGAGAATTAATTAGTATTTTTCTGGGAATTAATGAGTATTTTTCAAGTATCAAAATCTAAGAAATACTCGTACTTGACCAATTAATCAGTATCAGGTAATGGTACTTACAACAGTAGATGTAATTCCATTTTCCTTAGTATTATTCAGGTATAATATTAATCAACTCAAAATTTGAGTATATTTAGCAATATTCTATATAGTTCTTTTTATATAGATTAAAACATTTTATAATGTATTATTTTTATATTAAGAAGCAGTATTGATTCATCATATGGACTTATAACAACTAATACGTTAAATATAATTCTATTTAATAAGTACAACTTGATTAGATAGTAAAATCCAATCTGGACATTTAGAAATCTCGATTTTACAAAATCTAATTATTTTTTACTCCAGACTTGAATACCCAAAAATAAAATCAATTAAAAAAGTATTCTCGATAGTATTTTAAGGATTAGAAGTTCTTCACCTATAATACCTTGATCCTTGTATAATACATCATGATCCTTGTAACTAATTGGAATAAATGGAAACTTGATACAACTATTTGGCTTAAGTATTTAATAAATATCTTGTATATACAAGTACTTATTATAAAAAGGAATTTAAATATGATTAAAGTATGTTATATTCTAATTTAAAACCTCTTTTTCGAATACATTTTAAATTTTGTAATTCCTAATAAGTAATCGTTCAAAAAAATTGGCTGGCAACACTACGTTAAATAAATATAAATACTGTCTTTAAATACAAAATTTAAGTATAAGAATTTTCGGAAAATAATTTTCCAAATTTGTTTATTTTTTTTTTGATGAATTGATGAAAACTTAATATTTAAGAAATAATTTATACCAAAATTAATTTGGGATTTGAAAATTATATATATATATATATATATATATATATATTTAATATAGAAAAATTTTTTTTTTAAGAAATTTTGAAGAAATGAAAAAGTTTTCAATTTATAACTTTTGTTTTCTTGTATTAACCTTATTTATTTATTTGTTTAATTTTTGTTAAAAATGTTTGTAAAAAAAAATAAAAATAAAAAACACAAAATCAAAACAAAAAAATGAATCAAAAATCAAGAAAAAAGTAAATTTTACTTAAAATGAATTTTATTTAAAAATAAATTGTAAAAGTTTTCAAGGTAAAGAATATAATTCACAACCTTTAAATCAATAATCATTTTCATAAGAAAATATAAGAATGAAATAAAGGATTTCTAAGGAAGAAAATAAATAACAAAGGATACAATAAGACACAATGCCTACAAATATGCAATAGAAATTGTTTTTTTTTATTTTTTTTAATAAAAATAAATTAATTATAAATTAGATAAAAAAAAATACTAATGAAAAATATAAGGATACTTAAGTAGGCAAAAACAAAAAACTTAACAAAGGATAAAGATTTTTGAAAGTTTTATTTTTTTTTCTATTTATTTTGATTAATTTTAATGAAGTTTAATGAAAATGTTTTATGGAAAATTTTCTAAAATTTTCCAAAAAAAACAAAGATTTTAAAATTGGTTTTTCTTTCAAAAAGGATAAATTAATGATAAGACTTTTAAACTTTTATTTTATACTTATAAATAATAAATAATATTTTCACTAAAAGGATTTAAAATATTGAATCCTTATTTATATATATATATATGTATATATAAATAAATACATGAGTTCTTAGAAAAAAATTATAAAGACAAAAAAAGCTGTTACATTGTTTTAATTATTATTATTTTTATTTATATTTTTAATTTTAATTACTTTTAATTAATTATATAACTAATTAATTTAATTTTTTACTCATTCTATGGCTTTTTGTTTTGTCAAAAGTTGAAATATTAAATAAAATATTATAAAACATTTTTTTGTTGTTTTATTTATTTAATTGGTGAAAATATTTTATATAATTATTTTTAAATTGAATTTTAAAAATTATTATTATTAATTGTTTTTATGGAAACTTTTTTATTAGATATATATTTTAAATTAATTTGAGAAGCCTTTTTTAATTAATTTAATAAAATTTATATGTATAATATGTTGGTTTATTTTTTTTATGATACTCATGGGTATTTTTAAAAAATTTAAGATATATGTATGTATAAATGACATACTAGTCAAATGTTGTAAAATTAAATTTTTAAATAAAATTTAATTTAATTTTAAATTTAAAATAAGGAAAAGTTAAACTATTGAAAGAAAATTGAAAGTGTTATAAAATATTTATTCACTTTGAAAGTTATTTTTAAAACCTGTTTCTTTGAGTCTGTTGGATAAAATGAAATATAAATATATTTATATATATATATAATTTATATTCTTTGGAAAATATGTCCTTTAATATTTACAACTAACTTAATTAATTTAATATGTTTGTTTTGTTTCACAATAGATGATTTATAGTCAGTACAGCTAACGTGTATAATATTGAGTAATATGGTACTTAAGTACAGTTGTAAGTAGCGTTATAAGGTACTGATTAATTTGTCAAATGCCAGGATAACTAAGATTTCGATATGTACCCAAATTAAATTTAAATAAAAGAATCAAGTAAAAATACTCGTTTTTTCCAGAATGTAATTAAATTTACAGTTTAATTACTTTTGTGATCATTTTTTGATGCCTGAGTATTTTCGAGTAATTAAGTAATTGACTATTTAAGTATTTTGCAAATAAGTATTTTCATACAGAAAGTCCAATACACTTTATTAAGAACTTATAATAGACTTAGATATTATAAGGGTTGAAATTAGTATGATTCCTATACAACTAGAAAATCCAGTAGTATTATTGAATTATTTAAAATCTCTTTTCTTAAGGTGAGAATTCTATACGACAAGTAAATTACGGAATAACTAAAATATCTTTTCTTATAAGAATGCAATTTATTTAGTTTTCCACTCTTTTAGGGAGCAGCATAGGGCATTATAAAAGTGCTTTACACCAAACTTTAATTTGTTAATGATTACTTTCAATAAATAGTTGATTACCCTACTGTGCCGGTAGCCAAGGTTTGAATACGAGACCTTTCCATTGAAAAACTTAGTTTCAATATTTAAGCATAAGATTTTTCTTAAACTAGGTGTACATAAAATTTTCATCAAAAAAATTTACCCAAATCCTAAAATTAAATTTAAACCTTCTTAAATAATCTTAATTTCATTTAAAGAACGTTTAATAAAATCTTTTGTATTTTAACCGTCCATATATTAATTAAATACATTTAAATTTCTTCCATTAACATTTTTATTCTTTCATAAAAATCATAATTAATGCAGTAAAGTTAAAAATTTGTAAAACAAAAAGAATATAACTTAGCCCTCTGATACACTGATTATTACATTTAATTTAGTACATAATAAAGACAACCATTTTTTTTTTTGTTCTAATAATTTTAAAATAAATATATATTTTATATTTTTTTATTAAACTTAATTAAGTAATATATTATAATGTAAGAAGAGAAAGAGTGAGAGAGAGATAGACTAGAGTAAGAAATAACAATTTATTGTTTTTTTTAAAATACTTCATAATTATGCAGCAATCGTTTTAATTTTTTTTTGTAGAATTTTACTCAATTTTTTTTTTTTTTTTTTTTTTAATTAATTTTTGCCCAGGGGTGAGAAAAACATTTAAAATAAAATTTCAAAAAAAAAAAACAACAAAGTAGAAGTAAAATAGAAGTTACTTTGTCCTGTTTAAAAAAAAAAAAACAAGGATAACAATTCCCAGTCTTGAATATTCTCACGCCTTGCTGTACATTTACATAAAATATATAATGTGTAGGTTTAAAGGGACCATATTATCTTCGAATACGAATTATAATAAAGAATGTTGTTAAATTTCAAAAAGATTAGAAGCCTTTATCTATTACTTTTTAGGTGCGCCAGTTAAAATAAAAATAAAGTCATAGAAATCAGATCAAGGCTAATCTGTGTGTTAATTACCGCACTTTAATAAGAAAACAATTCAAGAGCATCAAAATTAAATATTTTAAGGTCATCATTTATAAACTTAAAAGCAATTCTACTAAATCGAACCGATATCTAAGTAAGCGCGTGTTATTTACTAAACCTTTATAAGGCATCAATCCAGGAGCATTAAAATTTAATATTTTATAGTGATAATTCATATGAAAACTAAGCGGAACCGATATCTCAGTTCATCGATTTCACATATATTTAAATGCGCGCAAAATCTTTATTATTTAAAATTATGACAAATGTGAACCTCTCAATTAACAGTTATAAACATAGATGTGTTACCTTTTAGTTGCGCCAATTAAAAGACACATGAAGTCATGGAAATCAGAACAAAACAAAGCAGTGTGGTAATCAGGAGACCTTAATAAGGCATTAATTCAGAATCACTAAAATCAAATATTTTTTTAAGTGATAAAAATCTATTCTATTGTAACAAAACAGATATCTATGTTCGTTAAGACGAAAGCAATGATTCAATTTCCAGACCCTACACCCATTTTCCAATCCTTTCAATTGATTTTGTACATCACTGTGCAACGCAACTGGTCACTTTAAAAATATTTTAATCACACTTCTATTTAATTTATATTCATTTCAAATGAACAAAAAGCTAAAAAAAAAAAAGGGAAAAAACCCAAGTCTAAAACAAACTGAAACTTAACTTATGTATAGATACAATCTTCTTAAATTAGAAATCTGCATATTTTTGAACCCATTAGAAGTTGTTTAAAATATAAAAGAAAAAAAAAAAATAAAAAGGAAAATATACAATAAAAAATAACTGACATTTTTATTTATAAAAGTAAAAAAAAAAAAAAACAAAAACACAAAAAAATATAAAAAGGGGGTAAGAAAAAATAAAACAAAGTGTAAGTAATGAATTAAAGTTTTATTTTAAAACTCTACTTATTTATGGTAATATAAGTTCAAAACAGCGTACTGACCAAAAAAAGGGATTTAGAAAAGAATAAAAGGCATTTGCCTAAAAGATTCTTAACTTTTCCTATAAAAAAAAACAGTTTTTTTTTTGTTTTTCCCTACCCGTGCCAGACATTTTAATGTTATTTCGGTTTTTTTTTCCTGAACTTTTTTTATTTCACTTTTAAGAAATGGTGAAAAATTTTTATTTTAAGGAATTGGATAATTGTAATTAAACATAGAAAGTATTAAAAAAAAAGCCCCAAAAATACAAAACAAACAATCAGGATGAAAAAACACCTTGAAAAAAAAAATTAAAAATTAACGAAAACCAAAAGTACTATGGGCACTATGTATTAAAAGCCTTCAGGTGAAATTGAATTAAATTTTAAATGGTAAATGGAAAAATGGAAAGTGGAAAACAAAAAGCATCGCACTTAGTTGAACCTTAGTATATGGAATTTTCAATACAAAATTTTATAGAACTAACACCTTTTTAAATTGAAAAAAAAACTGGTATTTAAATTATTTTAAATGGAATTTTTTTAATTTTTTAAGTAGTAAAACATTCAATTGAATTGAATATTGGTCTGAGGTTTTTTTTCATATAATATTTATGCATTACAGAATTGAATATATTTTAAATCTAGCTCGGCCAGATTTAATGTTCTTGTTTTGATGGTATTCGACACAATGTTTTTAAAATAATCTGAAACATTCGATCAGTGGCGTAGTTATGATCGGGCTTTCAATCGAAGGGTCTCCGGTTTACTTCCTGATCAGATCATATTTAATAAAAAAAAATATAGTTTATATTGTAATCACTTTTGACATCTAAAAAAGAAAGGCTGATTCCCTCGCTTATAACATTGTAGCTATGTAGTAAGAACTGTTCTTAAATAAATAAATAAATCTAAAACTAACTCTCTTATCTCTCTCTTTAAATTGGGGACAAGCTCTCTTATTATTTTACATAATCTTCTTTGTTTATAAATCAATACTTCAATACTTCGGAGACTTATTTGATTAGGAAGAATTTTAGAAATGCATTTGAAATCAGAGTCAGAGGGCATCCCCTCTTCCAGATTATTTATAGATATATCTGTAAGTGAGATTCTAAATTAGGAGAGATTTTGAAGTTGCATTGAAAATTCTGGAAAAAGAGGAATATATTAACCTTTTTTTGAATCTAGTTCTAAGATCCCTTCAGAATATCTTTTACATATGAGAAATAACATTCATTGAGTCTTTATTTCGTCTGGACCTGATTTAATGTCTCATCATTTTTCATACCTATATAGGTTTTCAAAATCGAAGTAACTAGTTGGAGCTAAAAGTTATTATTTAAGTGTGAAGTGGTTTAGTTTTATTTAATGAAATGTATTAATTTTACTTAATTCTTCAGATTTGAAATAGTTAGAATGTTGGTTCCCTTTTTTCAAAGGCATTACTCAATATAAATTGATCGTATAAACTCTCTCGTAACCCTCTTTTAATGCATATTTTTTAGGTTCACAATACCTAGTTTAGAGATTGAGTTAATTAGTAGATTTAAAGGATTCTTTCGATTGACTTAATCTAGACCAAATTGACTTAAGCTGGACCAACCAGTCCCTTTGATTAGATTTCTTTCATTAAATTGATTATGATTTGAAATCGTCATACGAACTTGAGCAATAAGTATATATATAGCTTTCCTGGGTACATTGGATTCAATGCTTTAGTAGAGATATGTACTTTATTTTATTCTGCTTCGATTATTAACTTAGAAATTCTTTGGTAAAATATTTTTAAAAACGTTTAATAAAAGAAAACATTTCCATTTTAATTAAAAAATTTATTTTTACAAAATTTTCAAGATGTAACTTTTACTTAAAACTTAAAACATTAAGTAAGTTTAAGAAAAAACTATTATTGTGTCTGGAAAAAATTACATTACTTGGTACTTAAGATATAATTTTATTTTTTCAAAAAATTAACACATCCCAGAGATATTAACAATGAAATACTTGCTTATTTACTTATTATATCTTTTATTTAAAAAGGAATGCAATCAATTAATTTTCTAAAATGAATTTTATTATTTAAAAGAAAATTTTATTATTTTAATACTTAAATTTTGTAAACATTTACTCAATATAATTTGCAGTCAATTGATTGTAATTGAGAAAAACTTGTAATGAATAAGTACATCTGTATTTTTTCCCAGTTATCGTATAGAGTTAGAGAATAAAATTTTATAATTTTTCTCAGAGGTTTTTTCAAAATATTTCCCCTCTTTATTATAAAATTCAATTTACTTATCTTCAATTGTTTGTTTGTTTATTTTTTTTTTTTAATTTTCCGATTTAAAATTTAAGGGGTCTTGTTTTATTCCTAAATGCATAGTTTTAAGCATTAAAATAAAAGCAATAAGAATAACAAATACTTTTACATACATTTATACATAATAAAATAAAATTGTCCCTATAAAACTGTCTTTAATGAGAAAATTTCATTTTAAATTTAAAATAAGAAAAGTATTTTATTTTCTATTTCCTTGGGAAAATTTTTTTGAATTTTCATTCGATGAATCGATGGTGACCTGAATTAAGGCACTGCGAAATAAAGCCCCCGGGGGATTATTTCCCGTTTAATGAGGTATAACGCCCTAGGATCTTTTTTCTCATAGTAATTGAGTAATTGAGCCCCGGGGCTTTATTTCTCTTTTGAGTTGAACTACGACTTCTGTAAGAAATAAAGTCTCGGAGTGTTGTTTCTCATTCAATTGAATTGTCGACTTCTTGAGGAATAAAGCCCCGACTTATTATTTGTTATTAAATATGTAGTAAAATCCATTTTTGTGATTTTCAAATCTGAATAAACTTATATAAGTAAAATATTAGATATAAAACAATATGTATTTAATATTTATATATTTGTCTATGCGAGATTCTATATTAGGAAGCATATTTAAGTAGTGTAAAAAATCTAAGTTGACCCTTTTTCCAGAGTACTTATTAATGGATTAATGTATGCAATACTTTGGTTACAAACATCTGGTTTATAAGTGTAGTTTGTAGTATAAATGTAGTTTACATGTAAAATTATTATTTGTTTTTTAATTTCGGAAAAAGGGAATACTCCTGATTTTGGTTTCAGCTCCAAAATGAGTGCTAATTATTTTTGATATTATAGTTCAAGAAAATCTGTAATCGTACCCGTCACCTCGAAGGGGGCCTCATTTCGCAGGGCCTTAATTCAGGTCACCGAATCTATTAAATTTAATAATTTTCAATATATAAAATATATTAATATTCAATATTGAATATTGGGAATTTTTATTTGAACCATGAACCATAGAATGTTAATATCTAAGAATTTTAATGTGAAACCTTAAAATGCTAATCAAATTGATTGAATATTAAAAAAAACGATGTCACAACTTAATATAGGCAATTCCTTTTTTTTTTTTGGAATTTTAGTAACTAGATCTATATCACATAATGTCTAATTAAATGTCAAAATTTTTTTAACCAATTCAAAAAAAAAGGTAAGTTTTTAGATCATAAATGAGACTATTAAATATAATGTTATTGTGGTGTTTAAAAAAATATAGGACATTTTCAGGACATTTTTAAAATTATTCTTGAATATAGGTATATATTAATGTAAATATTTTTTTTTGTATTTCGAAATGTATATTAAGAATGTTTAACACACTCTCATTCACTATTTCTTAGGGTAGGTACTAGTATAATTCTTTTAAAATTTATCATATAAATTTTAATGAGCTACCGTTTGAATGTTACATAAATTTTGAGATAGTTGCTCTCAAGTATTTTTAGCATTCTTTTGTAATGAAATTCTCATTTTTGATTGTGTGACGGCATTATATAAACGTACAAAAGTAAATTCACATGTACAATACTAAAAATTTTTTATGAACCCATAAAATACCTTTGTATTTAAAAAATTGTATGGGAAAGAGCCTAGAAATTAAACATTAATTCAACTTAGTATTTTATATTTTAAAAATAAAATTAAGTTTTAATTATTTGATTATGTTTTACTAGTTCCATAAACTTTAAGGAATATCTTTAAGAAAAATCAAATATTACATCAGGAAACACATGGAGGGGCTATAAAAACCGGCTCGATGACATTATCAGAATACTATCAAAATTGAACTTTAATTTAAAATCCATTTTTAATTTTCTTTGACATTGCATTTGGAAAATTATAAGGCCATGTGATATGATTTTTCAATTTTATGATTTAAAATCTTAAAAATTAAAATGCCCGGTCACGTTGCGTAATTGAATGAAAATAGAGCACAGTACTTATAAATGCTTCATAAGTACTCCCTGTACCACCAGGTGGACAAATAATGTTGAAAATGATGCAAAAGTGTTAGGAAGGAGAAAGTAGAAAGCCGTTAATCAAGACAGGTAAGTGTGGAGGAATGTTGTGAAAAAGGCCAAAGTCCATCCAAGGCTGTAGAGCTAAACGATCAAAAATGGTTTACGATTATTAACATATAACTTGCATATAACTAACATATAATTTCGGGGAATTCAAACAATTATACTAAAGGAATATATGATGATCACATTATCAGTTGAAAATAGCTCCTAAAACCGGGGCAAAATTTAGCAACACTTCTTTAAACTATATTATTACTAAAATAGATGGAATAAGTAAAAAATCATCGAAACATGATTTCATTCAAATTTATTTTGAACTTTACTGATATAACTGATAAGATTAATAACTATAATAGTGGATCAAAAAATTGTTAATTCATTGTAAATAAATTTCATTCTGAACATCTTATAAGTTCTAGAGCAACTTGTACAACAATTCATTCTGAAAAAACTGTAATCGAGATGCAACAAATTAAAAAACATAACAACAACAACAAAATTTAAATCCTTTAAGGAACAATTTTCCAGAAATAAAATAATAAATAAGAAAAATATCTTAAAAATATTTCAATTTTCTTACCACTAAAACTTATTTAAAAAAAAAAAAACACAAACAAATAAAAATTTAAAGGATAAATATGAAAATCAACCATATTTTCTTTTTTTTAAATATTAATTTTTTAGTTTTATATTAAAATTTATTTTTTATTTATTTCTTCATGTTTTTATTTTTTTTTCACATACTTGTAATATATATCTATATATATATATATATTTTTAAATTTTTTTTTTTATATTTTTTTATATTGCGATTTTTTATATTCTTTAATATCAATAATCTGTTTTTTATTTTATATTATATTCATAATAATATTCTCTAACCAACAATATTCTGAACTGAACTAATAAACAATATTTATTTTTTATCTTTATTTATTCCTTGGGTTTTTCTTTATGTTTATCTTTTTTTTTCACTGTCTGTACACAGAAAACACCTTTTTTCTTTTTTTATTTTTTAATAACACTTTTTGATACCTTTATGATACCTTTGAAATATATTTTTTTATATATTTATATATTTTTTTATATATTTATATATTTTTATATATATATATATATACTATATATATATTTAAATCTAAATTATTTGGTTTCTTATCTTATTCTTTGAATATTGAAAAGAAAATACCGTTAGAATTTGGAACTAAATAATAAAAAAAAAAACCAAACTTTCAATAACATAACTTTTTATATACATATATATACAAAGTAAAAGAGACTAAAACTTAAGAAAGGGACAGCAAAACAAACAAAATCCAAAAAATAAGAAAAATGATATTCTAACTAAAAGAAGATATTTTTCAAATATATAAAATCCACCACAAATACATCAACTCTCATGTTATTCAAAATATCCTTTATGAATAAAACGCGAGGATAAAAATAAAAAAAAAACAAAAAACAGATAACTTCATATCGAGACGTGTTATAAAACTTTACAACACTTTTGTTATAATGTTATTTTCAAAAAAAAAAAAAAAATAATTCCTTCGTCCTGACACTTTTATTTGTTTTGTATATTTTTCTTATGTACGTTGTAAAATTAGAAAATATTACACAAAAAAAAACAACAACAAACTTTTTTAATCGGTTTTTATATATATTTTTTGAATTTACCCAAATAATACCGTTATATTTAAATATCCTATCCTTTAAATACCGCCATTTTACAGGGAAATGGAAAACAGCCAAGATTTTGGTAAAATCACTTTTGTTTTTCTTTTGTGTAAAAAAATAAAAAAAAAAATTATTATTACAGGTTAAAAATTTACCTTGGTGGTGGTATAAATTTTTATAAAATGTTAGATATTACTTTAAAATTTTATTATCCTTATATTTATTTTTCTATTTTTTGTATTTGTTTTTTTTTTTTTATTATGAATTCACAAAGGAACTTTTTGTCTTAACTGAACTGAATTTGGTAAATTTACCATTATTATTGGACAAAATAAAATAAGAAAAACATTTTCTGAATATCAGTACAGATTAATATATATATATATTAATTTTCCCTTCTTTTATTTACAAATTTTCTTATCATTATCATTATTATAATATTAAGGGCCAGTTTCACCGCTTTCTGATAAACTTCTAGATAGCTATCTTCTAGATAAACTATCTGGTAGATAAAAGTATTAGATAATATTGTTTCAGTTTCACAGTCAAACTTAATAATAAATTATCTGGCTGATAACTTTATCTCTTGGATAACGTAATCGTTATAAAATTGTATATTTTTAGGATGAATTTGTACTAAAAATGTACTAAATTTTTAAAAAATATACAAAATATAAATACAAAAATAAAAAATTTCAAACATAAATTTTTTAAAAATATAAATACGAAACTTAACAAACAAAAATTTAATTTCATAATGGAGAAGTTAAAAAAAAGAGATATGGCTGTAAATTTCAGTCAAGAGGAGACGGAAGAGCTCTTTCTACCGTATTTCTTGTTCTTATTTGGGCTTCATTATAAAGTCTTTCTTGTGGTGTGATGGCAGTGTGAAGAGGTGTTAATAAGTAATTTTTATTTTCATAACCTATTGTCTCCTAAAGTAACACAATTTCCAAATTCTCGATTTATTAGTCTCTGTTTTATAAAGGCATTATTGAAAATTGTTTGATCATGACACCTAGCAACAATGTCGGAAGATTTCAATTTCGCGTCTACTACAGCTTGAACATTTGAAAAGAAAAATTGTGCTTGAAAAATTGGCGAAAATTTTACAAAGGAAGGTCTTAATTTAGCTATTGCTTTAGATACTTGGTCTACTGTTCTTGAAGCAGATGCTTTGCTGACACCATTGAAATCACCTGCCACAATCAAAAAGCACCCTGTTGCAAAATAACGTAAACCTAATAGTAATCTATTTCTTGGTGATATTGCAGAGTAACTGAAATAAGTATAAACATATTAATTTTTTCTGTTCTTGAAGAATTTAAGTTAAAATTTACAAATTTGTTGACATTTTTATTTCATTTTGTATTAAAGACAATATATAACTAACTGCCGGTTTAGTTAATCTGAATCTTGATCTAAAATCAACATCATCAAGTAGTTCATAATAATTTGGCCGTATTCTAATTATGCGTGATCTACGTAAATGTGGTATATTATTAAAATATTCATCAAATTCATCTTCTAAGTACTCAAATAAATCCATTTTGTTTTAATTACAAAAATTCAAAAAAAAAAAAATTTTATTTTATTCAAAAATAAAAGTTTTATCTGGCAGATAAAATTTTATTTACAGCATAAGGTGGCTGATAAATTATCTGAAACTTTATCTATTAGATAGGGATATCAGACAGTTGTGAAACAGAAATTTATGATTTATCTATAAGATAAGTTCTGAATAGTCTATCAGCCAGTTTATCTATAAGCGGTGAAACTGGCCCTAAATGTAATTTTTCCATCTTTTTGTTTTCCATTCATAAATTGTAACTTTTAAAATGACATTAGCATTATAAATACATAAATATATAAATATATATATATGTACATTAAATTATATATACATTTATAAAATACAATTTTATCCGGAGTATAATAATAAATGTTAATCATTTTCAAATACCATCATTATTTAATGTAAGTACCAAATACTTTAACAAACAAACGATTTGGATAAAATCGAATTACTGTTAAAAAAATAAGTACCGTTAGTTTTTATTTGTAAATAACAAAAATAAATTAAAAAGGAAATTTTTGACCAATTTAATTTTCAATTTTCCAAAAATCAAAAAAACAAAAATAAATAAAATTAAATTAAAACAAATTTTTATCAAATTTAACACGATTTACTAATCAAAATTTTAACATTTTATCATTCACTAATTAAAAACGATTAAATTTTACGGTTATCTTTTTTTTTTATATACTTATATATACCTATATATTTTTTATTATGAACATTTACCGTAACAATTCAACTTTGTATTTAACTATACAAATTCATAATTCAAATAACACTATAAATTTTTAAAATATCTTAAGAATTATCTTAAGATTTTAACATTTATTTCTAATAATTTTCACCGTTATTTTATTTAATTACTGTTATATTTCACCGTACGTTTTTTTATTTTTTTTTTTTAATTCAATTTTTCATAAATTTTTTAATTCAATTTTTTAAAAAAAAAATCTTTATAATTATATTTAAATTTTCATTCAATAAAAGATTCTTTGATCTTTTTTTGCATATTAATCCTTCAAGGATCAAAATTTTCTTTTTTCTTTAAACCATCATTTAATCCTTAAGGATATTTAAAATTATTAAATTAAATTTTCCAAAAAAAATAAATAACAATACAAAAAAAAAAATTTAATTTCATCGGATTTGAATGAAAAAATGCGTCAACAAATTTAAATTTACATCCGTCGTGATAAAAGCGTCAAACAAGACTGAAATAAAACAAAATAATAACAAATTTTCATCCAAATCGGAATCAAACAAAACAAAAAGGAAAAAAAATACCAAAAGAATTATCATTCATCCTAAAGATATGCAATATACAATAATAAGTATTGTGTATAACAATTTATATATGAGAAAAAAAAATGAAAATGTGTATAACTAAAATATATATATAACATAATGTACTGTATAATATATAAACATATTTATATGATGTAAATGTGCTTCTTTCATGTTCGGTTCGTCGGTTATTTGACGGCCGAACTTTTAACATAGTTTAAGCACTGTAATACTATTTACAAGAAAAAAAATATTATGTAAAAATAAATTACAATAAAAAAAAAAAAAACCGGTAAATATGCAATTTACTTTTATTATAACTATATTTTTTTTTATCATACTTTAAGTATAAATATATTGTGTATTTTTTCCGTTATATTTTCTATTATAAAATTAAATCTACATAACATATACTACAGTTTCGTTAAATTTGTGTTTTTTTGATAACAATTTATGAAATTTTATCAATTCGTTAAATATTCGTTGGGAGGGGAAATTTTTTTAAAGCATGCGTAAAATAAAATAAATTTTATGTATACACAATTGTAGTAGAATTTGTTGTTGTTTTTTTTTTTTTAATAGTATTTGTTTAATGAATGAATGGGAAAATAATATTGTGTGAAAAAATGCCAACTTACTATTGTGAATAATAATGTTATACCAGGTTATATACATTGTGTAAAAGCATTTTTTTCACGGTAGATGTTGCTAAGGTTTTTTTTTATTGTTTGTTTCTAAGGAGATGTTGGTATAATAAAGTTTTTTATCTTTTAAAATTATTTGAATGTAAACATAAAATGTTTGAATATTTTTATTTATTTAACATTTATTTTTAAATATAAAATAATATTGATTAAATATAAAATAAGAATTAATTGACTTTTTACTTCAATAAATAATAAAAATGTTACAGAAAAACTTTAATTCTGCAACAAATTTGGAATTGTTGCTGGAGATAACAAATTAATATGTATTCAATATATGTATCCAGAAAAATATTTATAAAAGCTATGTTATATGTATACAAGCAAGTATGTTTAAAAATGACTATTGTGAATGAGTAATTGACCGTTTAAATTTAAAAATAGAATATACGGAAAAGAAAAAACTCAAACTTTTAAGAATACATTAGATAGAACGTTAATTAATAACACATGTATATATATATATATATATATATTTATTTATATATATATATATATTTATCTATATATAGAAACTTAATATAGAATTAGCAGTTCAAATTTAATTGAAAATATTAAATGGGAATTTTCTAATAAGCAAAATTCAATCGAAGAAAGTAACTTAAATATTTTACGATTTATATATATATATACACATGCGTTTAATTAACGTGTTTACATTTTTCTTTCTGATTTTTTACTTGAAATAATATTATTTATTATTTATGAATAATTTAATGAATAATATAACATAAATTTACCCCCCAGAATATCAAAAAGACTGACAAATTTAACTAATTGTTTTGAAAGAAAACATACAGTTGTAACTGTTCTGCAGGACTTATAGAACTGGAATTATTATAAAGTAACTACTAAAGGTACTTAATTCCTTAATAATATATGTATAGGTATAATATAGGTATAATAATATATTAAAATAATATGAATGATGTCTTATACGGTTCCCTGAATTAAGGTCCTGCGAAATAAAGCATAGAAGTCGTAGTTCAACTTAAAAGAGAAATAAAATCCTGTTCTTTATTTCCATATTTTGAGGGCTTTATTTATCAATTACTATGAGAAATAAGACCCCAGGGCGTTATTTTTCATTAAACGGGAGTCGGGCGGGCAGGATAAAAAGCATACATACTACACAGTAAAATCTAATTATTTGGAAACACTAAGTATAATTGAACTAACTGTTGATAAGACATTATTATTCTCTCAATAATTGGACCAAGTATGAGATGACCTATTTTCAAACCACTTTCTTTATTCAAGAGGCGTCAAATCAAAGACAGCTTTTAAACATTTTAAATACTTATATAAGTATTATGGTTATTGAACTTATAATTAGCAATTACTTAAAAAGTTTTACTAATCAATGTAATTGACTATCTAAATGATTATGACATGTACATTAAAGGTACACTTTTTAAAAAATATTCACCTCTAGTTGTAATCCAAAAAATATTGTATAGTATTACATATCTTGTAAATCACGTGTTATATGTAATTAATTTGTAAAACAAACATATTTAAAATGAATTTTAATCATGTAAACAATTTAAAAAAAAAAAAATTGAAACATTTTTACCTCCAAATTTCTGTACATAAAATAAATTAAATTATGTAAATATGTAAATAGTTATATTGTTGAATGCAATTATTTATATATTAAGTATTTACATTATGTTCTGTAAATAAAAATCCTTAAAAAAAAAATCAACACATTTCATTGAAATTTTTTTTGCGTAATCAAAAATAAAAACCATCTAATATAAAATCCATTTTCTTTTAATTATTAATAATTTATATTTATAATGTTAACATTCATCTCTTATTCGTTTTAACTAATGTATACATATTACAAATATATTATAAATATAATTTATTGTTTAACACCTTGAATCCCAATATTTTATCAGACAACATATACATAATTTAAAATTAAATGTAAAATAACTTTTCGATAAATGATTTGTCAATTTAAAAGTCGCTCACTGAACCTGCAGCACTTAACGGGTTAAAGTAATTTTAAAATTTTTCGGGTTTTAATAGCTTACCTCTTTATGATATTTCTAACCATCGAAAGTCAAAGCATTTCGAACTTCAGCAAATTTTAAGTAATTTCGATAATTAATTATATATGTATTGATTTTTAGAAATCGTAACGTCTTCGGCACAATGAGCGTAGTCATGACGCAACCATTGAAGTTACAAAATATCAAAAATTAGTAGCTATTAAAGTTATAGATAAAACTTAAGCAAATTTGGCGTTGTTTTTCATATTTTTAACTTTTAAAATAGAAAGGATTTAAGTTTTAATGGCTAAGTTCATTGTGCATAGGGCGTAAAGGAAAAACTACTTTGGAAGCACTGACGCACAATTAGATTTATTTGAAATAAAAATTTAATTTTATTTCAGTCCTCAATTAATATCAACGGACCACCATGTGTTAAATAATGAATAATATCATTTTATGATTTTTAGCAATAAAATTGCGTGATTGTGACAAAAAGAAAAACAACAACAACAACAAAAAATAGCTATAAAACATTTCTTTTTACAATCATTCAACCATTTTGTAGTATTGTATACAGTTTTAATGTAAAAATCAAATAAATGTTTAATTTTCACTCATTTATGTACTTTTAATTATATTTTTTTCTGCTACATAAGTATATAATAAAATCTATAGGTATATATATCTATATATATATTATATACAAATTATACAATTTAATATTTTAAGATAAATTGCGAAAATATAAAAAACTTATTTATTTATTAATTTGAACAAACGAAATATGTATATAAAAATCAAAATAAAAATTAACAAAATACATATAAACAAAAGTATATAATTATTATATATAATATATAGTATATACTTAAATATAAAAAAATAATTTTCTTTTTTAAAGTAAATTTATCGAGTCAATAGCACCAAATAAACAAAAGAATATTAAAAAAAATCCAATCGTTTCATTAGTACATATATACTTATTTATATATATATTACTTATATATAAATATATAAATATGGAATGTGCACGTCACATTTGTTGACAGTTTTGCCTATAAAAAAAAAAAATAGCAACAACAAAATAATAACAAATCAAATATTATTCACGGTTTAACTTTTGTGAATGCGACAATAATAGACTGGGTATCGTATTAATTTCCACTTCCCGATCTCCGTAATTCCTCTCTCCCTCTATTTCCTTAATCTATATTTTTTTTTAATTTTTTTGTATGCTTTACCCATTTTAAATGTACAAGTATATGTATATATATATTTATATATATATACGTACGTACGTACGTACTTTTATTATTCACGCAAAAGTGTCCAGTCGTTGTTATTACTTGTATTGCCAACTTACAGTGTGAATTTTATTAAGATAAACAAATCAGTAAGTGTTTAATATATATATAAGTACTTTAAATAGTTTTTATCACGCTTAAAAAATGCTTTCTGCGGTGTAAAAAAAAATGTTTGTTTAACTACATAATTATAAGATATCCATAGTCAATATTTTTTATTATAGCCGTATGACTCTAGGTCAAAAGGGTATACTAAATTTGCCATTACGTTTATGACGCAGAGAAGGGGAGCGGTAGATATAGACTCAAGGGTATGGATCGTCCGTCCGCACGATAACTCAAAAAATAAAGGAGCTAGGATTTTAAAATTTTAACAAATTTATTTTTATGCAATATATTGATGACTTATATCCTGCTATTTTGGTCCACGGGTTCGAGTACCTGGCACTGCCATATAACTTCTTTTTTTATATGTGCAATACTCTTTACATATTAGGTGTCTGAAATTTTGCAAAAATATTTTAGTTTTATGGCCAAAGTTTCTGCAAAATTTTGTTGGTCTCCTGCAGTGGGTTCGAGTAGCTACCATACAACTCCTCTTATATGAGCATTATTCTAAACCTAATAAAGCTGAATGTTTGAAATTTTTCCAAAAGTAATTAATCGGATGATATAATGTTTATATTACGCGTCATACGGGTATCCCAGAGTTGATACAGTCTACTCTACTACACTCTTCCTCGTTTAATTTTGTTTGTATTTATGTTTTATGAAATAATATTTTTTTTTATCATTTCTGTCAACTTTTGAAGTTATTTTTGTATTATGAAGTGTTACCTATAACTTAACTGTGAAAAATAATAAAGAAATATACAGTACATAACCGTTTTAAGGAACTTTTAACATGCACAATATAAGTATACAATTTCAATTAAATTTGTTAAAATCAGATTAAATAAATGTAATTACGAGAAGCGATTCGAGAATACTGGCGATATTTATTATACAATTGCAACATGTTTTAACTTATATATTATGTACTTATTATGTACTTGTTTATAAGAGACGGTTCAACAGTTCTATACGCAAAAATCCAAAATGGACATAACTCCATTTGAAATGGAAATTAATTTTTAAAAAATTATAGCCCTATTTCCCTTTGATATTTGATATTAGGGCCACAATTGATTGAGCATTAAATCCATATTTTTTTTTTACTTTGAAATATTACCGAATTATTTGTTTAACGAAGGAATTGAAGATCTCGGAAGATAAATTAAAATCATATATTTTGTAACCCATTATACTAATATCCACCTAATGTAATTTAGGAAAAATTTAATTAAATTGCTTGACAAATAGTCTGGTTTCAGAACATATAGCCTCGCTATACTTCGAAAGACAGTTGGATAATAGAAACAGGGAATATCCTAAATTTAAAGATAAATAAAAAAATTTTATTTTAGTCCCACTTTAAATAAATTATAACTTTCCAATGTCAGATTCAATTTAATTTCTTCTTCAAAAATGGATCAGTCTCAATTTCAAATATTTTTAAACTTCCCGAGTCAGTCCCTACTCTTGCAGATATTTTACTTAATTTGTATTGTAAAACAGTTTTTAGTATTATTTGAAAGTCCAATATAGACATAAATGCACCATAGTAAAAGCAAATTTTTATGTTGTTTAATTATAATCAAAGCACTCAGCACGTGTGCAAGAGCTGGGTCTTATTGCACTAAACTCTTATTCCTAATGAAAGAATCAAATCAATAATTTTGTGATAAGTAAAAGTCTTTTTCTATCAAAACTTCATAGGGTTTATATCATATACTATATTGAATATAATTATTTTTTGAATATTAAATGTTTGAATATTAATAGGGCCTGGCCAGTTCATTCTCCTTAAAATAAAATAAGAAAAACTATAGCTAATAATTTTTAAACCGAATTGAATCATATATTTTATGAGCAACAAAACTTAATTACTATTTCAAAGATTAATATAATTGCAAGGTTAATTATTAATTATACAATTAGTTAATCTAATTTTTGTTGATCACTAAAACAACAAATCACTTAACATCAAATAAATTCTTATACTTTAAAGTTGTTCACATTAATTTAATTAACTTCTAAATCAAGTAAATTCTTTCAACAATATTTATTAAGTTGAAAAATATTAAAATAGCAACTTTAATTTGATTCAGTCATGCATTTAATTAATACTATATAAATTCAACATTTTTAATACATTTATGGTTATATGTATATATATATACTATATAAATGTATATGTTCAAATCAGTTTATGCATATATAAATTTTTAATATAAACCACATATTAAAAACCACATTTATTATAATAAAGTCTTAATAAAATTAAAATATATGCTTAAAATATATAAGTATATATATATATATACTTATGTATAAAATTATAGAGCAAATGCTAATATATTTTATAAAAACTCACAGATATAGTGTAAAAAAGTTCACTGAATTATTAACTTAGGAAAAACTTTAAATTTTTTAAAGAGTATTATTATATACGTTTAAAATTAAGTATTCATTTATAAATTATAGTGATAATCCGTGAATGTTTAATAAATAAATACAGTCATGCATATTTAATTTATTTACAAATATTCCTTTTCCAGTTTTATATTTATTAAACAATTAATTGAGTCAAGATCGACAATTTTGCAATCGAATAAGCCAAACATAAACGACAGAGCCGCGACCGGCAATTTTTCAGCCGAATCAGCCGATTAATATATTAAACAAATAATTGAGTAATGATCGGCAATTTTGTGACCGAATAATGCAATTATAAATGAATAAGCCACGACCGACAATTTTGTGACCGAATAAGCCGATTAATAATTTACTGAAATAATAGAGCCATGACCGGTAATTTTGCGACCGAATAAGCCGATTATAAATGATTAAGCCGCGACCAGCAATTCTGCGACTGAATAAGTCGATTAATTAATTAAACAAATAATAGGGTCAAGACCGGTGATTTTGGACCGAATAATCCGATTAATATATTAAAAAAAAAATAATGGGGCCAAGACCGGCAATTTTGCTAATAGTTATCAAATTAAAGCGTATGTACGGAGATTAGGGTGGATATAAGTATATCTTATAGTTTTTAAGTGAAATTGCAATCTTAAGATTGCTTTTTCATTTCTGTTAAATCAAATTATTCTATGATATCTTAAATCAATTCGACAAGTTTATATAATGCTAGAATCTATTAACCGATTCTTAACTCTTAATCGATTATTATAACTCAGTACTTATGAGACTTTTTATACCTTTACAATATAAAATTAAATTTAAAAAACTTTAAGATAAGAAGCAAAGAAGGGAATATGCATATACTGCACTGCTTTAAATGTATATAAAGTACAAAAAACAAGTATTCTATTCAACAATTCTTGAATGTAATTTATTAAGATGTTATCGATTAAATATAGAAAGAGCAAGTGTAATGGGAACGTTAAATTTAAGGATGCAAATTATAATCTTCATTCCTTTTTAAATGTTAGAAAATACCTTTTGCAAAAAAACCTTTCGTCTTTTTTTGCTTTGATTTTCTTTTATCACTTCAATATCAGTAGGAAGAAATGTAAACCGCAATGTAATCATTATAATTTGATAATATATATATATATGTAAATTGAAGTACTAAGCAGTTAAATATTGTATATATATGTTGAACAAAAGATTGATGACACATAGTATATATATATATATACATATATATATACATATATGAACATTATACACATATATGAACAAAAGGTTGAAGATAGAAATTGATTAAATAATTTTATATATACGTAAGTATATAAGTACTTATAATAAAATCTTTTAAGTAATCATTCTTGTAAATTATTTGTTTATAGAGAAATTATGCTTCCTTCCCATTTTTTTTCTCCCTTTCTTTCCTTTTCTTCCTTTTTATTTTAAAATAAAATAAAGTAAAATCGAAAAAGTATTAAAAAGAATAAGTAAAATGCAAAATATATAAGTACTTATTGCAAATTTAAATATATATAATTACAAATTATCGCTAAAGTAATTCAATATACACTGGCACACGTAGATATACACACACATGTTGAATAAGTTTTCACATCTATAGAATAAGTTTCTGTTAAAATGCATTCAATTGTAAATTATATAATTTTATTAACATTTAATACTTAAGTATATAATCAAAATTTAAAACTTCCCATTTTGCATTTAAACTTTGCACCCTTTAAAATGAAATTCATATTTCTAAACTTTAAATGTTTTATAAAAATAGGGGAGGGGATCGCCGGTTTTGAAAGTGAATTCAATAAAAATTAAATTTTAATATTTTAAAATAAAAATAAAGTTAATAAATTTAAAATTAGGGGCCTCGGTGGGTTAGTGGGTATGCATTTGGCTTACTAACGAGGGGGTGCGGGTTCGATTCCCGTAGGAGTAGTAAATTTTTTAATCGTCAAATCTCCATGGAGACCAAATATAATTAAATATAAATAATAATACATATAAATAATTATTGGAAGTGGGGGAACAACGGGTCGCATGGGCTATGTGTTAGGATGGTACACGCTGTCCTCCATATCATAACAACAACAAATTTAAAATTATAAATACAAAATATATTATTAAATTTTTTTTATATGAAGCTGATGGTATTTTTCAAGCAACAAAAATAAGCCAGAGTAGCTTCATTGCCTTCTTCGTGTAGCCCTCCTTTTTGAAAATAAACTTTATAGGATTCATGTTTTAAAACACATACATTACTTTATAACATAAATAACTTTTATAACAGGATTCATAAGCTGTGCTTTGTTAAAGTATCTTAAAATTTTAACTATTTACACAGAAATGAGCACCCGTGGCAAACCTTGTTAAACTTTGGAATACCTTGTGGTATAGGAATTAAATTTGTTAAATTCTTAAGAACCGATTTTCATATCTATAAAACAAAGTCATTGCCCTTTAAATATTACTTATAAATGAAGTAATATTTAAAAAGTGTAAGTAATTGAGATTTACAACTAGATCGGCAAGCCTTGGTGTAAGGATAGCACGTTCCCCCTCCATAAATTTAAATTATATATTATATAAGCTTCTTTAGATAATTCAACCTAATTGTCAAATACAAATTTCAATCACAGTTTGTTATATACATATTTGAAAAATACCTAAAAGTTGGTCTTTGTATATTGGTTGAGGTTAAATTACCAAGGACACACAGGACAGAATTTATTAAACAAAGAAAAAAGAAAAAAACTGAAGGATTAATTACTTATATAAACAATAATTTAAATCAATTACTTATTTGAAAACAATTGAGTACTTTTTTTATTTGTATCCATATCAAAACAAATAAAATTTCTTTCAACTGCCCATAAGTAATTACCTTTTATAAGCGTATATATATACATACTATATATATATATACATATTTGTATAATTTAAATAGAGAATTAAAAAAAAAAAAAAAAAAAAATCAATTAATAAAATTATCTACTAGATATATCGTAATTAAAATTGAATGACATAAAAAGGTTGTTGAAAAATGTCTTTAACAGAGAAAAAACAAAAACCATTAAATACATGTTGATTATCTAAGTATATATATATATATACATATAAGGTCTTAAAAGAACTTAACAAATACTTTATAGTCAGGTTTGATGGGGGTTTGTTGTTTTTTAAATCAATTTTTTAAATGTTTAATCGATATCAAAAGTGAGGTAATTATTATAATTTTACAAATATATATATATATATATATAGTTACAAATATATATATATATATAATTAATATAGGAAATATGTAGAACAATTTTTTAATTACTCAAACAATCGAATCTTATAACCAAGAAGAATATTTAAGGTTATACTAAATTTGCCATTACGTTTGTAACGCAGTGAAAGTGGGCAGATATAAACTCAATGGTATGAATTCGATCAGAATCGAAGAGTAAATCAAAGGAATAAAGAATCTTTGTTTCGAACTCAAAACTAAAAGAAGGTAGGATTCTGAATTTGCATTTGAAATCCAACTAGTTTGTTCAACAGATTCGAGGAACTCCCATACAACTTATTTTTTTAGATGGAAATGAATTTATACCTACAATAAAGCTGAGTGTCTGAAATTTTGCAAAAGTAGTATAGTTTTATGGTCAAAGCTCTTATACAACTACCTTTTTAATATCTTTAATGGCTTAACATCTTCTTCTTCTTCTATAGCGCTACAGTACGTTGTCGAACCTTGGCCTCCTTAATCATTATCTTCCAGTTCACTCAATCTTGGGTAGGAATTATTAAATTTTGCTCTTGGAGCTTTGATACTAACTTAACAGTTTACAAAGAAACCTAATATCTAAAATTTTGTCAAAAATTGTTAACTTCAATAACCAACGTTTGCATATAATATGATTGGATTAGTGTAAGAGATTCGAATAGCTGCCTTACAATTTTTATACATAACTCAGAGTCTATTTAATTGTGCATTTGAAATGTTGCCAAAAGTTAATAATCGGATTATATAATATTTATATTACATTCATACGGGTACCCTACAGTTGACACAGTCTACTATAAATTGTTCCTTTAATTTTTTATTTTAAATTAACACCATATACAATAAAAATAAATAAATAAAATCTGTTGTAATTATTTTAATTCAATTTTATGTATTTGGCACATTTAATATTTTTTGAATCAAGTAATTGTAAATGATTAAATTAAACAATCAATTGGTCTGATAAACGGATGTTGTGTATATATATATTTTTATATATACATAAATTTTTGAAATTTAATTATATTTTTATTCAAAATAATAAAAATATGTGGAAAATCCAAATATTTTTTTTTTTAATAATTTCATTTAAAAAAATTTATTTTTCCTTCCAACATAATTTTTAATCTCAATAAACGATTTATTTCTGGGAGCAATTTATTCGATCAAATAAATTTTGAAAACATCAAAAATTTCCCTTAATTTTTCCAAAAAAAAAAACAAATCAAAAACAATTCATGAGAAAACCCCTTCAGGATATGTTATAAGTATAATGATGTCAATATCATTTATATATGTATACTTATATATATTTTTTTAAAGGGTTAACCTTTTTCAATTGGGATATTTCGAATTATGTGGCTTGTATTTTCAATATTCTTTCAAAACAAGTACATATACAACACATCCAATCCATTTCAATTCAAAAACGAGTGTGCAGAACATAAGAGCAAGAGCATTACATAAAATCAAAATGATTTTTATCATCGTTTAAAATTATTTTGTTTCTTTATTTAAGATAGGAAAAAAAGGAAACCAAAACAAGGATAACACATCCTTTCGTAATAATTTTTAAAAAAAAATTGGGTTAATTTTTACTGGTAAAATATTAAATATTAAAACCAAACTAGTCAATATTCTCCGATGAAAGACAGCATTTTCCTTCAAAATCAGAAAACATATCTGTTTTATGATAGAAGGTTGGTTCCAATTATTAAATTCTTCAATTGAATTTGGATCAAACTTATAAACAGACAACAATTTTTGATACCATAAGGAAACATGGAAAAGGTCCTTGCATCGAATTAAGAAGCTTTGAGAGTCGCGTAGTAATTAACTGAACCACCACTCCTATTCAATTCAAGTTTTGGAGAACATAAAAGATAATACTGAAAAGTTTTAATTATAATTAATTTTGGGAGATGAGCAATTTTTCCTTCGGAAGGTATGTGGCAGCTTCTTGAACCGCTTTCACTTTCTTATATAGTTGCCTTGCGTCTAGAAACGAAAAATGGACATCAAAAAACACCGACCTTCCTAATTTAAAATTTCTATCTTTATTAATTTTGAAGATATGCATGTTAGGTTTTGGGAGGGGTATGTCAGCTTTTCGAAGTCGCTATTGCAATTCGACATTCCGTTTTCGAATCCCCAAATTTGTATCATTTGCGAACTGACAAGCAAACGACCAGATTTAAATGAGACAAAGAGTTGACGCTGATCAAGAAGATATGCACGTCTCTATTTATTTATCCATCTTTTGGATGGCTCCCCGTTTGGACCGTACCATAGTATATATATGCATTATATAGGTATACATTTTTACCCTTTATTATGTTAAAGGTATAAAAATAAAAAATTTTACTGGACAAAAAATAAAAAGCTTTTTCTTGTAATATTTTTACCACTACTGTTTCAACAATTTGTAAAAAAAATTCTAAAGAAACTGTAACTGCAAAAAGAGGTCAATGTGTTTTAACTGGAAACAATTTACGATGAAAATTCAATTCATAATTTTTTAAAACATCTATTACTTATTATATTTCTTCTCGCCCCTTTAAATTTTTTTTTTCTTATACACTTTTCAAACCCCTATTTTCACTTGCTTGGGGCGAACGGGGTAATAAAATAATATTCACCATTTTTCTAAATTAGGGTTCAAAAAACAGTTTTTTTTTTCTAAAAACTTTTTCTATTATATCGAATATTTTTCAGTTTAAATTTTCCCATTTTCTTTTATTTCAAATTGGAATGCGTTTTCTGATCTTTTTTCTTTTACGTATCATATATATATATAACGGAGAAAAAAATTAATTCTTATTTTCTTAACCGTTAAATTGATACACCACCCACCCTCCCATAAAATGTACTCCTTAAAAATTAAGTGAAAGGAAAAATTGGATATAAAAAATTTAAAAATTTAGTTAAACTAATTAAATATAATGTAGTTAATTTTGAAGTATTCTATGGTAAAGTGCGCTCACCTAAATCTAAATTTGGAGTGTATAATAAAAATTAGAAATGGAAAAATTTTATAAATATTATTATTATTTTAACAATTTAACAGTAAATTTTACATAAAATTTTCTTAAAAGTCACTTTTAATGAATTGAAAGAATTTTTTAAATAATTTTAATGCATACCTACTTATAACATAAAATTTTAAAAAATTTTTATATCTAATTGTTAAAAATGAAGATAAAATATTCAAAAACTTTTTTGAATTTTAATACTCATCATTTAAATCAACGACAACTTAGTAGACCATTTAATAATTATTATGTTATAAAAGGTGCAGGATCATAAATCCCTGGGTCATAAGTCCCTTAGTAGAGCAATTCTAGCTTTAATTCGTGATCACTACTAAAATTTCATAATTTCCAACTCAGAGTGGTGGGTCATAACTCCATTATACAGTTCTCAGCTGAAGGGTTAATAAAACAAATATTTTTTTTAATTATATAACATCAGTGACGGGTACTAATATATATAGTTCACATTTTGGAGATTGATTTGAAATCAGAGTATTCCTTTTTTTCTAAAATTAAGAATATAGCAATAATTTTACATACAAACTACATTTTGAAAGACTTTTTTGAATAATAGGGCAATCCTGTTTTATAACCAAATTTTCTCATACATGAATTCATACTTAAATATATTAGTATTTATACGCTCAGTCACACAATTTAAGTTATATGATTTTATAACTCAAAATTTAATAAAGGGATTTATAACTCAAAATTTAATAAAGGGATTTATAACTCACTTAATGGGTCATAACTTCTTAATGGAACTTATGACATACTTGTAAATATTTTAAAGTGAAACATAAGTCACTTAATGAGTTTTGTCCCACTAATTGAGTCATAAGTGTCCCTAAGGGACTTATGACCATGGGAGTTATGACCCTGCATCTTATAAAATACATTTAAAATATTTTTTTATATTGCATATATTTAAGGCGTTAGACAAGGTTATGAAATAGTTATCTTTTCAGTGTTAATACGATTATAAGTATTTTAAGATAAATTCATATTAAGCGAGCAGCAGTTAGGAATGTTTTTCATTTATTTTTTATTAAGTAGGTATACTCCATTTTTAATTTTATACAAGAATAAGATTTAGGAACTTAATCTATAAACCGTTTTTATTATACATAAGAAGATGCTTCATTTAATTTTTTTATTTTAATAAAATATATTTTAAGAGTATTTAAAACTTACATGATTCCAACATAATATATTATGATTAAAGTAATATTTGATAATATTGTGACTTACCTAGAAATAGAAAAAAAAAATAAATTAATAAAAATATTAAAAGAAATTAAGATACTTAAGTATATATTTTATTTATATATATGTAATTGCTTTAATTTGACATTTAAGTTCTGTTGCTATTGCTACTTTTAAATGTCAATTTATGTCAAATATTATGTCGACAGTTCATTTAAAAAAAAAAAAAAGAAGGAAGGAAGGAATATTATTTTATTTTTAAAAATAATTCAATATTTAAAAAAAAATCATAAATACAAAAAATAAAGAGCAGAATATAAGTTAATAAATTTATAGTCCAAAGAAGTATCTTTGATCTTACAACTAATCTTTTAATAGAAAAAGCACGCTTCTTCTTAAAAAAAAACTTCCGCTTTTGCTTTTTGTTTTGGATTTTTTTGACATTAGAATAATAATTTTGACGTTTTAGTCTTCAGACTACAGTCGGTATCTGTGCTGTGCTGTTTGAAACAAAGACAGGTCAATAACACAGTACGAGGATTACATTAGGTAACAGTGGATAGCCACAGTATAGTGTACTTAATTCTTTCAAAGTATAACGCCCCATAATATAATAATCCTTTTTCCCCATCCCACCATATCCAAAAATCCGTAGTAACTTCAATTATAATCCCAAATCCTTCCATATCCCCATCCCTCTAACAAAACTGTACATTTGTATAACATTTTGCCTATTTTTTACCCAGTTTCCTTGTTCTTAATACTGTCAGATAAAATCGAACTTAGGTTGAGTTCGAATTTCAAAATAAAGCATTAAGAGAAAACCCCTTAAATACAGTAAATGCAGGAACATTTAATGTTGTCCCTAGATAACCTTATAATAAATTCTTCAATAACAACAAAGATTAAAGGAAAAACTGGAAATTTGTAAGTTTAAAATGTATTTTGATTTTCAATCAAGTACTTTAAATATTTTATAAAATAAATTCAATTAAATTTAATTTTAAAAAATTTTTATTTTTGGTTTTTTATTTGTACTGTGCTTTTACAATATTTTATTCCATTATTTTTTATTCTATATTCCATTTTCTATTTCATATTATATTATTATAGATAATATTTATTGAAAATATAAAATTCTAAAAATTTTATTGAAAATAAAAATACTGCAAATAAATATTTTATAAATCATTTGATTATTATACAATAAATCGCATTGACATCGAAGTTTATCAAAAGGAAAACGAAGAGGAGATGATAGAAATGAAAATCAAACAAAATGAACTGAATGATGTACTTAAATATGTACAGCGTGAGCCAAAAGTCACCAGGGAGTTTAAAAATATAATAACTTTTTCGTTTATATTTTTTTTTAGATTTTATTATTCGAAGCCGTTACTCTAATATGCAAAATTACACCAACGACCAAAGTACCCTTTCCCAATGTCCATTCAATTTTACAGACCTGATTTTACAAAATTACTGAACAACAATTTAATTATGAGTAATGAAGCATATTTTCATCGTAATGAATGTGCATAAGCAAAATATGCAATTTTGGGGTACTGCTAACCCCAGAGTTGTTTTTTTTCTTCAGTGAGAATTACACTTGCTCAAACGTACAGCATCACAAAAGGTTATAGGGCCCCCATACTTCTTTAGGAAAAAAGTTGATAATGCTGTGACAGTAAATGAGGACAGGTATCCTTCTATGGTTAATAATTTTGTGCGGCTTGTGACTTCCTACAAATGGTTCCAACAGTATGGAAAAACAGCACATACGGCCCGTGCCACAATTACTCTTCAAAGTAAAATTTTTGATGACCAAATATGTCAAGAAACTCAAGATTCAATTTTAACTGCGCCAGAAAAAAAGATATTTAAACTCCATGGTGACTTTTGACCCACCCTATACTTAAACACCCTCTACTTGTTAGTCCCCAAAAGGATTTCAAGGCAATTATTTAAAAAAAAAAATAATAATCCTTTTCTGGAAATGGTCAATATTTTTGTGTTAAAAAATTTGAAAGAATCTCAGAATTTTATCTGTAAAATAAAATGTGCCATTATTATTTTTTTGGATTCTGACCTTAAAAGATTGACGCAAAGGAGTAGGTGTTGGAGTACCTTATTTATTAAAGAACATTTGTAGGTGTACTAGGGTGTCCCTTATGTAATAAAGAACATTTAACTACAAATGTCATAGAAAGTTAGCAAATCCTTTTTTTTCTAAATTCAAGTTTCACATAGCGGTAAATATTAATTTGACTTCATACAAATTATCCTGCACACCTTGATAAAACTTTTTCTAATTTTGAGGCATAGGGAGCCGATGCTTTGGTTCTATGTAAAATCAATTAATCAAATACTATCTTAAGAAATTTCTTTAAGCAGGCGGACGGACGGAAATATTAAAACTAGGAAATAGAAATTTTTGAAAATATATATATATATATATATGTATAGTCCTTAAAATTGAAATTTAATTCAAAATCACTTTTTAATCAGAACAAAAAAAAAACAAAAATTGGAAATGAAAGAAAAACCAAGATAATGTAAAATGAAATTTCTATATTTGCTTTTAAACTCAAACTAGAATTCATATATATATATATATATATATATATATTTAGATTTCGACGGCACATTAACATTTTCTAATATGTCAGATAAAAATCTTAAAAATGAAAATTTGTCATTTTTTCCCCTACACTCAACTTACCTGTGACAAACTTATAACCTTCAATTACTTGCCTATACATAACCTCAATATTTGTTTTTATTAAATTTATTCAAGAAAAAATTCCATATTTTCTCAAGAAATTAGAGTTAATATACTATTTATATACGAAGTTATATATTATATAACTAAGTATACAATTTCATATGACATTTGGAAGAAAGCAAAAAATATGATAATTTTTCCAAGATTAAATATGTAAGATATATATATATATATATGATGCCTTTACATATTCCAAGTTATAACATATGACCTTGATTACATTGCTTTTATTGAATTCAAAATGAAAGAATGAGAAATGTCATATGACAAATTTATAAATACCAAATATTTGAAGAATTTTTCATAAAAAAAATTCCTCCTGTAATTTAACCCTGATATAATATATATATATATATATATATTTAAGGTACATATATATATAAATGTATATGACACTTAATATATTCCCGACCTAACTGAACTAAGTGATTATATTATAATAATCTCATCTTTGATTTTTGATTTTGATTAATTTAAAATATACATGATGCAACTGTCTAAGGTTTATCTCATAAATTCAATTATGTACTAATAATATAAATATCTATAGGTTTAATGGATTTAAACCTGAGTTAATGGATTTTTAAATATCAATTTCGATTTAATTTTTCAATTTCTTAATATGGAAGTATATTCTATTTTTAGTTAGACGAGTTTTTGATCGACAAAAGAATCTAAACCCATTTCAGAATTAATTAGCATATGACAAAAGATAAAACTCACTTAGTCAACTAAAAACAGACACAGTCTAAAAATGTTAAAGTAAATATACATTACAATATACATAATATAATCACGTATTTTTAAATCAAATCAAACCAATCAAAAACAAAAAGGATTCAAGGTCATTAGAATCAAGGACATTCCAGAATCAATTAAGAAAAAAAAAAAAGAAATAACAAGTACTTAGTTCAAATTATAAATAAAAAAATTTGAATTTGTTCATTTTGGTTACTCACACACACAAACACAGTTTATTTATTGAATTTGAAAATTGGAAAATTTTGTTAAGTGTTTAACCTGTCGTTTCAATTCTAGAGAACTTCCATTTTTATTTCATTTTTTATTGGGTTTAATAACAAGAAATCAAAAATAATGATAAGTAAATATATGTGTGAAAATATATATGTATATATAAATTATTGGTATATATAAGTACAGGATGTTTATCTTTTAGTATGTTGTGTTTAGGGAACAAAAGCGATTTGATGGGGGTGCAAATATGGGTGTGTGTGGGGTGTTTAATTGCCCGTTTTGGGGATAAAGGGGTCTAAAGTTTATTAAAAAATTCTATTTGATTTTGCCGATTTATATGCGCAAAAACTCCGGAGCTATATAACTAGGGCAAATAAAAATATGCATTAGCATCTTTTTTTCCTTATGTCTTATCGATAAATGAACAAGATAGTAATTCGTTTCAACAAAAATTATGAATTTTAAGCTAGATTTGTTAGTGCATATTTTTGCATATTTCACTTGTTAGAGCATATTTTGCATATTTTAACTTTTAAGAGCATATTTTGGTTTATTTTGACAATTTTCGTTCAAAAGATCATAATTTTTTTAATTTTCTTGCATTTAAAATATTTTTCATAAAAAAACATAAAAATTGATGTTACTATTTAGATATTTATTTATTTAAAATATTATTCTTTCAAAATAAACAAGTAGGTATTAGGTATTTAAAGAAATCTCTATGTATGCATGTACATATACATATTTATTTTATTATTCATTTCAACTTGATTCAGAAACTTTCAACTTGATTAAAAGCTATATCTGCTGCTTTGACTGGTAAAGCGATACAAAATGCTACGATAAATTACACGACAAACGACTATTGCATTTAAATTCGCAAAAATTAACTCAGTTAATGTAGAAATGAGATTTTAAATGTACAAAAGCGTCCTACGATCGAACCGGAAGAATTTCTTATTTAAAAATTTAAGTGAAATGTTTGTGATATATTGCTACCAAAATTTCAGTTAAACTTAGTTTTTAATTTTACTAGATGTAAGATTTTCGTTATTTGGATTAATTTTTATTTTAATTTATGTTTATTTAATTAATGTTTACTTAATTTATGTTTATTTATTTAATTTAATTTTAACTTATTCTACTCTCTAATTTATCTTTTTATCTTTTTTTAATATTTTAGTTTCATGAATTAATTTTATTTTATTTCATTAAATTTAATTTTAAAATAAAAATTTATAATAAAAATAATATATTAAAAAGTAAAAAACTAGCTGTTTTTTTAATAAAATTAAAATTAAACAACTTTTGAAGATGGTGTTACTAGTCTAACATTATTAATACTTATTTTATTTGAAGATTTCTAAGTAATGGATCTTTTTTTATGTATTTGATATCCTTTTCATAGAGCATATTTTAATGCTTAAAATAGATTTTTTAGAGCATATTTTAAGCGCTTAAAATGGATTTTTTAGAGCATATTTTTATTTGCCCTATATATATAACTAATAAATTTAATAAATAGTGCTTTTATAGATGATCAAAATTTTGTATATTGATCCCCTATACAGAACAATAATATTTGATAGTTTCAAATCTACAAAAAAAAATTCTATTAATATTCAAAATCGAAAACACCATGTATATTTATATTTCGTTTTGACTGGTGAAATATAAAGGTATTTTAGAAGATTTAATTTTTTTATTTAAATACCAACAAATATACAATCAAAAAAATTATTAAAAAAAATGTGCACTTAATAATTGTCATTTATTTACAAGGACTAAAAAATATAAAAGGATTTTTACTGTACTTTTAAATACAGTGTTACACTTAGCTTTGGTTTGCTTTAAATAGTGCACTAAATTTATAACTTAGTATGTTACCTAATACTTAATACTTAATTTACAACTAAACATAACTAAATATAACGAAGAATTCATGGCCTAGCTAATTTTTTAGTCATGCTCATGAACAAGCCGACGAAATTAACACAAAATTATGCTTCATTTACAACTTCAAGTTACCTAATAAAATAAAATATGTACTTAGTTGTTACATATAACCAAATCTTTCTTATTAGAAAGAATTCATGGCCTCGCTAATTAATTAGTCATGCAGCTATCTTAAACTAAAAGATGGATAAGTCGACGACAATGATACTACGTATCATTTCATTAGTTTTTATATAAGTCGTTAAAAGTCTACTATGCTGATCCAACAGTCGAAAACAAAGTATTAGCTTCAAGTTTCAAGAGAGTATTAGCCACATCCTTGGCAACTTGCAAACTTCTCTAAAGTAAATCAAATAAGTCCTTTTGTTTAACTATTAGGAAAATTATATATTTTTAAATTTTTTTAATTAGTGCCCTTAAAACATTTTTAAGTAATTGTTATTATTATATTATTAAAATTTCAAATCCATTGTGAATATCTCTAATAATAATCATCATTTAAATTTATTGATTCATAATAAATTTGCCAAATTTTGCAGAAAAAATTAATATTACCTAAAATAAAATAACAATCAATTAATTGGCTAAATCTTTTTCTTTTTATTTCTCGAAAAACCCTTGAGGTGCAAAAATTTTTCTTTTCTATTCCCATCAAAATATTTTTCTAATTACATTAAAAAAGATTTAAATTTAATAATAATTTTTCTTTTTTTTTTTTTTTTTTTTGTATTTTTTTTAAATAACATAAATTCATAACCTTAACCTATAGGAATTTTTCTTGGAAATTTTGATTTAAAAATTATACAAAAATTATATTTAACCCCTAAGGATATGCAACATAAGACAAAAAAAAGAAAAGATATTTGGTTAAAAAGAAAATTTTTTTTGATTTGTTTTTTTTTTTTGTTTTCTTTTTTTATTTTCTTAATAAATAATATCTGTAGGCATCATAAATTTTCTAACAATAATATTATAATATAAAATAAATAAACATATATACATAAATATTATATTTATTTATACATAATATATATGTACATATTAACTATAATGTATTATATTTACAAAATAAAACAAACATAAAGAACTTTCACCCCATATTTTATAACACCTATTTACTGACAGATGACATAACTCATCATACAAAAATATATATATATACGTATATACATACATACACACAAATATGATTAGAAATTTATATGTTAAAAAAAAATTTTTATGTAAGTATAGAAAAGAAAATTTTTATTTAAGTGGTTTTTGATATATATTTGAGATGAGATGACATCTGGTAGACTAATTTTTCTTCCAAAAAAATTTCCTTCTAATATCTTTTTGTTTTTGTTTTTTTTTTTTTTAATATTTTTGTTGTTGTAATTGAAAAGAAACCACCAATAACATGAAAATTATTTCGAACAGTAGGTATAAAATGGAATCAAAAAGAAATTAGGAAAATGCGGAGTGAGGATAAACATAAACAAAAGTTTTTACATTACATTTAAGTATATATATATCTGAACCTCTCCATTCTCATGTTAACGTTTTTTTTCTGTTATTTATAGTTATAATAAAACCAATTTTTTTGTAATGGTATTATAGAATTCAAACTGGAGGGTGTTACAATAATAGGAATTTTTATAATTCTCAACTAAAATATTTGAAAAAAAAATTAATTAGTCTCGAATGTATCAAAAATTTTTAATTTTTAATAAGAAACGACCATCCTTTTACTAACACACTAATCCTTGTAATTGTGATGGATCACTAAGTGAGGAAAATTTAATGATGCTTGGTTTAAGCAATTGTCTGATACAAATTTGATAACTTTTGATGTTCATGAACTAATCAAATAATTGGCATATTTTTTTTTTTTTTTGCAAGGGTTGATGGAAGGCATCGAAAGCCGCCTAGAATACTGTCCGGGGTTCATCTGGGGAGTGTTAGACTTTAACTAACTAAAACCATCTCCCTCTTTTAAAACCAAACTTGGAAAGGACCTTAAAAACATGAATTGTTTGATTTTCAGGATCGGGATTGGGAAGGAAATTAGGGTTAGGATTTGGGAATTGGGATTATGTTTTTATTAAATTTTTAAATCCGAATCCTTTATTATGAAGAGAATTTCGTAAGGGTTGTGATATTAACTGGTGATTTTCGTGTCCCAGCACCAGTCATTTACCAGTACCAATACTGGAAAAAGTAGTTACTAAATAAAATTCAAACAGGGTCCCGCGGTGGTGTATTGAGTAAGCATTTGACTTATTAACCGAGAGAGTCCGGGTTCGATTAAAAAATAAAATGTTTAAAACGATTGAAAAATAATTTTCTTTACAAATCCCCGTGGTGACCAAATACATATTATATAGTAAAATATCAAATATAATATAGAAACAATATAAATAATACTTTACTTAAAAATAATTATGTTGGCCCACATTTGAAAGGAAAAGGGCCCGTCAATTTGCAAAGTCATTGCATGCAATTTTAAAAAATACTGGTACAGGGGAAAAAAAATAAGTCAATACTTAAAAAAAAAGGATAGTTACTGGTGCTCACCAGTATTTTTCCAGTATTAATCCAATATGCATAAGTAATTGATTATCGAAATTAAAAATAACTTAGTGAATAGACATTCGACAATACTGAATAAAGTATTACATAATATAAAATCAGAAATAAAACCTTTTTTAAACTCTATTAATATTCCAGTATGGGGTTTAATTTATGAATTACAATTTTTAAATAGAATTTTATGTCTTAATTACTGATAATATTTGAAAAATATTCTTAAAGTAATCGTTTCTTAATTAAAAGTGTAAATACTAAATCTAAGATATATATTTATCTCAATTACCAGACTATACTTAATACTGGTTAATACTGTTAGTTACTGATTGATACCAGCAAGTACTGTTTAATACTAGTACGTAATGGTTCATACTGGAAAAATACTGGTATGGGAACCTGTATCAATATTTTATACTTTATTTCTTAGATTTTTCCAGTACCAATAATAGAGCTTGAATATCGGTATCGGAGTATCGGTACTGCTAGTGATTTAGTTATTAAAGTATGTATCAAAATACTGGAAAATCCACAGCTCTGCAATACATATGTATTGCATATGACAACCCCTGCATTGATTATATAAGATTACATAATACTGTTAGTTTTAAGATATAGTTTTAAGCAGTTAATAAATTGAAGTCAATATAGTAACATCATAAATATAATAAATAATACATAACCAATATAGTACTTAATTCTATTTAGGAAAATGTTATAACCTTTGCAATTAAAACCTAACCTTAACATTTTCGATACATAATACACCTTGATTTGAGTTCAATAATAAAAATAAAACAATAATCTTTAAATCTAAATACACTTTTACGTAAAAGTCAAGGGTAAAAGAATACTTTTATAATTATTATACAAATTGAATATTGTTATTTTTAATTACAGTGACATCTGTCATATGTTTAGAAAAACTTTAATAAAAAAACTATAATTTAATTTGATTTCCCTTGATGACTTTTATATAATAACAAAGAAAATTCCCATTCTGTACAGTATATATATAGATAAGTATAATATTTATGTACTTATTGCTTTAACATTGAAAATATATATATCAATGAACACTTATATATATGTATATATATACATATAAAAAAGTAAAATACTAAATATACACATAGTTATACACAAATAAAAAATAACATAAAGTTCAATGTATCTTAGTCAGATCATATAAAAACAAAACAAAAAAAAAAAAACAAATAAAAAAAACAAAACATTACTTTTGACATAAAAATTAAACTAAAGACCATTGAGTACCACAATAAGAAAGAATTGTAGTTTTAATTTTAGTTTTATAGAATACCAACAGATAACAGTGCTGTCTTGTTCTAATTTTTATTTTTTTTTTAATTTTGCGATTCAATATGAATAATAATAGGACCTATATTGTTCTGCGTTATCCTATAAATATTAAAACATTTAATTTGGTCTTTTTTAGGACATTTTCATAAAGTTTTGAAAAAAAAAATATACCTAAGTAAATAGTTTAACTCTGACTGTCTGTCTTCTGTCCATCTATTTACAAAAATTTTGAGATCGTTAAAAGTAAAAAGTAAAAAAAATTTTGGATAGATTTTTCAAAAGAAATTAATTTCATGAAAGAACACTTTAATGTAGCCCCAACCGTTACGGATCTACAGCCCACAAAGTGTGGAAATGTTCAATATTAAAACTGTAATAATAAAAATTAATTACTTAATGTTTATTTCCAATCTGCATTCAGTGAAAGACTATACCTGCTACTATAAACTTTAAAAATATATCCAATACGGTTGTAAAGGGTTGCCATACTGTACATTAAATAACCGTTATGCGAAAAACAAATTTTGAGAAAATTCTTGACACTTATATCTTCCAAATTAGATTCGGCCAATTGACAACTTTTATTTGACAAGTTGACAGTTAGCAAAAGACTTTTCACGAAAGAGACACTTATCAAAATGAGATTTACGAAATGGACAGTTAGTAAAAGGACATTTAAGAACTGAGTACTTTGCACCTTGGTCACTTAAGAACTCATTCTATATCGCAGTCAGAGTTATTCACCTTTTAAAGAATGTATATATCAGATTGTGCATTAGAGATTTTAGGGATCATTAGGGATTTTAGAACTGAATTCAAAAGAGGAGTTGCCGCTTTTTGCTTTTCCAGAATATTAATTATATATATAGAGTTTCCTAATTAAGTGCACTGCTATATACCACTGCATAGATACTTATGAGTAGATAAATTTTGTGTATGGGAGCTAAGCTAGGTCTCTTCTGGTTTCCAAAATATGGGGGCTTAAATGAAATTTCAATATTTTTTTTAGTTTTCATAATTTTACTCTTAACTCTGTTTCTAGACTATACTTATGATATATGATACTTCCTGTACATTATATATGTGAGATGCTAAATCTCCAAATGTTAAGCTTTCAGTCGCTCAATGTCCTTTAGCTCCCTTTGTTGTGTTTTGGTTAAGTAAGTACTTATCGAGGCCTTTACGAAATGTTCTCTAATCAAATGTCCAGTTGCCATTTCTAAGTTGTCAAGTGTACCGTTTAGTATGGCCGTCCCTATTGAAGTCGTAAGGGGTCAAAATTATTTGATGTTCAATTTTGAAAATGTGCTTTTATAAAAACCCTATGTTTTTTTTTATTGCTTTTTTTTTTTTTTGTACACGATTTTTAAGTAGCAAAGCTGATTAATCAAAATAAAAACATTAAAAATAAAATGGAATTAAATATATATAAGTATGTATGTATGTACAAAAACAACAAAAACAATCTGCTATAATGTTGAATAATAACAATAATTGAAATTACAAACAAAAAATGATATAAATGGTATATTTAAAAAAAAAAAAAAAAAATGGCACGATATAATCATGCCAAAATGTACGACCTACAGTAAATCTTTAAAAAAACGCTATAATCTTACAACATTTCTTTTATATCAAAATGGAATTGCAGATTAAAATAAAAAAAAAAAATCAGAACAAAGATTTGTCGGAGCTTTTTTTTTCTTTAAATTTTTTTTTTTATTACATTTAAATTTTTTTTTCGTTGTTCTAAATATTTACATATATATATATATATATATATGTACAAGATTATGCCAAACATAATAGGGTTGGGCTGGTCAAGACAACAAAACAAAAGAAATGTAAAAACAAAATTTTGATAACTGCAAATAAAATAAATGTAAAAAAAAAGTTGTGTCAATGTAAAAACGAAGAAGTCAACTTAAATACCCCTCGGCTCTCATTTTAACTTTATATTCGAAAAATGTTCGGAATTTTAATTTGTCATGTAACATGACAACTGTTCAAAAAACTTTCATTTAGAAGTTAAAAACAGTGTTGGACCAGGAAATAGTGAAGATAAAATTAAAAAATTTTATCGCAATTCAAATCAATACCAGATCTGGAAATTCGTTTGGTATGCGTATGTCGAGATTATGAAATCATATTTCGTCGAATGTCTTCTCTAACGACGATTAATCGTAAGTGTACGATTTAATTAAATTTAAGATTCTTTGTTCCCTAATATCCTCACCAAATTTTCTCATTCACTTTTTTCCCAATCTCAACTCCTAAAGTTTCCTTTCCTAACTCTCATCCTCAAAATCAAACTGTACATTTGTATCATTGGGCCGTCCTAAAGTTTGGTTATGAAAGGGTGTGGCTTTATACATAGTTACGCACTAGCCAAAGATAGTATGCACAATTTCAATGGGTGGTTTTCGATGCTTTCCATGTCCCTCGAAAAAAAAAGTGTTTTGTGACGGTGTTCCTTGAAGAATTAGAATGCTGTGTAGCAACAAAATCTTTATATAAACATGAAATGAAATTTATTTTAATTATTATATTATTTTTAAATCGGGTTGATAACTTTTTAGTATCGTTCTTAATAATTCAGTGAACTTCTTTGTTGAATAAATGATTCACAGTTATAAGTGGTTTTGAATATTGATAAACTTTGTAATTAGATTTGGATATTTGAATTCCGTAGCAATTTTCCAAAATTCTATTATGCATTCTAATGATTTATGTTTAATGATTAATACTTCTTCTGCCCGACTTTCTATCAACTCAAATTGCTGGTTTACTGAATTAGAAAAGATAACTTAAGGAATAGCTAATTTATCTCCATATCTGATACATAATTAAATATAATATAAGTATTTCTGTAATAATGAAGAGTATTTTCAAAAATGTATTCGAAGGATTTATTAAAAATTTATAATATAGAGATTCTTTTAATTAAAGGTACACGAATCGAGATTAGTTAATTTCATTTCTATCGAATTTCACAAATTTAAAGCATTTAACCCATCAAAGCATTTATCCTTTAAATGTCTCGATTAAGCACTTACAGTACAGTAATGCTCATATAAAAGAAGGAGTTGTATGGTAGTTACTAGAATCCACTGCAGTAGACCAACCAAATTTTGCAGGAACTTTGACCATAAAACTAAACTACTTTTGGCAAAGTTTCAGGGTAATGCTCATATAAAAAAAGAAGTTGTATGGCAGCTACCCGAGCCCGTTGAGCGAACTGCCTGAATTTCAATAGCGATGACGGTTTTTTCATAAAACGAATTTGCGAAAATTTCAAGATCCTAGCTCCTTTAGTTTTTGAGTTATCGTATGGACGGACGAACGGACACACACAGCTAAATCGATTTATTTTTTGATTCTGAACCGATCCATACCCTTGAGTCTATATCTACTCCTCCTCCTTCTTTGCGTCACAAACGTAATGGCTAATTTAATATACCCTTTTAACCTATAGTCATAAAAGGTTATAATAACTTTTTAAAGAAAGAGGAAATAGATTTTTAGATAAGGGATGCTTCGCTGTAAGTTAATGATTAAAAAAGTACTTATGCACTAACATTAAAAAATTTAAATATTTATTAAAAATTTTTAATTTAATGAATAATTGAAAAATTTGGGTTAAAAAAAAAACATAAATAAATTTTCTCATATAATTTTAAAATCAGAAAATTATATTTTTAATTTTTTTAAAAAAACAATTTATTACCTACAAACAGAATTTTTTTAAGATGGAAATATGTTCACTCTGAATTCCACTTAAATTTATTTCACATCATCCCAAAATATAAAAAATAAAAAACCAAAAATGAAAAAATTGAAACCAACTAACTAGTTTAAAATACTAATCATCAAAGAATTATTCCGGCATTCCATTCCAAAAAAAAACCACATTCTTAATATTCTTATTTGAAATATATATATATGTATATATATATACTTATTATATTTTATATACTAAATTTGATCACCTCTTCTTTAATATTTTGTTTATAGCTTCTTTTCTCTTTGTTGTATATATATATACTTATATATACAATAAAAATCGCGTTCAATGAGTCATATACTACTTATGTATATATATATATATATACTATCATACTATTTAAAGAAGATTATCTAGCGCAATTAAGTAGGTAATCGCATTCAACATTTTTTTTTATTTTTAGTATGTTTTTTTTATTTTATTATTAATAAAAATGGACAGTTGCACAATTTCTTTTTTTTTTTTTAAAAAAGAAGAGAATCATGAAAACCACAAAATTAAATTTAGATACCGGCCGGCTTTTTTTTTATTTTTGTTCTCTTTTTTTATTTTGTAGATCTACACAATTAAAAAATCTACAAATCTAAATCTATACATACTTATACAATTTTTTTTCATGACTCTTTCTTCGACTACATATGTAGATACTATATTTAAATTACTAATACTAATTTATATATATATATATATATATACTTACAAATATATAGATACATTTATGTACTAATTTAATGAACGAATAAATTAAAAATTATTCTGCCTTCATTTTAAAATAATCGTAAACAAATCTTAAAATGAAATAAACAAAGAAAATAATAAATAAAATATATTAAAATAAAAACTTAAAAAGTATTTTAGTTATATAAGTTATATATTATGTACAATTAATTTTGGTATACACTATAGAGTGTTACTGTATTTGTTCGAAAAATGCAATATTATATTTAAATTTTTCCTTAATTAATAATTATTTATTTTAAGTTAAATTGAAATAAATAATATTAGATTTAGTCAAATAATATTAAATAATTGTCATCAAAGGGGAAGAGCCTACTACTTCCAGGTATTAGGTAATTGTACATCTAAGACACACCTGTGCTAGCCAGTATCATTACTTTTTAATCATTACCATTATTTTGTAATCATTACTTAGTAGTTACTACTAAAAAATTTTTGTTCAAATTAATTTACTTATTTTTCTTCAGTTAGCTATTTTTTTGTTAAATATGGATTTCAATTACTTTAGAAATTATTTTTAATACTTAAAATTACTTTTGAAACTATTTTTGATTGTTGAAATATCAAATTAAATAATTTAATTACTTTAGAAATTATTTTTAGTACTTAAATTACTTTTGTAATTATTTTTGATTGTTTAAATATCAAATTAAATAGGTACTAAGAATTACAATTATTTTTGGGTAAAATAACTAGAAATTGCTCTTTTCAGATAGTAATTGAAGCTTTTTGTTTTTTAATTGTATAAAATCGAATTGTTTGATATTTTGAAAAATACTTGTAATAAGTACTTAAAATAATTTAGTACTTTACTTAATTATTTATTAAAGTAATTAATTATCAAAAATAATTATAAAAGTAATTCAAATATTGAAAATAATTACAAAAGTATTTGAAATCTAATTTTATTTACTTTTTCAGAATTACAAAGTAAATACTTAAAATTTTTTTACTAGTAATTGAATTCTCAGAGTACAATTATATAAAAAAAATACTTTGATCATAGTTAGCTAATAATGATTACCAAATAATGGTAATGGCAATTGTACTATAGTACTATAGTACTTTATAGGTCTGTTCTAAGGATTTGCAAAACAAATTAATAAATAGAAGATTGAATTATTTATTGATAACTCGAGAACATTCCGAATTTAATTTAAATTTCAGCATTTCAAAATACATATCAAAAATTATATTAATTCAATTACTTTCTATTATACCATTTTTTCATAAATTTCTGTTTTAAAACTACTCTGCATTTTAATATCATCAATAAAATTTTTGATCCTACTATTTTTCTTTTAGTAGGCCACTCTAGGCCACCATTTAAATTTACTTCAAAGTATGATCTACATTATATTAATGTTAAATAAAGTTGTTCTAATTATATAAAAGAAATAAAAGATTCAACTTGAATTAATATTAAAAAGATAAATCTCAATTTCTGAGCTTCCTGTACATAAATTTAGACAGCATTGATTTGAAAAAGCTTTTCCATCTAGCTTTTATAGCATTAAAACAAACAATTAAAATTTTATTTAATCAACTAATAATTAGCAATTAATTGCTAATAGTCACGATAATCATATTTTTTTTAATTGTAATTAATTTGTTTCAATTGGTTTGATACATTATCTAAAATATACTAAAATTTTAAATCACAAATTGTCAATTTGTTCATTAGTAATTCGTATAATCACTGTATAATTTGTACATAAAAATATACATTCACATTCCACATACATATATATATATCTTGTATATATGTATATTGCAAAACTTTTTATACAAGTACTCAGCATACAAAACATGCAATAAAGTAAAAGATATTTTGTATTTCTTTTTGTAATCACGGAAAACCCGCTACGTTCAAATAGTTTTTTTTTATTAAATGGTCGGGTCAGATTTATTTTTAATTTTCGTTTTTATTTTCTGTCATATAATTTCTTTTGTATATACTTACATGCATACAATACATACATACATTCAAATATAGAACACAACTAAAAATAAAAAAATTTTGAACTTTAAATTTAAAAAAAAAGAAAAAAATTAAAAAAAAAAATGAGGAAATTGAAAGAAAAATCATTTTTCCAATAAACAAATCAAAAACCAAAAAAAATTGGAAAATTCAATTGGGCCATATGGTAATTTTGTTTTTCCTTTAAATAATTTTAAATTAAAATTCAAAAAAAAAAATAAACAAACATTGATGGCTTTTAAATTTTCCAAAGTCAAAAAAAATTAAGAATTTTATAAAAGAAATTTAAAGCACTTTTAACATTTGCTGCCTCTGCTCCCGAAATAATATACATTATTCCCGAAAAAAAGAATGTTCGGAATCTCATACGCAATGATATCTTGAAAAGATGTCGTGTCATAAGTCCCATAAGAGCTCGCATTTGCATTTTTGACTCACTTCAATAAATAAGTCAGAAGTCACATGGGACTTTTATCTTGTGTTAAGGCCAAAAGACTCGAATTTTGGACCCATAACCGATTTCTCTAACTACTGTCCGAGTTATATATTTTGACGTAAGGATCGTAACATATTATTTCAAAAGACTAATGGGACTTTCGACTCACTTTTAATGAGACAAAACCCCCTAGGGTATTTGATCTGTTATTTTGAAAATTTTGTGTTACAATGGTAAGTCCGAAATCGAATGAGAATTTTGATTCATTTCCCAAAGTCTATTTGACCATAGGACTTTTGATACAATTCAAAAAGTCCCGGAACTTCTGACACTTCACCTCTTTGAAATTAATTTCAACTATTTCAGTGGGATTTTCAACTATTTATCGCTTTAAAATACATCAACAAATAATAAACTAATGCCACAGTGATGATGACAATGAATTTTGAATTTCTTTTAGCTTTTTTTTTTTTAATTTCAATGTTGAAGTAATTTAATTTTTTTCGTTTTTTCATTTTCTAGTTCAAGTATACTAAAAACTAAATTGAAATGCGTGCTACACAGCTACCTAATGTAATCGTACATATATAAATATACATATATATATATATAAATACACGCTATAATGAAGAAATAAAATTATTGAAATTATTGAAATAATTGAAAAAGAAGCAAAGGAATAGCAGAAAAAAAATAAATAGAATTTATAACGAAAACGAAGTTCAAAATATATACGGCTAATAATACATATACTCTTTTTAAGTGAACTTGGCCCCTTTTCATATGAAATTTGGCTATTTTCAAAAGAATTTTTTTTTTAGTGTTGATGGAAAGCATCGAAAGCCCAGAATCACCGTACGGGGTTCATCTGGGGAGTGTTGGACTTTAACCAACTAAAACTACCCCCATTTTTAAAATCAAACTTTGAATGAACCTTAAATACATATATGTATTGTTTGATTTTTATGATCGGGATTGGGAAGAAAATAAGAGTTAGAATTTGGGAATTGGGATTATGTTGGGCTGAATTGGGTTTTTTGTCAAATTAAATTAATTGCAAATTTTAAAATCAAATTGGTCTTATTTCAAATCAATTTGGACCTTTTTTTTATAGTAACCTCCAGTAACCTGGGACCTAAAAGTCGAATTGACATTATTTGAAAATCCTAAAACCCAATTTTGTCATATAAAAACAAACAAAAAAAAAAAAATAAAATTGCACCTCAGTTTTTAGGAGCCTTTTTTTAGAATAGGTTTTTGTCAAACTTATTTAAATTATCTTGCTGAATTTAAGTTCTACTACGAGTATATAATCCGTTATAACCCTTTTTCGAAAAACGTTGAACCGATTACTAGAACCCAAAAAAAGGGATTGATTAAAAAAATATCGATTTAATATTCAGAATCATTTTTCGATAAAATTTCAAACTCATTTGCCAATAGACAAATTTTATGTAAAAATGGGCCAAGTTCATGTGAAAAGAGTATATATATACAAACATATTTCAGACGATTAGCATTTTTCATCTAATTTTTTTTTTTCTTAGATTTACTTTTCAAATATTCTGTTTTTTATTTTAAATTTACGATATCGCATCAAATTAGTTTATAATTTGTATTTCATTTTTTAAAAAAAAATTTTTTTCAATTCTATATAAAAAAAAAAAAAATAAACAAAAAAAAATTAAATGGATGCTAAAATGTTTTAAAACAAAAAAAAAATTTTTAAACTAAAATGTCAAGGTGGTTTTTATTTTGAATTTCAAATTAAAAGTTTTACTCGTTTTATAATAGAAAATATACATTTGAAAAATTTAATTTAGACTTTAAGTGATTCGAAAGCAAAAGGTTGTGGTGGTGCTCAAAACAAGTGCTTTAGAATTTATTATAAATTTTTTTTTAAAGTTTTCAAAAAATTAAATAATATTGCCCCTTAATGCTTTTAATTTATGTATGAGAAAGTTTTAACTTAATTAATGGTACCTATATAATAAATGAAGAGCTTTTTATTAATTTGCATTTTTCATAATAAGGTAAAATAAACAATAGTTAGGAGTTATTAGTAACCTTAAAGAAAATCCAATATGAAAATTTAAGTTTAAAAGTTTTAAGATATTTAAACTTAATATAAATACTTACTTAAAATAGAGAACAAATATTAGTATAAATTTAGTGTAAATATTCAATAACGAATTATTAAAATTTATTTAAATAAATAAAACAAGTGGAATTCACGCGAAAAATAACACAAAATTAAAATCAAAAATAGAACTTAACAAATTATTAATAATTTAAACAAATATGTTTATTATAAAAATGTCTGGCATTTAATCAAATTTTAATTGGGCCACCATTGAGAAGAAGTGAAATTTTTTTCAATTTTTATTTTATTATTAAATATTTATTAATAAAAAATATTAAATAAAATATTTAATAAAATTTGAAAATATTCAAACTTAAACGAGAAATATAAATAAGGTACGGTAAGGTAAGGTAAGTAGGTACGTTATTTTAAAACTGCTCTGTAGTAAATTTTAAAAAAAAACTCCTAAATAGAATCGGCTGCTATTACTCAGTTTTAATAAAAATTTCGGTAATATAAATATTAGCATACTCATTTGTGAATTCAAGTATACAATAAATGCTCTTTCGGACTAAACAAATATTTCAGAAGATGGAGATTAAATAAGAGCGCTATCTTAACCATTATCATTAAAATGCCCTAAAGGTGTATACCTTGTCTTATTAATGCCTCCTTTCAAATTTATCCAACGTGAAACAATAAGTGAGACAGATGCTCATCCCTACAACCGTTGAATTAGTAAGATTATGGAATCGGTTACCATGGTGATGTGTTTTTTAAAAATCGTAATTTATATATTATGTTCGATCCTAAAACGTTAAGAAGAACATTCATATCTAAAAAGTTCAAGAGGAATATTAATTCCTTCATCTGCATGATATTCCTCAAAATGTTTACCCTTATCCAACTTAATTCTAATTTCCAAATCCTATCTCCAATTTGTTTTAAAAACCAGGAGGGGGTTTTAGTTAGTTAAAGTTCAAACCCATTGTCCAGCATTTCTAGATGCCTTTTGAGTTTCGATGCTGCATCAACCGTTGTAAATGAAAAATAAATAAAAAAGAACGCATTATGAAAAAGAAAACTTACTAAAACACATAATTAATAGAAGACTTTAGTAATGAGTACAAGTTGTATAGATTTTATGAAAACTGAAATCTATATATAGGTAATCACATCACAATTAAGACACTTTGTACAAAATAATGTATATGGGTGATTTTTTTTTTATTGCACATTTCATGTCCTGGAATCAATTTTTTTATAATTTTTTAAATAAGTAAAATACAGAAAAATTAATAATTAATATTAATTTTACAAACGATTCCCCATTGCCCCCATTTCATTTGAAAATTCTATGTTAAACAGTTTTTCTTAAAAATTAAAAAAGCATACGGTACCTATAGCAAAATGCTATGTCCCCGAGCTTAATTTTTTGACTTTTGGATTAATTTTTTCTGTTAATACTGCCTTTGGTATAAATTGGGTAATCAAGACTCTAAATTATAGTTATTATAAGTTTAATTTTTTTATTTTAGAAGCGGTAAAAATTTTGTTTAACCTTTTTTTTAGCAAAATAAATGATGTCCCTAGGTTTTGTCCATTGTGTTACCGAAGCATTACTTTTTAAATTAAAACGGTTTGTTTCTTAAATAAGTTGCGCGGCTCTTGTTATTTGTCAAAAACTATTTATTATTTTTATTCTGTTGTTGAAAAGTTTTCAAAAAAATAGCTATAATTAAAAAAAAATTTAATTTTCCAAAACGTATAAGTATATGTATGTTTATTAATTGTCCACTATGTTACCAACTTTATCTAGACTTAAATATAAATTAAAATATTTTATTATATAAAATATAAAGTAATAAAAAGAGCACTTTTAGAAAAAACTAATTTTTATATTATGTGTTCAATAAATTATGATATTTTTAAATAATTCAGGAAAATTGTCCATTGCGTTACCTGTCCTTTGTGTTACTATTAGCGCGGTAACGCAATGGACAAATTGGTAACGCAGTGGACTTATTGGTAAGAAATTGGTGTAGTTCTAAAAAAAAAATGCTATAATATTATTAGCCCAAACCCAATAAAAAAAATCTTTCCCACCTGCTAAAAAGCTGAGGAGGTAGAGGGAAAGACGAAAACTTGATTTAAAGACGGCTATAAAAAAAAGGCTATAAAAAGTGAAATATTATCACAAAAATAAAAATGTGATTGAAAAGCAAACTCCTCGCCAATTTCTTAACATTTTCTTTATAAATTTCATTGCTAATGTATTTAATTAATATTTTTTTTTTGACTAGAGTCCCCTATGTTACTTTTTTGTCCACTGTGTTACTTTTTGTCCCTACTTACAAAGACTTTATTTTTATTTTCATTTAATTTTAAGATATTTTATTTAAGTTTTGTTTAATTAAAATGATATATAAATATTATTTGTATTTTAATGTGATATGAAATATTCTATACGTGCTTGCTGTAACAGCGAAATTCAATATTTTTTTAAATTTTTTTGATAAAAAGTAACACGACGGACATAAATTTTAAAATTTTTTTAACTTATATACTTTTTTTAATTAATTTTTAAATAGCAATTTTCTATTTATAATAAATAAAATACGAAAAGCTGATTACTGCTTTTCTTATTTGTTTTTTTACATTTATATAACATTTTACATTCTAGTAACGCAATGGACAAATCTGCGGAGCTCAGTTTACTAATTTTGTTCTAAAATGTATAATTTTGACAAAAGTGTACAGCTCATTTCAGAATATTGTAGTGAAAACTAGAAACTTGCTTAATAAAATACCATGGCTCATAAAAAAAGAAAAATAATTTAAAATTTAAAAATTTTGAAATGTGCAAGAAAAAAAATAATCACCCATATATATATATGTATATATGTTTGATATACCTAACTTACAATACAATATAATTACCTTTAAAAGCATTTAATTAAATTAACTAAATATATATAAATATTAAATTGGTTTAATTTGATATCATAACAATTATGCATTATTTTTCAAACTGGGTACACACTTAAGTATAGAATTACAATTTAATTAAGTTTTAAGTAAGTTCTTAACTATATTAAAAGTTACTAAATGTATATGATGGAAATAAAATTATAAAAAATTTACAATTACTTAGTTTTTGGTTATAATTAAGTAACTAAGTACGTAAATGTATATTGTACTTATATATAGTATTTCATTCAAACACAATTTTGATTTGACAAACAAAAAGCTTTTAAACATAATATTAAATACATTATACATTTTTTTTATAAATTTAAATTTAAAACTTTTGTTTAAAAAAAATTTAGAAAACAAAAAACACAAAATTATTTTGATCACCATATTGCACGTGCTTTTCATTTAATTTTCATATTGTGTACTTGTTATATTGTATTCTGGAATTGAATTGCAACAAAAATTACATTGTGGCGCTATCTAGGTAAACATTTATTTCATAATATAATTTATAAAATCAAATAAGTATAATAAGTAGAAATAAAAGCAAAAAAATCTGAAAAACCCAGTTCATATTACAAAAACACTATTTTTTTTCAAACTAACGTAACATCACATGGTGGATGCAATTGTATATATATACATATATAGATGCAAGGAATGTAGGTTAACGATTTGTGCAATTTCTATAATATTATAACTGGAATAACTTCATGTATTGAATAAAAATGAAGACTAAAAACACAAAAAAAACTAGTTTCTTCTCATTTTCTTTTGCCAATTTTCAATTTTCAATTTTTTTTTTTTTTGTTTATGAGTAAAAGAGGCTTCGTGAAATTATTCCATACTAAATAAATTCTAAAATAAAAAATTAAGTGCCACATCCCATTACTGAAAAATAATTTTAATTCAAGATCATTAATCCTCGTAACCAAACTGTACTTTTGTATGATCACAGATCCTTTCCTAAAGTTTAGTTCCAAAAGGGTGGAATTTTGGTAAAGACGCACGCTACCCAAAGGAGCAACGTCCATTTCTATGGGTAGTTTGCGAAACTTTAAAAAAATTAAAAATCTAACCCTGCCGTCGTAATACACACTTAGCAAGTCAATCTCACTCATATAATGTAAAGCTTTATTCGAACTATAGAACTCTGAAATATAGGAACTGTCAACTTATACCTTTTGGGTTTCCCCTTGGGTTAGTATATTTATCTCATCGTTACTCTTCATATTGGGCAAGCAGGTTGGGTGCTTATCTCATTATTTGGGCAAAGGGGTGAAGATTTTTTTTTAACGAGTAGAAATCCCACACTTATTTTTAGCATTTCAGGCATTTATCTCATCGTTACTCTTCATACTTAGCAAGCAGATTGGGTGATTATCTCATTATTTGGGCTAAGGGGTAAATATTTTTTTAACGAATAGAAATCCAACACTCATTCTTGGCATTCCAGGCGTTCGTTCCTTAGGAAATCAAATGAAATAACACCCAAACCAATGCAACAAATGCTCTTAATATCTAAGGGACCTTCAAGTTGACCAATAATTAAGTACAAAATGCATTTTAATTTTCAGATACTTAATTATGAAAAACATATTTATCTCCAGAGCAAATTTACTTCAGTTAAATATTTTAACTTTTGAACTTTTTGTTTTTGTGATTATTTCATAGCGCCTTAAAAGATGCATTGAAATTTCATTGAAAAATCCATTTAATAAATTTCCTTTTTTTTTTTATTATTATTATTTTACCTGAAGAAAAATAACACAAAACTATTAAAGTATACAAAAAAAAAAAAAAACGCACAATGCACTCACAATATTACCAACAAGTGAAAGAAACTATCATCAAAGAAACCATGAAATAAAAAGTGCATCTATAAAATTAAAATAGTTACACACACAATATACTTACATACGATAAGTAAAATGGAATGCAGCAATTCACTTTCAATTAAAATATGAAAATCATAAGAAAAAAAAAAAAGAAAAATAGAATATGAAGTAAAATGCGACTACTGTTATATAGAAACCATAAGAGTTCAATTAACTAGTTTTGTAGGTACTCTTTTTTAATATTTCAAACTTACAGAACCACCATTTTTAGATTAAATTCCAGTTTAAAGATTCTATATATTTAAAAGAATTTAATTTGATGATTCTTGATATGATGTAGTGTAGTGGTTTCATTACATTGGTAACTATTTGAAAATTTTTTTTTATACTAAGTATCTTTTATCATAATATATAATGTATCTTAAAGATACATTATTGTATCTAAATGATGTTGATAAACTTATTGTAAGTTAAAATCAAAATAAGGGATAAAGAATGTGAAGAGCATGAGAATGTATTTTGAAAAAAAAGGTTATCATGTGGAGCATATGATAAGCAATGTACACATATAAAATTATATATATATATATATGGATATATGGATAACTTACAAAACCATGAATTAAGAATGAAATAATTGAATGAACGCATAACCTGTAATAAATTCTTATTTATTACGAGTATATTTATAAAATACAGGTTTACATGCATGCTCAGTTAATTAAAAAAAGAAACTGTATACCTATATATAGTATATAGTTATGTAATAATTATTATGTAATGATAAGAAAAGAAAGTTATATAAAAGACTAGTTGAACGAGATTCTTTTTGTTCTTATTCTCATTATATAATATTATATTTAGTTCAAGAATTAATTGTATTAGTTATATAGGAAAATGAAAATGGATCTTTTTTTTTTGTTTTTGTTTTTTTTTTTATATAACAATTTTCTTTTATATATATATATTTTCCATTTTATTATTTAAAAAAAAGAAATTGACTTAAATATTTGATATGTACTTAATTCTATTATATATTAACTTAGTATCATTGTATCTCTACTAAGTATTATATAAAGTTTAGACTGATTTATCTTTGCGGAAGGAACAAACAAATTTATTTATATACAGGGTACTTCTTAATTAACTGCACTGCTATATTAATTTAGTATTATTGTATCTCTAATAAGTATTATATAAAGTTTAAACTGATTTATCTTTGCGGAAAGAACAAATTTATTTATATATACAGGGTGCTTCTTAATTAAGTGCACTGCTATAATATATTGCACTGCATATATATTTATGAGTATGAGTTAAATTTTAAACTTATTTTAAATTTAAAAGATCGCTTTTAAGTTTTAAAAGTCTAAAAGATTAAATTTCATTCAAGCCCCCATATCTTGGAAACTAGGAGAGACCCAGTTTAGCCCCCATACATAAAATGTACCTTCTCACAAGTTCCTATGCAGTGGTATATAGTAACGCATTTAATTAGGAAACACCCTGTATATATGATTCACTTATAAAAACAATAAATATCTATATTCTAAAATTTAATATAAGTATACTTTAATTAAATCTAAATTTCAATTAAAATAATTAAATTTTATTTAAGTTAGAATCATTTTGTTTAGCTAATGTTTAGTTACGTATTAAATACAGATTAATTTAAAATTAAACCAAGTATAAGGATATGTAAATGGGTTTATAACATTTTTAACAGAATTAAAACCATAACATAAATACAAGGAATTGTTTAAAAATGTTATTTGATAAGTACTTATATATAATAATCTGCGTTATTTAATTAATTTAATTTTAATTAATTGGAAAATAATAATCTATTAAATTACTTGTAGTTTAAAAAGATTAAATTACTTTATTTGATTACTAATTCATATATATATATTTATGATATACATATGTATAGTAACAAACCGCAAACGTTTATTTCGATTTATTAACATTTTACAAATAATACTAATTTAGATTCTTAATTAAAGAATAATGAATAATAATTAAAAAAATTTATACAAAACTGATGTAAGCATATAACTTCAATTTTTCAATAATAAGCATTTCAGTGACTAAGTTATATTATCTAGCATCTACAACTATGAGTTATTAATATTTAAATTAGAGTAAAGTGGGCTAAAGAACCTAAGAACCAATTTTTCAATTTGTTAAAAAAATGAAGGTTTCATAATATGTATTTCTTATTCGTACACATCCACTCATCCAAGACTACATCCACTGAACTAATTAAAAAAAAGTAAACTAATCCGACTGATAGCTCAGTGGAAAAGTGGCGGCATTTCAATCGAAAAATCTCCGGTTCAAACCCTGGTTGGTTCATATCTAATAAAAAAATATAGTGTATATTACAATAATTTAATAATAAGTCCAAATGCCAAATCGGCAAAGGATTAATATTATCAGGCAATATTTACTATTGTCTGGTACTAATAATAAATAAATAAATGTAATCTAGGAAGTCCTTAAGAAAATAGGAATAGCCTTTTGAAAAATGTCCCTAAAATAAAAAATTAAAAAGTGTCCAGAATTTGTATGAAATTTTTGAGAAAGTTTGAGGGGTTGTTTTTCTATAGATATTTTAAGAAGTTTAATAAAAAATGTATTTCAGAGACTTTTTGCACATGAAAAGGCCACAATCAAAATAGTTTCCAAAACTATTTTTATAGGTTATATAATATTTAGATTTAACTGGTTGTTCGGTGGAAATTTTGAATTCTTAGAAAAAACCTGAGGTAACAACTACATCTAGATAATATAAAACAATAATGGCTTTTTTGTCCCCATTATAGATCAATCCTGATTTTGTATGCAACTCTAAGAACCCTGCTTACCTTTTTCATAAAAATATGTGAGCAACGAAGCAATTTATATATTAAGTAAGTACCTTATGTTGACGAAATATCCTTTATTTAATCTTTCTAAAATTCTTAGAGAGTTTATTTATATAAATTCAGAAAATTGAACAAGAAACATTAAATTTAGAAAGGTCTAATATTCACATTAAATTATAAATCTAATTAACCGAGTACAAATATTTAATGGAAAAAAGTTATGGAATTATTTAATTAATACTTAGTAAATTTTATAACTAATGTTTTAGAAACTAATTTATATTATACTTCTTTTTTTTTAATCCTTTTCCACTCCTTTAAGGAGTTTAGGGCATTCACCAAGTTCATTTAGCCTAGGCTTCAGTTTCTTTAATAGTTTTATTCACTAAGCCGTTGATTACTCGGCTGTAGTTATTGTATAAGATTATGAATACACAAATTTTAATTTTGCGCGGCATCTATTATCTTACACAAGATTCTTTTATATATTTTTATTAAATCTTATTTTATATTACGATATAAACTACTACGATATAATTATACAATTTTGCGATATTTTTTTAATTAGGTATGATCTGGCCGGGGTTTAAACCCGAGACCTTCTACATGAAAAAAGGCGTCTTTACCACTACTTCATTGGTCAAATTTATATTATACTTAGATATGCTTGACTAAAATTTACTTGATTTTTAATTCATTTTAAACATTTATTTCTTCGATTTTATTTTAATGTTTAATATAGCGCAATTGTCTACAAGTTCAATGAACCCAAGAATATTACATAAATGTCGCAAAATTAAGTAAAACAAAATTTATTTTAAGAACTACCAGCAAGAATACAATAAAACTCTTTGCAAATATGTACTTACAGATATATATTTATTGAAGCATTCAATGTATAGTTCCTCAATTGAAAAAAACAAAAAGACAATTTCTTTCTTTTTATGAATTATGTACTTAGTTAGTTTATTACTTATTCTTAGTCTTAATTGATTCATAAAACAAAAATACCATATCACCATACCATAAAACAGACAGATAAACAATAACACAGAATCCATTGGACATTAACTTGGAACTCTCCTATATGTAAATTAAGATAAAAACGAGGAAGAGTGTAGTAGAGTAGACTGTGTCAACTCTGGGATACCCGTATGACCGTAACATATACATTATATCATCCGGTTAATTACTTTTGGCAAAATTTCAAACATACAGCTTTTTTAAGTTTAATGGAATACTCATACAAAAGAAGGAGTTGTATGGCAGCTACTCGAACCCTCTGCAATAGACCAATCAAACTTTGCTGTAACTTTGGCCATTACACTAAACTATTTTTGGCAAAATTTCAGACACCCAGCTTTATTAGGTGGAGAGTAATGCTCATATAAAATAAGAAGTTGTATGGCAGCTACTCGAACCCACTGCAGTAGACCAACCAAATTTTGCAGAAGCTTTGGCCATTATACAAAACTATTTTTAGCAAAATTTCAGACATCCAGCTTCAATAGGTATAGAGTAATGCTCATATAAAATAAGAAGTTGTATGGCAGCTACTCGAACCCACTGCAGTAGACCAACCAAATTTTGCAAAAACTTTGGCCATAAAACTAAACTACTTTTGGCAAAATTTCAGACACGCAGCTGTAATAGGTACAGAGTAATTCTCATATAAAAAAAGAAGTTGTATGGCAGCTACCCGAACCCATAAACCAAAATGGCTGGATTTAAATAGCGATGACGGCTATTGCAAAAAAACGGATTTGCGAAAATTTCAAGATCCTAGCTCCTTTAGTTTTTGAGTTATCGTGCGGACGGACGGACGGACGGACGGACGGACAGACGGACGGACGGACGGACATACATAGCTAAATCAATTTATTTTTCGATTCTGATCCGATCCATACACTTGAGTCTATATCTACCCCCCCTCCTTCTCTGCGTTACAAACGTAATGGCAAATTTATTATACCCTTTGCCTATATAGTCATACGGGTATAAAGAATAATACAAATAAAGGGGCAGTATTGAGCCATAATAAAAATATTAAAAAACCCTTTTTTATAAAAAATAATGGACGAGTGTTTTAATAAATAATTTTTTATTATTGAAACATAAATTTTAATTTTTTGCATTCTTAACATTCACTGAACGAACGAATTTTAAGTTAAAATATGTGAAGCTATTTTAAATATTATACGCAAGAAAAAAAGTATCTTAAATGTTGCATCTTTATATTGACCATTAAATTTGAATATACACCAACAGGAAGGAAAAATATATATATATATGTATATATTTTTTTAAATTAAATTTATGTAATAATTTTAACTTGGGAGATATATTTAAATCTAAATATACTTAAAGGTTACGTATTGTCTGACCTATTTTGTTCTAAATTAAGAAAGTACTAGCAAATCATTATGCCAAGAAGATAAACACATTTTTTAGAACCATATAGAAAATTTAATCAATACAGAATACAGTACACAATACGCGAAACGGGGTGCTTAAGCTAATGTCGCTACCATCATTTTTTAAAAACAACAAAATTCAGCCCCTTGCATCCCTAATTGGATAGACAGCAAAAGAATAAAAATAGATTATAACTATTCTCAGAGTATTTCTATAACTATACTTAACCTGTAAAACTTACGTTAGACCTAGTGTGTCCAAACGAATAATCAAGTAACCGAGAACTCGTCTATTTTCAGATACTTTCCATTATTCGGTTAACCGGGTAAATTCGTCGAGTAACCGAGTAGTTACTTTAGATATAATTTTTTTTTTCAAACAAAAAATATCAGAAGTTATGATATTGGTTGCTATAGTAACATTAAATATTTTCTATTTTTCTTAACTAAGCAAGCCAAATTATAAGAATTTTTTGCTTTTTTAAAGAAAAAAATAGCAGACAATCAGACATTTTTAAATTGGTTGCTATAGTAACATTAAATATTTTGTATTTTTCTTAACTGTAAGATTTTTTTTTTCTAGTTTAAGAAATTGTATTTAATTCAGTGAAATGTTTTACACTTTTACGCGCTCATCACAGAACACAGATCACACATCGTAAGTATAATTATTAATTACAATAATAATTATGTGTATAAAAATTAGGATTGTTTTTATTTTGCTCGAAAATATAATTTATAGATATCCTCTTATCCATAATGGCCACAAACAAATCGAAAGTTTGGGATTATTTCAAAAAATTATCATCAGAAATTGCGCAATGTCAAGTTGATTTATGTACGAATAAGATATCCATTAAAGGTGGTACGACAACTGGAATGATAAATCATTTAAAAAAACATTATATCAGTTTAAAACCTCAAACCAAAAGGAATGTTCAAAATTGTGCTGATGATTCTCTAGGACCAAGCACATTCAAAATACCTAAAGTTAGTGGTATGTTAAAATTTATCAGTAGAGAAAGAGAATCACTGGAGGAAATCATATCGAAATGCGCAGCAAAAGATGGTATTCCATTTCGTACAATTGTCAAATGCGACGCAATTCGGTGCTTTGTAGACAGTCGTAATTACAAAATGCCAAACAGCGTATCGACTGTTCGAAACCACGTTCTAACATTTTTCAAAGAAAAAAAACCTGAAACTAAGCTTAATTTAGAAGCCAAAATTAAATCAGGACAAAAATTTACAATTACGGTCGATGAATGGACTGATATCGCTTTAAGAAGATATTTTAATGTCACACTGCAATCTATTTCGAGTCAAATTGTTCTTGGTTTGGTTTCGATTATAGAAACCTGCACATCTGAAAAAACCGAAGAACTAGTATTCAATCGATTGAAAGAATTCGGAGTAGATTTTGATTCTGACATAGTTGCTTCCGCGCACGATGGGGCAAACGTAATGGTGAAATACGGCAAAATCATATCAGCTGAAAGCCAATTATGCTATAACCACGCTTTTCACCTAGCCGTCATTGAAACTTTTTACTCAAAACATAATGAACCTGGTTATGTCGATGCTACCGAAGATGATGATGTAGAATTTTTTGAAAATGATGAAGATCAAGCGGAATCTAATGAAATAATAGATGAACTGGAAAACGACGATTTTTTACATTCAGAACTAGAAACAGTAGAGCTTCGAACAACACATAAAATCGCGATAGATGAAATGAGAAAAATTATAAAATTCTTTAGAAAATCATCTTTAAGAAGCGAAATTTTAAAAAAATATACTAGCCAAAATGGGGGAAATTGTTTACGTTTGCTCTTAGATATAAAGACTAGATGGAGTAGTTTAGTATTGGCAACTGAGCGATTTTTAAAATTAATAAACTCAGTTATTCGTGCTTTGGTCGAGCTAGGAGTAGCGCCTTATAAAAATGAAAATATTGAATTGTTAAAAGAAATTGTTTCAATTTTAGAACCGGCAAATATAGCTGTTTTGGAATTGAGTAAACAAAATTCTAATTTATTGACTGGAGACGCAACATTACTATATGTGTTTCAAGAATTAGAATTGATTAAAACTCCGCTCGCGACAGAATTCTTGAATAATTTGAAATCTCGAATTGAAAAAAGTCGAAATAAAGAATTGGTTACTCTATTATCATTTCTACACCACGGCGCGTATCCTGAAAATAACAAATTTTTTGAATATTCAACTAAACATAAAGTTAAAGGATTTGCAACAAAAATAATGAACCGTTTATTTCCCAACGATTCTGAAAATTCAGAAAGTTCAAGCACTAATGAAAATGAGGAGCCTGAGTTGCTGCTAAACCCATACAAGAAATTACAAAAGTGTATTTCTTCGTTTACAACACCTAAACACCAAAATACCCCAAATTTAAGTTTGGAAAAAGAATGTAAGCTGCTTGAAGTAAATAAAGGTAAACGTTCTGAACAACTTGAGAAATTGTACAATGCACTATTGACAATAAAGCCAACTTCTACAGCCTCCGAAAGAGTCTTCTCAGTAGCTGGCACTTTGAAGACGAAAATCCGAAACAGAATGAACCCAGAAACCTTAAATGCGCTAATTTTTCTTAAATATTATTTCTTAAATAAATAAAAAGTTATATGTACAATAAATATTTGATATATTCAATAAAATTTAATTAAATTACATGCATAATCAAATCTTTAATTATTTAATTTAAGTTTCGAGTATAATAACCGAGTAACCGAGTACTCGCCCAATTTTTTTTGTAATACTCGAATAACCGAGTATTACAAAAAATCAAATAATTTGGAAACACTAAGATCAAAAATAAAGTATAATGTACAGATTTGGATTAGAGTCCAACAATCCGCACTGAAATATCTTGATATATGGCAAAATAAAGCTATCCGTCTTTTAAACGATCTTAGTGTTACCTCAACACTCACTTCACTTAGACATCGTCTGGTCACTAACTCTATTTTATAGATATCTTGAAGGGACAAACACTTTTCCAAAGAAATCAAACAATTATTGCTCCCCCTCAAAGTTTTCCTATGTGAAACAAGGAATGTGACAGACAATCATCCCTACATTCTTTAATTAGTACAAGGTAGCGAAACCCAGCTTATGAAAATTTATTTGTTATGTGTAAGTCGTGTTTATGAAATTAGTTACCATGCGTAATGTGTTTCCAAAAGTTGCTAATTTATATATGAACGATCCTAGAAAGTTTATGAAGAACATTACTTACATCTTACAATTTTTTCAACTACTATCCCAAATTTTCTTTTTTAATCTCGATCCTAAAAATTAAACGATACAAGTATGTATTACGGTGAACGCTGATTTTAAGTCCAACTCTATCCAAACCAAACTCGAACAGTGATTCTGGGTGGCTCTTTACATTTTACTAAATAGATACTCTGATTTTGGAGACTAAATATACAAATGTTCAAAAAAAAGTTTAATTCCAAAAATAGCTCCTCTATTAATTAAAAATAACATTAAAAGTAACTTAAAGTACTTACTGATCTCATAAACTATAGTTAACTGTATTGAAGGATAAAAATAAAATGTATTTGAACCGTAATGCAACAGGATGTAATTTTGCTCTAGTTATTTTTTTGCACAACCTATATACTTCCCACAGTCTCCCACAATTTCTTTTTAGAAAAAAAATTAATTTCATTTGTTATACAATTTTTTTATAATTTTTATTGTTGATAGATGAAACACTCTTCCATGTTGGGGAAAAAATTTCTTCATTACTTTTCAAAATCAAGAATATCAAAAAAATATCTAACAAATACAAAAAAAAAGTAGAATAAAATTTAATAAAGTGCTGGCAGTTACTACAATTCTTTTATTTTACAAAACACAACAGATCTGTCTGCAGAGGATATCAAAGTTACAAAATAAAAATAAAAATATTACTACTGCCACCATTTCATTAATAAAGTCTGACTGGCACATAGTATAGACTCTCCTAATTTTATTTATAGAATATTTTATATTTTTATCGTTTTATTCATTAGGAAACACATATTTATATATAAATATATATTATATAACATACAATATACATATTTGTCATATGAAGTGAGAATGAATAAGATATACATAGTCTGAAAATGGCATCGGGCTTTGTTTAATTTATATTTCATATTGTTCATTTGTTGATGAATAAATCAAGTACATATATAGAAAATTTTACTCTTAGATCTTAAATATTAGTTGTGATAGCAACGATTTTGACAAATCTATTGTTAAACAATAACAATTTGAAAAAATTAACGGTATTTTGTCTTTTTTTGAAGAATTTTGTTAGAGTAAGAATAAAAGCATATATTTTCACCCATTTCTTGTTTTACACGATTTCAATTTAGCGCGATTTTTATACCATTAATAATACCATTTGGGCTTTCTCTTCTTTTAGATATGATTCCTATATTTTATTTAACACGGTTTTATTTTCATTCATTTTGCTACTGAACGTACTATCTGACGTTTTAAATGAGGTGAATAAATATTACAATAGTTTAATAACATAAAAACTAATATATGTATAGAAAATTCTACTTTTAGATCTTTAATGTTAATTGTGATAGCAACGATTTTGACAGTTCTATTATTAATTAATTATAATTTTAACTAAACAATTGTATTTCGTTTTTTTTTAAGGAATTTTCTTTCTTTAAAATTTTTACCCATCTCTTGTTTTACAAGATTACAATTTAACACGATTTTTATTTATACCATTAACAAGCTCTGTTCTTTCTGTTATTAACTATATGAATTCTATTTTTTTTTACACGGTTTCATTTTCTATGTACATCTTTTTAGAACCTTAATGTTAGTTATGATTTATGATTGGAACGATGTTGACATTTCTATTTTTAAATATTATTATATTCTTTTTTATTTTACACGATTTGAATTTCTATACTTTTAGATCAGTAATGTTAGCTAAGATTTGTGATAGCAACGATGTTGACAGTTCTATTGTTAACTAATTACATTTTGAACCAAAAAACAGTATTTTGTGTTTTTTTCTTTTGAAGAATATTCATTGTTTAAAAATTTCCAAAAGTAAGATTAAGAGCATGTATAGCTTTAGCCATCTCCTCTTTTACGCGATTTCACCTTAACACAAATTTTATACCTCTCTCCAAAATTCTTTCTCCTCTTTTAAATGTGATTCGTAATTTCATTTTACACGGTTTCATTTTATTCAAATATATTGCTTGAGCGGATCTGACGTTCAAAATGAGGGATGACTGTATGACAAAATGAAAAATTAAAAAAAATATGAAAAAAAAAATAATAATTTTATTAAAAGTAATTAAAAGGGCAAGCAAGTGAATCCATTAAAATTTATTCTTCTATTCATACTTTTGAAGTTTTTTTTTGAAGAAACATTGTGCAATAGATTTTTAGGGGAACTGCTTTAAGATTTTTAATAAAACGGAAGTTAAAGATTGAAAGATGAAAATAAATATTATTTTTTTAATAGCATTAATGCTGACAACAAAATACAATTTATTTTGGGGGTGATTGTAGCTGATTGTCATTTTCGTATGGATAATTTCTTCTGTTTTTTTTTTTTTTTAAGATTAAAGTTTAAATGGACTGTGGGGTACCCTAGAAAAACTTTTAATTGTTAAATATTCAACGTTGACTTTTTTTTAATAAGTGAATTTAAAGCATTTTAGAAAATTTAATCGTTTTTGGAAGTTGAAAAAAAACAAGAACACTTTTTTAAATATTTTGTCCCGTCGTATTTTTAATTAATAAAAAAAATTTATAACCAGACAACAGTTTAAAACGTTGTTCAACAAAATTTATGTGACAGTCTTTGGAACAAATTATAAGACAAACTGGCACTCAAAAAATAAATAAGAATTAATAAAATTTAAATAGAGCACACACACAGAAAGAATATTAAAAGTTCTATTTATTTTTCTAAATTTCCTTTGAAAAATATATATGGTATTAAATTGGAAGTACTTAGCAAATTTTAATTTAAAATAAGCTTTAAAAAAATGTTATAGTTTAACTCCTGAATTGTTGAAGCTTTACTACATCATTTCGATATCTCTGTCCCAAGATACGGGAACTTCAAATTTCATATGAAAAAGAACCACCAAATTCATGTGAAAGGAGTATAGATATATACATCCCAGAAACCCCCGAGAAATTCCATCAATTGTTAAACGAACAAACCCTTCCTCGAGAGTTTCGCAGATGTATATCTACTCTTTTCACATGAATTTGGTGGACCTTTTTCATATGAAATTTTGAAGTTACCGTATCTTGTGATCCAGATATCGAAATGATGTAATAAAACTGAATAAAGAAAATGAATTATACTTAGTCCCAAAAAAAGGCACTTAGAAGGATTTTTGGGAACTATTTTTAGGGCAAGTTTAAGAGTCAAACTTTTTTAGTTTACCCACTATAAAATCTGCGAGTTCCTTTCTTTTCAAATATGTTAATCCGACTGCTGGATCCTAAGAAACAAGGCTGAATAAAAAAACAATAGTTTAATTTGAATTTGAAAATTTAGAATTATTTGGCATTTCAAAAAAAAAACAAATTGGTTTAGAAAAAGACAAATTCGATGTGAAAAAGGGCCAAGTTCACGTAAAAAGAATATTTCAGATTTATTTAAGACTTTTAGAATTTTTAACATTTCATATACTTATACTTATATACTTAAATAAATATCAAGATATGTAAATATAAAGATTAAAACCAATAGTTAAGTAAATAAGTAAAAAAAAAGATATCCTAAAATCCAAAGATTTAGCTCTTCAAAGTCATTAAAAGCCATTATTGAAATGCCAAGATAAAGAAGCGGATCTTGGCATTTTAATAAGTTTATATTTTTCTTATCAATATTAATTGTATACTGTAATATAAATAATTGTGTAACTAACTTTATTATTCAAATTTAATTACATATTTTGATTTATATATAAGTATTTAAGTACTTACATATTCGAGAAAGTCAAATAAATAACAATACCTTTTCAATTACTTTCATTTTGAATCTCTCACATTTTTTTTTTGTAAAACTTTTGCAATCACGATTTATTTTTAATTATAGCGCCCAACTTATGGCGTCTAAAACGTCACTTGTTTTTCTCTTTATATTTGTTTTGTTATAACAGGTCAGAGAAATAAAAACAACATAATATATAAGTACTATTCATCATTATTTGAGTACTGAGTACAGAGTATATAGGGACATAGTTACTTATAAATCTAATTTTGAAAAAAAAACCAAAAGTTTAAAATTATTCACATAATAAAAAAACGAATTTTGTAAATATTTGCAATTTCTACACATATACATATATATATTTATTAAGCGACATAAATAATAAAAAATTTAAATTGACATCACACATTTGGATTTCCATTTTTTTTTTAACTTTATGAAGTATTTAAATAAAATAAATGTTATTTTATGACTTCATCTCTTCAACTTCAACTATGTTTATATATATATCGAATCAGTGCTGTCATCCTGTAAAAATTTTTTATTTTACGATTTTGTTTGATATTAAAAAAAAAAAACAAAAACAAATTTTTTTTTTAAAAGTGAGACACACCTGAATAAGTTATTCATTTGTTTGCAAATACCTCACATGTTTTTTTTTAGTATATTTTTTATTAAATACTCATACCACTGCTGTTTTCTCTCACTGCTGTTTTGCTAATTTGTTTTTTTTTTATTATTATTTTTTTTTTATTTTATATTTAAAATTAAGTCACAGTCACCAACACACTTGTTATGAAATTTGTTTTAATTTTTTTTTTTTTTTTTAAGTTTAAAAACATCAAAGGCGACATTAAAAATGATGCGCTCATTGATATTGAGAATTTTTTAAATCCCTAAGAATTGTGCCAATGCTTTTATTTACCGACTATCAACTTATTTGAGCTATAAGTAGATATATAGAATCAAATTATAAGTAAAAAAATGGAAAAATATAAGTTATGTTGCTAACATTCGTTGCATTTTTATATTAAATTAAAATTCCAATTCCAATTGAAGGGAAAAAAAAAATTACAAAATTAAATAATGGAGATATTAAGGCGGCTGTGGTAACACTAAACTTGGTAATGATTATGTTTATTATCAATTTCCTCGATTACATATCACATTTACAGGGTACCTTTTATGGTGTACACTGATCTATTTTTGAAATATCTCCAATATCTTTTAAAGCAAAGTACCTTGTTCTTCGTATTTTGCATTTTGAGTACATTACCTTGCTCTTCGTATTTTGCATTTTGAGTACATTGTTGCCAGATGCTTCTATTTTACGTTTCTTGTGATTTTATTTGCAAAGTCGATTGTAAATTATTGATTAGTCTTAAAAAGGCGATTAGCATCATATTTTTTAAGAATTGTTTTCTTTCAATGGTAAATAATTTTAATTTCTTAATTTTGTGTATTTTTAAATGACTCTGTTGTTTATACTTAATATTATTATATAAAATAACAGTGTTTAATTGGTACATCTACAGCCAATTAAATACTCCATAAGTACATTCTATTATAATGTTACATGCAATCATACTTTAATATTACAGATCTATTTACCACTAATTCAAACATTCCTAAATGAAGTGCTAAGAAACATCGTTAATGCTCCCTCTGGTATTTACGATATAACAACTTAAATATAGGCTTAAACATTCCTATGGTGGTTAAAATAATAAAACACTATGCAACGAAACATAATACCCGATTATAATTGCATATATTGGTAACAAGCCTGTCAACTCTAATATTCTAAAGGAATAAGTACGTGAAATAGACTAATATTCAAAAGAAAAAAGTCACTAGAACTAATGGTAAATGCTGGATTCTCCATGTCTCCTGACATTTATAGTAAAGCAAGTTTCTGTACATGGGATTTTCCGCAACTAATATATGAGAAAAATATTTAGTTTTTCAGTTTATGAAAACTGGTAAGTTCCAGTTTTGATTAATGTAAAAGTCACACATATCAGCAATTGAATGAAGCTTTCAATATTTTCCTCGACCTTAAAAAAAAAACCCTTATTTTTAAAACCCACAATTATTTGATATAATTTATATTAGTTAAACTAAATTTAATTAAAAAAGCTACTGCCAATTAATTTTGACACCCTGTATATTTCGAAATTTCCAAATACATACATGAACACTTCAAAATGTTTTAGTACTAATGATAAATTCTTTCAATTTTAAAACAGCACATGAATTATATTAAAATATGTAGATATTAGTACGAATATGTATACATATTTGTATTTGTTGAATCATTTTATTTTTTAAATTGCATTTTACAGGTACACAACATATCACGATTACTAAATACTATTGCATACCTGTCTCAGCAGTATCACGTGATGCGGGAAATTCTTTTTAATTTAATTTTCTCATTTTATCTATACACAAGTGGAGAAGAAACAAACTGCTCGAGTATGAAAGATTTTTAAGATATTAAAAGGTTGGTTATTTCCAGGAAATGAAGTTTTTTTTTTTTTAATATTGGTTTTGTTTTTTTTTTTATTATTATTATTGACCTGACTATGGTATTCATAGTTTGAATGGTAACGGAATTAGGTTAAGGTGGGTTGAAAATAATAATGTGATGTGTAATTTTTTATTTTCCTGGCTTTTGTATTTTTATTAATCTTTTATGTAGATCACAGGTGAATTTATGTACGCATGCATATATAAAAATATCTTAAGATAATTTTAAAATTAATTTGAATTTTAAAGTTTTTTTTTGTAGGAAAATAAAATATTTAAATAAAATTATTTAAATGGGATTTCAGTGTTAAAAGTGTATATTTATATTCTAACACAAGTTGGAAATTTTTCTACTTAAACTACTGTGTGTAGGTATATTTAAATTAAATTTATTTGTTTTTTATTTTTCACGATTAATAATTTTTTAGATAATTTGTAAAATTTTTTAAAAGAAATAAATTAAAAAAACGGCCACACGAAAGTCTGGACACGTGTCGAGTGACTCCTAATATACTTTTATTTTGGACAAAATCTAATTATGAGTGCGATTCATTTTTATTCTATAAAAAAGATTAAATAAAAGAACTTTATATAATTTCAAATTATCTAAAGATAAGTGTTTTAATAAATTAAAACAAAATTTGACAAAAAAAAAAAACAAGGAGTACTTAGCACACCAAGGGTTAGTGCCCAAAGAAGAAGAGAGTTGATAAACTTGATGTAAACTTGAAGATAAAATATTGCTAATATTGTTTTAGCAATATTTTATCTTTAAGTTTACATCAAGTTTATCAACTCTCTTCTTCTTTTCCTTAAGTTCAAGGAAAAACAATTAAGATATTTGATATAAAATGGGGCTTATAAAACATCAGACGTAAACGGAATGCAACTTACCCTTGAACAAATCTTACAAGACTACGAACTACTTAGGTGCTGCTGTACGTGGTACTTGTAAATTTAAATGACAGAAAACAAGTTTATGATTCTTCATTTCTAAAGATTCTATGATTCTAATAAAGATGGTCATTTCATTTTCAAAGGTAATATAACTTGAAATCATTAGTATTAATGTAATTGAGAATAGCAGTTGATAGATAATTAAACCTCTTGCACTAGATCAAATGTATATTTTTTGCAGAAGTTGGCCATTTAAATTTAGCATAAACTTTTGCCATAAAACTTAATTACTTTAAACAAAATTCCAGCCACCCTTAGTTCTTAAATATAGAGTTAAGCTCATATAAAAACTATACATTTATATGGTTTAACATCTAACAAAGTAGATATAGACTCAAAGGTATAGATTCAGATCAGAATCGAAAAGTAAATCGATCCGTCTGTGCGTTCGTCCGCACAATAACTCAAAAAAAAAAGGAGCTAGGATCCACAAATTAGTTTTTATACAATACCCGTCATCGCTATAGAAATCCACAATCCAGTTTGTACAAAATTTGGGTAGGGGACGTGCAGTGAATTCGAGCAGATTTCATACAACTTCTTCTTTTATATGAGCACAATTTGGTTGATCTACTGCAGCGGGTTCGAGTAACTTCCATATAACTTCTTTTTTTATATGAGTATTAATCTATAACTTATGGAGTTAGGTGTCTACAATTTTGTCAATTAAAGTAGTTAACTTTAATCGCCAACGTCCTAATAAAATATAGTCGGTGTCGTGGTAGAGGTTCGAGAAGAACTGACTTTCAACTTATATTTTCTTTTGTTCAAAACTAAAAGCCTAATAAGTTATGTATTAAAAATTTTGTCAAAAATAATTAACCGAATGATATAATGTCTATATAACTATCATACGGGTATCCCAGAATTAACACAGTCTTATCTACTATACTCTTCCTCGTTTTATTTTTTAATTCTACAAGTTTAATTTCAGTTTCTCTAAAAAATCACAAAACCAAAATATGACATGATTTTCTTCTATTTAATTTTAACAACCATTTCCAGAATTTTATTATAAGAAAATCTTTTTTTGGAAAATAGCTGTCAATTTCAATTTTCTTCAAGAGAAATAAAAAAAAGAAGTAACAACAATGACAGATGCACCTGACATTTATATAAAAAAAAAAAATTTTCCGATTATAGAAAATTTTTTTTCTTATTTTCATTTTCCTTTTCAAATTTTCTTTTTGTTTTATCGATCTTTCATTTTGTTCCATCAATAATATCTTAAGTATAAGTTTTTTCTATTATTATTAAATAAAATACTTATCAATTGTACCGGAAAGTTTATTTTTAATATCATATCAGTTTTCCATCATTTCTTAATAATTTGATTAATATTTTATCAAAACTTATCTAATATAAGTTTCATGTTTTTTTATGTTGTTAAATTACCTTTAAAGGTTCATATCTACACATAAATACTTATATAGATATTTAATATATATATATAAGTATACATAATACAATACTTTTTCTAAATAGATATAAAAAACTATATAATTATACAAATACATTTAAAAAATCAAATTAAATATATATATTTTAATATACAAGTACTTACACATATAAATAATTATTTAATAAGTACTTATCAAAATAAAAGGGTTGTTGAATTCCCGAACTGTTAAAAAATACAATACTTTTAGTTTGCATTATGATTATTTTTTTTAATTTATTATGAATTAGATAAGTACTTAAAACAATTATTTGGTAGTTAAGTACTTATTAATTATTATATGACTACACGTCTTATACAACATAAAAACAATCTCTTGTACTTAAATTTACTTAAAAATTTTTAAAATTACTCTCTTAAATAAATACAATTATAAAATAAAAAAAAAAACCTCCAAAAGCTAATCACCACACCATTAAGAAAGTATAAAAAAAAAAAAACTCTCCAATAGTCTCCAAAATCGAATTTTATATACAATTATACATTTTTTTTTTTTCAACATAAAATTTAATTTTCTTTGCTATATACTTATATATACACATAAGTACTTACATACATATGTAAGTATAATTTTATAAAAACACGTAGCCTATTATAAAAATGTCACTTATTATCATAACTTAAATAAGTAATCACGTAAATATATAACAAATGGATAATAAATTTAAAGTAATTTTCCTTACAAATTACATTTCCTTGTGAACCCCTTCGCAACCCCTTCCACGTGGAAATGTTTTGTTTTTTCAACAGAAAAATGTACATTTACAACACATAACTAATTGTAATAGATTTACAATTACATATTTCAAATAGCTAATCTTATCAAAATATGATTACAATTTTTAATACTAAGGGTACAAATATTGCCAAAATCTTTCAAAACTCAATCGATTGAAGATAAAATTTTTTAACAATTATTAACAATCAATAATTGAAGTTTGATATCATAATACCTTTATTATAATGGGGCAGTATAATTTGATTAGAAATATATGTGGATAATAATACTTATCAAGTTATCACATTACGTATTCGTTTTGAAAATAATCATTTGTATTTAGGGTTAATAAAACAATATAATAGTAGCTTTGATTCGTTGTGATAAGTATCAAAATTTTTTAAATTTAATTACTTTAGTTCAAGGTACTCTGTTTATTTATTTATATTGAATTCGAAACCAAATTAAATTAAAACAATTAATAAGTACTTAAATGATTCAAGATATCATAATAGTACTTATTTAGTAATTAAAAATTTTACTATTAAAATCAAATCAAGTAAGACTTTTAAGGTTAGATTTCTTAGCTTCAACAGTTATGTTAAACGGGAAAACTAATTTATAATACAAGTACTTACTTATGTGTCCAACATAATACTAATTTTTTTTAAGTAGTTATATTTAGTTATAATTTACCTAAGTAAGTGCAAGTACTACTATTTTTTTTAAAATTAATAGAGCAGACAAGTATAAAATCCAAACTTTTTTAAATAACAAACAGACCAAGTGAACAGACATCAGACCATTTTATGACAAAATAAAAATAAACTATTTGAAATATGATTATAGTTTTGACTGACATTGTCAATTTTTTTGCAAATAACTTATGCATAAAACGATTAAATTAAATTAATATATAAAATAGTAATTACAAATAATTAATGTTGTGCCAAAACTAATTAAGAAAATTTACAAATTTATGATGTTTTTTATGTGAATTTATTAAGTAAACCTATAGCAGAATCGTTCTTTAATTATATAAATACTTACTTTGTTAAAAGTTTTATGTTCAATAAAAATTTTCATACTAAAGTAATTGAAAGGTATACTTAAAGATAGAATGCATTATTTTTCGATAAAATTTAATTTATATACCTAAGTATTTAAGCACGTATCTATATTATAGTCAGTAAGGAACTCGTAATATCTATTTTAAACCTCAAAAGTCAAATTCCCTACCAAAGACTTTTTTAGCCGGCGTTTCCTATTTCATTATAGGAATCCAGATATTCCTATAATGAAATTTGATTATTCTTTAATTAATCAATGGACAAGCTCCAGAAAAGAAAAGACATACAAATTTATATTTAAATATTTATACTAATGTTATTTTTATTTTTAAATTTTTATTATTTACTTAAAGTTTATTCATAGATTTGTAATTTAAATTCAAAATTAGCTTTTTATATTATTCAAAAACAAAATTAATTCCCCACATATAATTTAAATTCGTTCATTTTCTTTAAAAGTATTCTTAAACAATGTTTCAAGAGGTTTCACTCTGTCCAAATAGAAATTATCAGTAAGTACTTATAAATATATGAATTAGAACAATTATAGCGACAGGCACATTATTAACTCAAATGTTAACTTAAGATTAGTAATTAGTTTCTAATACTTTTTTCACAATTTTCCATTATCAAACGATTAAAGTAAAAAACTTTGAACTTTGTATGAATTACTTATATAAGTATTTATTTTAGAATAAGCTGTACTAGGGGTTAAGTACTTCTTTAAATTTTAAATAACTTTTGAAAAAATTGCGTTTTCTCCCAGGTTGGCAATTTTATAAAAAAAAACTTGTTATTTTGCACATCTGTGAAAAATTTGTAAAATACTTATGAATAATTTATTAAAAAATTCAAGATCGAAGTTTTTATATAAGTACTTAAGTACTTATTTACTTATTTTACAAACTTATAGAAATGTTTAACTTATTAGCATAATTACTCATAATTACTCTTTTAAAACAAAACTCATTACAGTACTGCAGTTTGTACCATACTTATATGCTTAAAATCGCGTACAATAAAAAATTTACAAAATCCAACAATTCCATTGTAATTAAACAACATTTTATTAAATTTTCAATATTTTAACGATATTTTGTAATTAAATTTTCAATAATAAAATTAATTATTAAGTACTTGGATAAATTAAAAATTACAACATAAATTTAAAATAGATTGTCAATTTTACATTTAATACTTATACTTATAGTATATATAGAAAAGTTTATCATCTGTGATGCAAAACTTATCATTTAATTATTTATAGTATTTGTAGTATACAATTGATTTAACACATTAAAAAATTTTAATTTAAAAAAAAAAAACAAGATAAGTTTTCCACGTACAAATCATTTATATTTATTTAATTATCATTTAAACATAACTTAAGTACACATAATAAATTAAAATATGGTGAGTAATTTAAAAAGTGTAATTCAATCTTACTCATTGATTACACAATACATAAAGAAATGGAATAAAAAAGTTTGGTGGCCTGAAATTAGGCCCTGCGAAATAAGGCCCCCGGCGTGCTATTTCCCATTTAATGAGAAATAACGCCCAGGGGTTTTATTTCACATAGTAATTCTCATTAAACGGGAAATAATACCCCGGTGGCTTTATTTCGCAGGGCCTTAATTCGGGTCACCAAAAAGTTTATAATAATTTTTAAAAAATTTCTATGTAATTTATTTTATTTTTGTTGTTTTTTTTTACTATTTTGAAAAAAATTTCAATGAATTAATTTTACTGATAAGGTTTTAAAAATAAGATAAGATAAGGTTATGTTTATCAAAAAAGCGTCCCGCGTCCGATTTTATGTTTTTTTTTTTTCAACTGTCTTTTTTTTGTTTTTTTTTTTATTTTCATAAATGACATAATCTTCTGTTATGTTTCTTTTGAATAATTTTCCTCCCCTCCCAATTTGATTATTTTGTATTGGTAAACATTTTAAAATATACTTTTTTATTTAAATTATAAAACTCAGCTTGCATTTCATTTATTTATTGATAAGTACTTACTTATAAGTTGATATGTATATTTTCAAAAAAATAATTAAAAAAAAAAACTACAAATAATTTAATGCATAAGTATTTCAGTAAATTAAACGCCATAATTCTATAATCATATTAAAAATCCAATTAACCCATATTGTAATTCGAAAATGCAATTGAATACTTATAACTTGTATTTTTCATCAGAAATAAATATATATATATATATATGAAAACAATACTTGAAATTTAACCAAATATATAAGTAAGTACATATTAATTCCAAATTAATTAACTTAACAAATGGAAATTAAAAACGAAATTAAAAATTAAGTAAGCAAAAAAAATCAAAATTTATTAAAGGCCAAACTTTTAAATTGTTTTAAATTAAAACGTATAATTTTTCAAGGAAATTAGTTAATTACTCACTCATACACAAAATTATAATGAGTAAATAAGAACTTAGTACTTACGTATATAAAAACTTCAATCTTGAATCGATCACAGATGTGTAAAATAGCAAATTTTTTTATAAAATTGCAGACCTGAGAGAATATGAAATTTTTTCACAAATACTTAACCACGAGTACAGCTTATTCTAAAGTAAGTACTTCTTTCAAGATAACAAAAATTTTAAATCATTTTGAAATTATAATGAAAGCCCATTATTTCACCTAGTTACTGACACTTTAATAAAGCTTCGATTTTGTAAAGGGGTGAAAATGTTGTTATTTCTTTAAAAAGAGTAAAAAACTGATTTGAAGGCAGTAATCTCGAAAACGAGTACAGCTTATCATTATTTCAGCTAGTTACTCACACTTTAATGAATCTTCAATCTTGTAAAGGGGTGAAAATGTTGTTATTTCTTTAAAAAGTTTACAAAATTGCTTTGAAGGCAGTAATCTCGAAAACGAGTACAGCTTATTCTCAAGTAAGTACTTATAAGTAATTCTTATAAAGTTTCTTACTTTAATCGTTTGTTAATGGAAAAATGTGAAAAAGTTTAATAACTTATTACTAATCTTAAGTTAACATTTTAATTGGGTTCTTTTTATTCGCTATAATTGTAGAATTGATTGTTATATTTTAAAAAACTAATTCATATATTTATAAGTACTTACTAATAATTTCCGTTTGGACAGACTGAAACCACTTACAACATTGTTTCAGAATACTTATCAAGAAATTCACTAGTTAAAAGCATATGTGTTTTTCGGTGAATTAATTTTATTTAAAAGTTTATTTCGAATTTAAATTACAATTCTATGAATGAACTTTTAAGTACAACAAAATAACAAAAATTTAAAAATAAAATAAACATTAGTATAAGTACTTAATTATAAATTTGTATAGAATAGATTATAACTTAATTCAGTGTTTTGTTTTATTTATTTCTGAATTCTTATCAACAAATTAACATTTAAATTCTATTGAATATAAAAAACTTAAATAACTTAACAGAAATGATTAGTAATTCAAAAAAATTGTATAAGTACATTTTAAATTCTCTATAAGTAATTAGTTTTTATAATTTTAAGTTCAATGAATTATAAAAGAATTAATTGTAGTGTTTAATTAATTCTTTTATAATTCATTGAACTTAATATGATAAAATGAAAAAATTTATTCAAGTACTCAACATTTTTTAGAAAATTTAAATAAGTAACGAAAGTAATTGATAAGTAAGTAATTTGAACCTTCAAAGGGAAATGTTAGCTCTCTTTTGGGCAAGGAATTTCAAACAGTATATATTCACATTAAAAATGTTAATTCCAGAAAATACTAGACAAGCCAAAAAATTATTACTGATTACATCGACCAAAGTGTGAAAGTGTGGAAGTGTGGTCAAAAGTTTAAAGTAACAAAAGACAATTTACAACTCTTTGATTTGTTGTCAAGTCAATATTGATGAAAATTACTTCAATGATTATTTGTGTACTCATTCTATTCAATATTTTTAAAATATTAAAACATTTCTATAAGTAGTGATTACCTCTATTAAGAGTATAAGTATTTTTAATTAAACAAAAAAATAAATAAATTTTAAACTTAAAATAAGTAATTTTCTAAAACTATTATAATATATCTGTTTTTTTTTCTACTCGTTCTACACTTTCAAATTATAACACAACATTAAAAACAAAACCTAATTAGGCTTAAGTATCATAAAAATTCCACGCAATTTTATCAACCTTTAAAACAATTTTGTTTTTTTCTTTGTAAATTGTATTTAACGCCTAATATAAAATATTACATAAGTAAAATATCTACCTATTTACACCTGAAAAAAGGAAAACTACAAATATACATAAACATTTTGTATTTTAAAATTTTTTTAAAAGCAAAAAAAAAGCGTTAAAATAAATAATGTGGGATTTTGCTACTAGTTTACAATGTATGTAAAAAAATTGATAATTTTCTCGTAAAATAAAATAATTTGTCATACTTATCAGTTGTCCGGTATTTTTTTACGATCCTTTGCACTAATCTACAAAAAATATCAGAAAAGTCAAACATTTATTTCTAACTATGCAATAATCGATCATTTTTTAGCATATTTTCAAAAAAAATTGTGCTTATATAGTTGTACTTTGTCCGTTTGTCCATTTGTTCAAATGTTTACAAAAGTTTTACACTGTGTGGAATTAAGCGTCTAAATTTTACGAATATGTATGGGTATTGCCGAAAAATTAGTACTCTGTACTTATTATGTAACTTCATCTTTTAAGATAATTATAAATAAAGTTGTATAAATAAGTTTTTTAAATAAATATACAGGTTGCCTGATACTCAAAGGTCACAAAAGACGCAGGTGATAGAGAATCTCGAAAACGATAAGACATATGGCAAAAATGTGAGGACTTAAAGTAATGCTGAGGTATATGTGGTTTTAAAAATAAAATATGTATATTAATAACGGTCTTTTATAACGGTTGTAATTAAAGTTTACAAAATTACTTGGAAGGCAGTTATCTCGAAAACTGTTGGAAACAGACCCCCTCCTCAAGAACATTTTTTTCTTCGTTATGAAGTTCGCTATCACCTCCGATTTTAGTGATCTTTGATTTTCGAACACTCTGTATTTAAAATAAATACAAATATAGTGTTACGCTACCGTTTCTTAATTTACTGTTATTAGAACCCCAATTTTGCAAAATGTTTGACCTTTATATTTTCCATATGCGGTTAAAGTTATAGACACTTGAAATTTTGAGAATAGTTACAGTATGGTTCAATGCTCTTAACTCAAAAATTATTATTTAACATTATTTAATTTTGGAAATGTTCTCTTTTAAAACCTTGTTTTTTTCACTCTTCGTTTTCTGATTCATCTTAATAATTTCTTAATTTATAGATTTTGATATTTTTTTTTTATATTTAAGATCTAGTATTTTATTTTAAATACATATACATAACATATTAATTTATATATAACACTGATTTATATACTTGACACACATATTTCCCTGTATATGTGCTTTTGAATAAGAAAGTAAAAATTTACAAAAAAAAAATAAGAAGAAAAAAAAAAAATATTATACTTACTTATAAATATTTCATAAAAATCTTAGACGAGTTATTAAATTAAATAGAAACTAAAAAAAAATACTTAATAATATATATTAAGTATGTATAGTTATTCCTAAATGCTTGATATATTAATAAACAGAAAATTGTTTACCTTGCCCACCTTTGTATTTGTTTGTAATTATTACACCTGAGTTTGCACACATAAAATCTATGAAAAACGAGGAAGATTATAGTTGCCCTTGTCAACTTTTAGATACCCGTGCATACCCACTATGGTGTATAAAATAAACCGTAATTTACTTCCCTTATACATTTAACTCATTACTCCATAATTTTGACGTAAAAAAAAAAAAAAAATATTAACAAAAAAAAAAAAAATCACAAAACAAAAAACAAAATTTTCATTCATTGTCCCATAACTTTAGCTTAAAAAAAAAAAAAAAAAAATTAACAAAAAAAAAAAAAAATCACAAAAAAAAAAAAAAAGTTTTCATTCATTGTCCCATAACTTAAGCTTAAAAAAAAAAAAAAAAAATAAAAAAAAAAAAAAACAACAAAGAAAAAAAAAACAAAAAAAAAAAATTGGCCCACCCTAAAAGTCCGATGGTCCGAGTGATGTCCAACTTTGCCAAGTAACTTGCCCTATTAATTTACCTGCCCAATTTTAATTTTAACCTTGTAGCTTTATTAGATTCACAGTTATTGAATCGAAAACTTTGTATGGCAGCCCCCCGAAAATGGGGCCCTAACATTTTGAAACTTCATATAAGTGCTCGATTCATTATATAACTAACCGTGTGTAATTTTCATCCGCGTAGCATAATTAGTTTTGAAGAAATTCATATTGGTGCAAGGAAGTTGTATGGCAGCCCCCCGAAAATGGGGCCCTAACATTTTGAAACTTCATATAAGTGCCGGAGTCAATATAAAACTAATTGTGTGTAATTTTCATCCCCGTAGTATAAATAGTTTTGAAGAAATTCATATTGGTGCAAAAAAGTTGTATGGCAGCTCCCCGAAGCCTTGGTCCGATTTTAACCAAAAACAATAGGGAACCTAGAAATTGTCTAAAAATGACTTTGTGTGAATTTCAAGACTCTAGCTTTTTTAGTTTTTGAGTTATCGTGCTGACACACGGACGGACGGACGGACGGACGGACAGACACACATAGCTAGATCGACTAATTTTTCGATTCTGAGCCGATACGTACCCTTGACACTATATCTAGCTCGTCTAGATCGATGCGTTACAAACGGAGGAGCAAATCTAATATACCCGATGTTCATATATATATGCACGGGTATAAAAAACAACATTTACAAGTATTGAAGAGAAAACTTGTTTTATCTTCACACTAAATAGATACTAAAAAAAAATAAAACTAAATATATATATAATACTTATATAGTTAGTAGTAACACGATGCCATTCAGTACTATTATTTAAAAAAAATAATCATAATAATAAGAATTATATAAATAAAATATTAGGTTGTCACATGGAAGAAAAGCACAAAAAAATTAAAACGAAATAAAATGAAAATATTTTTTTACAATATTTCATTCAAAAGATTTTTTCATCTTTCTCACACTATTCTCAAGTCTCTATATAATGTACAGTGGCGCTTAGATAATTGGAATATACCGTTATAAAGGATTTAATAATTTAAAAATTTTAATTTTAAATAAATGGCACCCAAATAAACCAACCATATAAAAGTAAAGTAGATAATATGTAGAACCACAGTTAGTTGAAATCTGGTGATAGATGATAAGCCTGATGTCAAATAAGTTCTAGACTTTGAATATCTTGATCTGATAAAGGTTCATTGAACTAAAAACAAGGTCAATATTTATAAAACATGTACGCAACGAACCTTAATATATGATGTAAAATGTAGAACAGACATCTTAACAACAAAACTGATTTAAAAATTCTATAAAAATTAACTATAGGAACATAGTAACCCATAGCAACATAGTACCACTTTAAATTAAATACTTAGGGAATAACAATCTCAAAACTAAGTACAAACTTATACATTAATTAAATACTTACATGGTGTATCAGAAGAAGTAGTGTTAAAATAAAACGAGATGAAGGAGACGATTAATTAAAACAATTATTGTGCTTAAATCGTAGAACAAATTTAAATCAATGAACACCTTTCTTAAGTTTGTAATTTTATAATTTTAAGTTTTAGTAGCTCCACTGTATACTTACTCAAAATAAAAAATAAGACAATTCAATATTTGATGCTTGGAAGAGTTTTCTTATTAAAAGGGGAATCTAAATTTTTTTGAATTTCAAATTAGTTTCTTATTAGAAAAGAAAATATGTGTCAAAGAATTTAGGTATATGTTATCCATGTCAAAGTTATTTACAGCACATTGTTTAAATCAGTCAATTTATCAGTCTTTTAATGAAATACATACTTAATAATTCTGCGATAAAAATCATTATTTCGAATAAAAGAAACTATTCTAAGGTTTTTATTTTATAGTTTAGTAAAGAGTTTATATATCTGACCAATGGCGTAGTGGTAAAGACGCCGCCTTTCATGTGGAAGGTCTCGGGTTCAAACCCCGGTCAGGTCATATCTAATAAAAAAAATATCGTAAAATTGTATAATTATATCGTAATAGTTTATATCGTAATATAAAATAAGATATTAATAAAAATATATAAATAATTCTTGTGTAAGATTATAGATGGCGCACAAAGTTTACATTTGAGCATTCATATTTCATAACCTTATACAATAGCTACAGCCGAGTAATCAACAGCTTAGTAAATATTATGATTAAAGAAACTGAAGCCTACTTTAAAATAAACTTGGTGAATGCCCTGTACTCCTTAAAGCAGTGGAAAAGGAATAAAAAAAAAAAAAGAGTTTATACAACTAGTTTAAATTTCAAGCCCTAAGTATACTACATCTAATATTTAGAGCTTCATTTAATTGTGAATTACGCGAAACACCTACACCTATTCGAAATGTCAAACAAATATCAATTCTATAAAAAAAAAGTATAATAAACCCTATTCTTTGAACTCAAGAGAAGTAAATAGATCCATTTTACAGTTTTCATTTAAAACTTTGTGATATTTCAATAAACGTTGCAAAAACGTCGTCAATTATAATACCAATTTTTGTCCGTTAACTAATTCATAGTTTCGTTCCTCCACAAACCTACTATAGCCAAGAGTGCTACAATACTCTAAATTTAAATTAATATATGTATTATAAACTGAACTTTATTATTACAAAACTTAATCATAATTAAATTCTCAGTCACAGAGAACACACTTTTTATTTATTTTTTTGCAATTTTAAAGAATTAACAAGTTTTTTTCTCTCTCTTTCACTCATATTTTATTGTACTTTTCTTATTTTTTTTCATCTTATTGATATTTATGTCAATACCATAATTGGGAGGACAAGTTTCTTGTTTTTTTTTTATTTCTTTTTTTTTTTTTTTTAATTTTTTTTATAAGTATGTAGGACATAAATTGATTGAAATTACCACATATGAATTTAGTTGCGTACATAAAATATAAAATGAAACAGAATCATAACAGGGGTTAGTAAACTTTTTATTATTTAATAGTCAGTTGACTATTTTAGACATAGTTTTATATATATATATATATATATATATCTACGAATATAACAAAAAGTAAATAAATCTTCTAGCAACAAATTAGTTTTAATTAAGAAAAAAATAAAAGTACTGAATTAAGTACTTATATATATATATAAATTTAACATTTAAAAATAGTTAATTAATTTTTTTTTTCTTAAATTATAAATTTGGTAGTTGTTAATTAAAAAATTGAGACACATTATAATGAATAGAAGATATATAATACTCAAAGTTTGTAAGTAATACCTAGTAGGGATATGAGGTACCTTAGAACACATGATAAAACGTTATATGTGTTCGGTTTGGCCATGAGGACTTTAAAATCTTCAAAAAGAATTAAATAAATTTAATAGGCAAACTTAACAAGTCATTGTACGTTTATTTGAGAAGCTAGGGATATAAATTGAAGAAAGCGAATTACAAATTACTTATTTAGAGGATTATAACTAAGGAGTACTTATACATAAGCATTTTAAACTAAACACTAGATTTAAGTAATCGTTAATCATAACACACAAAAGTCAAAATATCATTCTATTTATTTGACAATACTCTTAGTCTTAAAAGTTAGACATCTCAGCTTTTAGATTACATAGATTACAGTTAAGTACTTATTTAATTAATCATATAAAAATTAATAAATATATACCAGTTTACTAATCTTAAAATAGGCATACCCCATCCCTTTTGGAAATCTTTTGGAAATTGGAAATCTTTCACATGAATAGAAATGAACAATTGAAGCCTCAATTAGCTCTAAATTGCGCCATTTAAATCCCATTGCAATCATGTGACTTTTAAAAAAATTGTTTGTTTGCTTTAACTGAAACCTATTTAACTTTAAAAGAATATTTTTAGTCATAACTAAATTTCTATATTAGACAAAAGTAAAAAAATCCAATTAAAAGATCGTGTAAATCGATTAATTAAGTTTATTTGTACCTATTTGTCATAATTTAATATTCTTTTTTTTTTTATTTTTTTAAAAAAAATCTAATATTTTGTTAATTCCATTAGGTTTTTTATTTATTCAAATGTTTTTATTTTTATTTTAAAACGTGAAAATAAAGTTAGTAAAAGTTTGATAGCATTGAAGCATATCCCATGAATCATCATAGGCCATGAATAATACAAAAAAAAAAGAAGTATGAAATTGAAATAAAAAAACAGGGATTTAATAAAACATATTTTAATTAAATATAAGTGATGAAAATAGAACTTTAACATTCGGTGACATTTAAAAATTTTTTTTACTTATACAAGTACAAACAGAAGTCTGTGTGGATATGTAAGTTGTACATTAATATTTTACAATTGTGAAAATTATTTATTTATGACATTGCGAAAACTTCTATATACTTAATTTTGTATATATTTGAAATAGGAAATTCTTTATATATACAAAGAATAAGTATATTTTCAAATTTAAAAGAATGAATAAGCAAAATCAACCATTTATAACACAAAATACAATAAAAATATGTACTTATTAAAAAAATATATTACACATTTACATAGTTTTACTCTTTCTATACATACGACTCTTTGATACTTTTTCAAGTCACTAGCTTTCTTTTAAGTCAAAGTAATTTTTTCTTTAATAGTTATGTTGATGACTTTTCTATGATATATATATATATATGTAAACGTGTATATAACTATATTTAAATAATTATGTAGGTTTATATTGATTTTATTTTTATACATTAAAACTGTACTTTATAAATTACAAGCCACATGTAACATATATATATATAGACATACCCTACTATATAAATGACCAAATATGGAACATTGAATAAATTTTATAATTTCATTTCAAAACTTTCTTCATAATTTTTTTATCTACTAAAAAAGAAATATACTTATAAACAGAAGAGAAGATAAATGCATACTTATATAATAACTATGTATATTATATATATTTATTTACAACGCTCCTCAATTAATTTTAATTTTAATAAGTAACTATAACTAACACATAATTTTTAAATTGAATGAAAAAATTTATTATTAGAAATATAATTTAATATTTGCAGACCATCTGTCTAATCACTCATATATTCATTAACTACAAAAAAAAAGTAATTGTGCTCAAAATTTAATTTAAATTACTATGCTCTTAACTTTTTCGTATAACTACGTATGTAAGTACTTGATGTAACTAAGGAATGGTTACTTTCGGAATAACAGTGCTTTAATTGTCTAATAAATTAATTCCCTAATTGATAAAAATTGACTTCCAGTTCAGAGCTGATGCTGATTGATTATCAATCAATTACTTGTACCTATACTGGAAAAAATACTCAATAAAAATCAATTACAATTACCAGTACTGTTCTTTAAAAAAATAAACGTAGTGAATAAACCAGTGAAGATATTGGTACTGAAACGCACCAGTACTTTTCTAGTACTAACCAGTACTTACTAGCATCAACCAGTACTTACCAGCTTCAACCAGTACTTGTATTTATACCATCAGCATTAGAAAGTGATCAGAACTCAATGGTAAATACTAGAACCAGTACTTGTACATATTTAGTATCTATAAGTATTTAGTGTTATTAGTTATTTTATTATTACTTAAGTACTTGTTTATTATTTTTTCAAGTGTCGATTACTAGTAATTGATTGGTACTGTCTGATCAAAATAACATTTTCAAGGTTTCGAAAATATAAAATTAGACTTTTGCTTGTTTTACGCTATCTATAGAAAAATAATTCAATAAGAGTAAAGTACTTATCCTCTAAAGTAATAATTCAATAGTTTTAAGTCAAGTACTTATACGAAAAATTAATATGATTACAATACTATCGTTCTGCAATATTATTGAGGAAGTAAAATTTTGAAAAATAAATAAATAAATTTACTTTTTAAAACTTTCCCAGAAAAAAAGAAAAAACAAAAAAACTAGAAAAAAAAATTATTTTTAAATATCCCATCATTTATTTACATTACTTTTATACTAAAAATAGTTTTCAAATAATTTTTCATCACATCTTTCAATTTCAATTTTTTTTTTTTGTATTTTATTTTCATTTCTTTCAATACTACAGAGAAGACCTCTACTCATCACCCTTTCCAATTGATTTATATTGTAATTATTGGTATTTCTTTTTCTATATAGACTGAAAGACTCCAAAAAATTAATGTTGAATTTTTTTTGAAGTTTTCTTTCAAATTTTTTTTTCATTCTTTTATGGCTTTTACTTAAATGATGCGAGAAATTTTTGAAATAAAAAAGAAATAAGACAAAAAAAAATGGTATTCAGATTATCAGTGATTTTGCTTCTAATTCAATTTCCCCCCTATAATCATTTTATTTTAATGATCGAAAACAACAACATTAACCAACGCAAATAGACCGCAACAAAGGTAAGTAAGATTTATTTTGAGGTTAGAAATTAAATATACGTATATATATATATAGGTATATATTTACTTAAATATGATAAAAATTTTTTTGGAAGGATTTTCAGGTTTTTGTTAATGGTTAAAAGATAAAATAAAATTGAATTATTGTGAATTTAAAATTTAAATTCACACGCATGAAGTAATTGTTTATTTAGAATGATAATAAATAAGTAAATATTGTTTGAAACTTATAAAAAAAAGCCATAACAATGTATTAGACTTTACAATAAAAATTTAAAAATCTGTGAAATCAGTTGATCACTATGATTATAAATTATTTAATCATCTAATATCATTAAAAAAAAATTTAAATTGAATGTTAAATACTACAAGATATTATTGTGGATAAGCAAATACAGTTATTTAATTAAAAAAAATTTATTTAGTAATGAAATACTTCGGAATAGATAAATAAAAGTTACGCACTATTTACGAATTACTTACATAGAGCTTTAAATAATTACAAGTTGGTTATTATCAAAATAAGACATGAGGGCAAATTCATCTACTTACAGACATGAGTTCAATTATCTACTTACGAAATTAATAAATACTTTATTTATTAAAATATACTTAGTAAGTTTTAAAAAGCTGAAGCAGACATTCTTGTGAACTTTTTTTTAAATATAATTAACAAGATGTGTAATGATCAGGGTTGTAAAAACTCAAATTTCAACTCAACTTATCGGTCAACTCAAAATTTGAGTAAGCTCAAAGTGTAAGCTTATGTGTATAGCTAAAACTATGAGCTAGCTCAAGTGTCATTCAGCTCAACATTTGAGCTTATACGTACAGCTCAAACTATGAGCTAGCCCAACATTTGAGCTTATGCGTATAGCTCAAACTACGAGCCTTTTACAACCCTGGTAATGATTACTTCAAAACATTTGAATATGTAACGAAAATTTTCAAAAGCAGGAAAAATATTTAAATTGAAGAGAACAGGAAAGCAAGTACTTACTCTACAAATTTTCTAAAAAATTTAAAAACTATGATTCTTTCATGATACATTTATTTAAAACTTTACAAACAAACAAATTGATACCTAAAAATAGTGTTGTTCGAATAAGTACATTTTATTCAGTAGCTGAACCCTGTTTCAGTAGCTTTATTGGTAAATTGTTCCATAGTAAACTTTTCCAGTAAAGTTACTGATTCTGAGATTTCACTATTATTGCAGTACTAATACAGGTAGTGGGGAATAAAAGTACTTTATCAATCCAAGAGTACCATATCAGTATTATCAGTATTACCAGTACTATTTCAATACCATACCAGTACCACCAGTATATAAAATTTAAATACCACTAACTTTACCATGGAAAAGTTTAATAAAAAAAATTTATCAGAAATGTATTCATGGTACTTGTCCTGTACTGTTACTTAAAAGCATAAAACTCTGTATACTTAACCAAATAATACCATTACAAAATATGAATATATTCAATATAAGTACTTCAGTTGATAGTCACGTGTACTTATATTTGAAAAATAAAAAAATCATTTAAATCTAAAAATATGCAAAAATATAAAATAAAATTTAAAACTAAATTATTGAATTTTAAAAATATCTTAAATAATTACTTATATAAGTAATCTATATAAACTAACTATTGTTTACAATTCGATCTATTTTTAACCCTTATTTAGAAGTTAAATATATAGTATTATATATTCCCTTATTTATACAAAAAAAGATGATGGAAATTAATATTATAATTTTTAGATAGAAATTTTTAATTATTCAAAATAAAAAAAAAATGTATATATATATATTATTTAAGTACCTAAATATAAAATAAGAGTAATTATAATAAAATAAAAATAACGAAATCATAAAAGTTTAATAAAATTAAAATTTTTTTCTAAAAATACTTGTATATAAGTCTAAAAATATTGATAAGTAAGGTATACAGTATACTTAAGTATATACATATATATATATACATAATTATTTATATGTTTAAGTGTATATATATATATTTAATTATATAAATAACTACCAGTATACCATCTATTGTGTGTGACCTCACCCAATTAACTCATTTTCTTTATTTTTCAATCTATTGTTCATTACTCTCAGTACTAATTCTCATCATATACACCCACAAAACCTAATTTTATATTTTCAATTCCTCTTTTTTTTTTTTTTTTTTTTTTTTTTATTGTTATCCTTTTTTTTTATTATTTTAATTTAATTTATATCCTAAGTATATTTAAATTTACGTATATATACATCAGTACTTTTATGTATATATATATAATAAGTACTATTACTTGTTTATAAAATAAATTTAGTTATCCTTGGAAAATTTTTTTTGTACATCTATTCATCATTATTTATTAGTATATATATTAATATCATTATCATCATCATCATTATCAAAAAACAAAAAAAAAAAACCTACCAACCTACATATTAAAACAATAACAAAAAGAAATTAAACAAATATATATATATATATTTATATATATATATATAGTATGCAAGTAACAAAAAGCATCTAATCATGCAACCAAACTAATATAGAACAATCAACCATTATCAAAATAATTTTTGAAAAATTTTCTAATTCTCATATACGTACGTATACATATAAAGTATATATATACATACTTATATATATATATATATATATATATATATATACAAATATTATATAAGATAAATAGGATCAACTATCTGCCAATATCTAATAAAATAAGCAAAAAAATAAAAAATTATAATGGTATAAAACGTTCACAATATTATAATATTATCTTTTGTATATCCTTTCATTTTTGTTTTCATTTTTCATTTTTTTTTTTTATTTTTTTCTTCCTTTTTTTGTTTTTTTTTGTACTTTTGTTTAAATCAAACCAAACCAGATGCTCTACATCCCTAAATCTTAAGAAAATTTTTAAAAAAACTACAAGTAGTAAAAGAACAGAAAAAATTTAATAGAAGTAATAGAAAATACATACTTGACTCCATTCTTATAACTATACACAATTTTTACTTCAAATTGCTCTCCCCTATTTTCATTTATTTACAGTTATTTAGATTTAGAATTGAGTTTGAAAAAAAAAATATGAAATATCAAAAATTCATATCAAAAAAGAAAACTATACCAGATCATTAGATACCACTTGGAAAAAAGATTTATCACCAGATGAAAATAAAGTTAAAAAAAAAAATTAAAAAGGAAATGATTTGCCATCACACTAGCAATAGAGCATTCCTACTACATTATACTCTTATTCAATTTTTTTTTTCTTATTTTATTTTTTTAGTATTAACCTTTCTATAAAATATATAGGAATATATATATATACAAATTTTAATACTAGGAAATTTTTATATATATATATACATGTATATAAGTATTTATGTATATATATGTATATATATTCATTAATTTAACTTTCTTTCATTTCGTTTTTTCCACTTCTCTTTAATGTTACGGAATTTATAGTATAGTTTATAGTCTTTTTCATTTCTATCTCTTCTTCCTCTTTTGTTTCTTCTTCTATTTTTCATTATCTTCCACGTTATTTGGTTTATTTCTATCCTTACTTATTCTGTATTTTTATGTACCCATTTATTGTATACTTATATATATATTTATGTGTGTATATAAAGAATGGCTAGTTAGGCTAGTACGTAAATTTTGCGAATATGTACTTACTATAGAATCAAATAAAATAAACTACATAATATTCATATTGTCTAGTACTTATGGGTTACAATAAAAGAAATAATAAAAAAAAAAATAAGTAATATGCACAGTACCAACCGCTATTACAGGAAAAGCTTAATGCAAAATTTTTTCAAGAGAATTTTTTGCCAAGGTTTTTGAAATATTTCAAGACATAAGTGTATAAAATATATATATATACACATAATTTTTAATATATATATATAATTTTTATATATATATATATAATTTTACTATCTATCATTTAGTAAAGAGACGGAAATTTTTTACCAGTTTTAATTTTGCAATACTTAATCAAAGATAGCATAACTAAAACTTTTTTTGGGATTTAAATAAATAAATACATAATATGATAAAAATACATAAGAGAAGATGTAATTGGGATGTAAAACCTAAAAATTACCTTAAAAATTCCTCCTGGAGTTTACCTGATTTTTGACAAAAGCTTTTCAATTCAAAATATTAACCCATTATATATGAAATTTGAAAGCATTCTGTTAATTTAAAATTACCTTAGAAGTGCCTTCTAGAGTTAACCTGATTTTCTCCAAAAGCTTTTCAATTATAAATATTAAGACCCACCTTTTATATGAAATTTAGGTAGTATTCCGTTCAGCCGATTCAGCTGGCACGTACACAGGCAGACAGATATACATATGCATACACACAAACGAACATCCTAAAAATACACGTTTTACGGGTTTCTGCACACCGGAGTAACGCAATATGCAAATATCTCAGGGTCTAAATTTGGTGCGAACCAAAAAAAAAACCAAAATTTGGTGCAAAAACAATCGCATCACTTATATTTCATATAAGCGGTTGGTAACAACAACAACAAAATTTACAAGGATACAAAGGATACAAGAATTATATAGAGCTAACTACAGTTTTTTTTTCTTCTTGTAATACTAAATATACATTTAATAAAATCTCGTAGTAAAAAAAAGGATATATGTAGGCATCTTTTATTATTAATAGAAGAAAGGATAATATTATACTATATAGTCAAATGATAATATATATATTTACTTGTATACAGTGTTTTTTTTTTTAAATAATAAATTTCATTCAACTTATCGTATACCTATACTTAAATAAAAAAAAAATTGAATATAAGAAAAACTAATTTCTCTACAAGTGTAACTTGTTGGAAAGAGACAAAAAAAAAAAAAAAAATTACAAAAAAAAACAACAACAATAATAAATATGGTATAGTTGCATAAAAACAGATCACCGGCACTTGTTATTTTATTATTACAAAATTTTTCTTTTTTCTTATTCTTTTGTTAATTTCTTATAAGTATATAAAAATGTTAAAATTGTGTAAGTATATATATATGTTTATAAAAATTTTAAATACACACATTCATACAAAAATAACATATTTTATAGTATATAGATAAGTATTTACATATGTTTGTGTGATTCCAATAAGTGTAAGTATCTATAGAAAGAAAATTTAAAATAGTTGTGATAAAAAAAAGAATTGTAAACAGAAGATAAAATATTTAATAAAAGAAAAACTATATATGTAACTATATATGGATATTACATGTATGTGTACAAATATATGTGCTCTGCACAAAATAATATAAAATTATATATTCAAAAGAAAAACATATACATTTAACATCAAAAAAGGGAAATAAGTAAGCAAATAAAGGATATTTTAAAAAAATTTTACAAGAAAATTTAAATTTTAAATTAATTAAAAAAACTTAAATTTAATTAAAAATTTTCTATATTGTTATTGGTACTAATTGATATAATTAAATCAAAACTAATATTATTATTATCATTTTTTATTTATATATATATATATACACATATGTTTTACATAAGTAATAATCATTTCTTATATTAAGTAAGTAAATATATATATTTTAAGATTTATTTATTATATATATATTCGAATGACTAGGTATATATAATAAATTTATATAAATAAATATATTATATATATATATATATATATGTATATTTATAAATTGTTTAAAAATTTTCAAAATATGTTATAAAATGTCCATTATTGTTTTTCATAATATACATTTTCATGTATACTTAATACATCTATAATTTTTTTTAACTTAACCATTATCTATTATAATTACATTATCGAATTAATTTATAAAGCATTTATTTATATACAGGGTGTTTCCTAATTAAGTACACTGCTATATACCACTGCATAGATACTTATGAATAGATAAATTTTGTGTATGGGAAATAAGCTAGATCTCTTCTAGTTTCCAAGATATGGGGGCTTAAATGAAATTTCAATATTTTATTTTAGTTTTCATAATTTTACTCTTAACTCTGTTTCTAGACTACTTTTGTAGGTTGCATTTGAAAGCTTAAGAGATTCTCTTTTAAACAAGTATCTACTCAATTTTCTATCTTTTACAGTTTCAAAGCTGTAAGCTTTTAAATTTAAAAATTTATCTACTCATAAGTATCTATGCAGTGGCATATAGCAGTCCACTTAATTAGGAAACACTCTGTATATATATATATATCTATTATAACTAGGTACGTAAGTACTTCTGAAAGAGTAACGAAATAAAAAATTAATTACTTTGTTAGTTACTTAAGTTAAAAAAAAATCTTAGACATCAAAAGTAAGTCAAAGACTTTGAAAGAATAGCATACAAAGAAAGTTTAAATAATTATAAGAGAAAGCTTCAAAATTATTCAATGAAGAAGGACTAATACAAGGGCTAATACAAAAATGTTTTTATAATATAATGTGATCGCTATTACGTACTTAACTAAAAAATCGTTTCAAATAATAACCCCTAAAGAAAAGATGAAGCCAATATGCCTTTCCTTAAGGAAGAGAAAGCAAATATGCTGCTCAATATGTCAAACATTCCACAGAATTCTAAGAAAAATACACTAAAAAAACGTAATTGCTATCAACCAAATGTTCTGAAATATTCGAGCCAACTGTTAAAATAAGTATGATATGTAATTTTATTAGAAGATTCCCACGAGATTCATAAAATCAGGAAACACAGGTTTGAAGGAAATAAAGCGAAAAGACATCAAAAGTTAAATATTATAGAAACAAATTTTTTTTCAACAATTTCCATTCAACCCATAGTATATTTAACTATAACTATAAATGGAAACAAAATATCAAATATAAGTATTCAAATTTCGGAAATTTTTTTTACTGAAATTCGAAAAAAAAATTAAAATATTTTTACATTCCATACTACTTTTACAATAAATTCATATACAATTTACATATATACTCTTTTCACGGGAATTTGATTCTTTTTCACATGAAATTTGTATTAAGATAAATTTGGTCCTTTTGAAATACAAAAATTGTTAGGACCAAAAATTTTTTAATTAAATTGGTCTTTTTTAAACAAACTCCGTTTCTTGGAACCCCAACAGTAGGATCATCATATTTGAAAAAAGAATTCTATCGGATTCACTAATAGAAATCAAATAGCAGAATTCTAATACAGGAAGACAAATTATGAATAGATCAACTCTTGAATCCGCCCTAAAAGATAGCACCCAAAAATTTTGGTGTAATGGTAAAGTGGTAAGGACGCTGCTTTTGAATCGAAGTGTCTCGGGTTCAAACCCTGGTCGGGTCGTATCAAATAAAAAAAATTTAATTTACATACCTGCCACAACTCCTGAAAAGGACAATCTAAATTACTTGCTTATCAAATTGTATAAGGTAGGGACTTATTTATAGTCTAATTTTCTTTCCTTATTCAGCTTTTATTACAGAATTGGGGGTCTAAATTTTTTTCAATTTATATTATTAGAACCCGGGTTCCAAGATGCGGGAGCTTTTTTTAAAAAAAGAACCAAACATATTTGAAAAGAGTATACATTATATTATATTGTAAAAAGACACACATTGTATTTTGAAAAAGAAAAATTTAAATATTTGTATATAACAATGCCTGCAACATATACATAATAACATAATATACACACATCCTTATTTACATCAATGAAAAAAAAAATAAAAAAAAAAATGTTTTAAACATAAAACAAAAATAAAAAAAAAAATAAAAATTATTAAAAATCCCAAAGAAAATTTTTTCTAATTCTCTTTTTTCTTCTTATCTTTCCTTTTGTTTATCTGTCTGTTTCTTTTCTATCTCATCCTTATCAATTTTTACTAGACACAAAATACATATATATATAAATATAAATATATATTTAAAATACCAATATTATTTACCACATTCTCTTTTCTACTATCATTTTAATACAATTTTTCCTTAAAAAAATTCTCACACAAAATGTCAAAATCGATGAGAAACAAATTTTTTCTTTAGAAAATAAAAAAAAAATAAGAACAAAAATAAAATTAATAAAAGAAGAGTAGAAAAAAGTTTTCCTATTTATTTTGTTTTTTTTTTTTTTATTTTGTTCATTTTTTTTTTGACAGCAAAAAACAAAAAAAAAGAGCAAACAAATAAACAAAGCAAATAATAAAAACAAAAAAAAAAAGTTTGAGGTCGATAATAGGATGGTCGGACATTCACTTTTAACTATAACAGTTATTTACTAAACAATATAAATATAGTATACTTATAGGATGAAAACTGACAGGCAGCTGGCTTGTTACCTATAGTCGTTTAGTCCTTTTGATATTGAAAAATACTGTGGTGACAATAAGAAATACTATAAAAGATCTGTAACTAAACTGTATATATATATATATATATATAATTATGTACTAAATGTATATAAGTATATTACATATTAATTATATACATTTAGTGTTATTTATATATACATATAAATAACTATGATTTTGTATATATAAAAAGAAAGTTCAGCAAGTATGATTACTTTTAAGGATTATTGTATTTATAAATAACTAAACCGTTTTATCAGCGTAAAGTTTTTTTTTTATTTATTTATTAACCCTATTGGGCATGTTGTGAGAAAAATTACAAAAAAAACGGAACATACTTACTTAAGAGACAAAAAACTTAGGGAGTAAATTCTTTTCTTTTTTTATTAATTCATTATATATCACGCGTGTATTCAAAAACAATGTAAGTACTTAACTCTTTCCTATTTTAACAATTTGGTACCTTGGCCTTCCCTCCAAAACAGCGTATAAAATGAGCTTCAGAGATGTAAGAGTTTCATGGAACATCTTATTTAAAGAAAGAATCATATGAGATTTATTATCATCATCATGTATAATAATTTCTATAAATCTGTTTGGTAAGCATCTCATAAGTTGAGGATCACATAGTGATTGTAATTACCACTTACATAGGTTTTGTAAAAAATATTCATTAAATTTTTATAAATATGTACTTAGTATGTAGGTATGAAATACTAAGTACTTTGTCAGAGAGTTATGTTAATAATATTTGTTTTTATATAAAAGTATTCCCCAATGAACCCAAGAAAATCAAACTGGTATGATTATAATACTCGTGCTCCTACCACCTAGGCCATGGACACTATAATAGAATCAGTCACAAATATTTATGGAACTTAGCGAACGAGGAAACCTCTTGTAAAGCAAATAACCAGAAGAAAATGGAAGTGAACTGGAAACACATTGACAGAAGACGCAAGTGCCATAACTAGAATTTCCCTATGTTCGAATTTACAAGAAGGTTCTAGAGCAATAGGTAAACCCAGAATGACATGGAAGCACTTTGTTATAGAAGAAATAAAAAGATGCGATCTGTCCTAGAACATAATCCAAGAGCAAGTATCAAACAAAGATTGGAGATTTTAAGTGGAAGCCCTATGCTGACTGTCGGAGTATCAGGAAAAAAAAATTATGTACTTAAGTACTAACTTATTCTCTATATTTTATTTATCATAGATACTTAGAATTAACTCTTTGTAATCATAAGACTTATATTTTATAAATCTGGTATATAAGATTACTTCAGAATATGTTTTTTAGAATAGCAATTATATATGTATTTCTTATATAAGATCAATTACATATGATAGGTACTTATATAAAACCTCATACTTCCTTATCAAATTTCAGTAAAACTTATTAAACTGCAAAATAATAATAATACTCGTGCTCCTACCACCTAGGCCATGGACACTATAATAGAATCAGTCACAAATTGCAACTTAAAGTAAGTATTGAAAGGACATTCAAAGGAATAACCAATATTATTTTATGTACACATACAATTATACTTGCTAACTATCTAATACAAAAATCGAAAAAGAAACAATCGTACATAAATTAAGAGTAAGTACCTAATAATAGTGAAACATGCAATAAAACTTCTTAAATATTTTATAAGTAATGAAAGAATCTTTCATCAAAATATTTAAACCAAATTTGTACTTAGAAGAGATGGAGTACTTATACTTAAATAATTTATCATTTGTATATAAGTAGAGTTTTAAATAAAAATAAAAAAAAACAAAAACCATAGTTAGTTAAAAACAGAAATAATATAACTTTTTTATTTTATTTTAAAACTAATAAAAGATACATTAAATTTAATTATAAATTATTAAGTGATAAATGTACTGAAACTAAAAAGATGTCATTGCGTTAAAATAAAAAACTCTTCCTTTTTTTTTGCTTATACTTTATTTATTGCTTGTAAATTTTACATTTTCATCTTTCTCCTCTTTTTTTTCTATTCTTTTTTGTTTTTCTTTTTTTTTAGAAATACATAAGGAAATATGTGCTTTTTTTTATCTTTGCTATCAAACATATCTTGTAAATATATACACAAACAATATTAAATATGTAAGGAACAAGGACGAAAAAGTTGTAAAAAAATATAATACTTAAACTTCCAAGAATATAAAAGAGAAAATCGATTTAAATGAACAGTTTGTATTATTTATGTACATATATAATATATATATATATATACTTATATTATCTAGTTAAGTATATAGTTAGGTTCTATGTAATAAACCTATATAACATAAATTTTATTTCCATGTACGTATGTATATATGTATATGAAATTCGGAGAAAAAATATATTTATAGAAAAGATTCAATAATAATGTTAATTTATATACAGGGTGTTTAAAATAATAATAGTAAAAAAGGATTAAGTAATTAAATTAATTCAGTTTAAAAAATTAGGTATTTAAAAAAAATCATCTTTTGTAAGTACTTAACTAAGTAGTTACAAAAGAAACTAAAACATTTAAGTAAGTACTAACTACAAAATCTCTAGAACTGTAGCGGGTTTGAGTACTTGCCATACAACTTCTTCCTAATGTGAACATTATTTAGTAAGCTGCGTATTTAAAATTTTGTGAAAAATACCTAATTGAATTTAATGACTGCATTAAATTAAGTTGGTTTAGTGCAAGAGGTTCGAATAACTGTCATACATTTTATATTTTTTTTTTAACAATTACTTATATAATGGAGAGTCTAGTTTTGTATTTGAAATTTTGCTAAAAGTATTTCTCCGAATTATTTTTAATAACGAATTAATAACCTATATATCCTGCTTTGTTATATCCTGCTTAACATTTATATCCTATTTGTGTTCTTGCGCATATTCTAGAGCTGACACAGTCTATTCTATTCCCTACCATTGTTCAATTTAATCCCATAGTTAACTCTTCACATTGTACTTAAAAATCAGGAAACAGTATATATATCTTTATATATCGAAATATAGTTAGGTTTAATTAAGTTTAAAACTAAAAGGAGGTTTTAGTTAATTCTCTTAGGGGTTTTAATACCTTTTAGAAGAAATTTGTGATGTTATATATCGCTGACGAGGTTTAAAGAAAGTAATAGAAAACACTCTCTCAGAAGATTTAAGTATATAATGTTACAGGAGGTGCAGGGTGATTACAGATTTTTTTAGTGTAAGAGTGTCCAAAACATTGTGGCTTTTCTTTTTCTAATTTTTTTTTTTTGAGTTAGACCACTTTAGTTCTGAGCCTATTAATTATGTTTTGGTAAAGTTAGTGTATATATGAGTACACGTTGTTATTAAATTATTATAAATTAATTATTAATAAAAATATTTTATTGTAAGAGTTATAATTTTAAATAATTATATTTTTAATACTTGTTGTTGTTTTGATACGGGGGATAGCATATGCCATCCTAACACGTAGGTCTCTCGGTCTGTTTTTTACACTTACTAAGATACAAATTTTAAAAATAAAATATCTAGTAGTATATATATATATAAATTTAATATTTATATATCTATTATATATTATAAAACTTTAAAATTTAATATCCTAGAAACCACTTGTTATTATATACGTATATAAGTATTTAACATATTTAAGTATGCAAGTATCTCCAATATTTATATATGGATACTCGTATATATAAAAACAATTTTCTGCTTGTTTGAATATTTAATAAAGGAAAAAAATTTAAAAAATAAAAGCGAATTACTGCACTCTATTAAACAGTAAACACCCTTTATAATTTTTTTAAAGAAATTTTTATATATATATGAATATATATATATAAAGTATATTTTAATTTATAAATTTTTTCTTTTCTATATGTATATAAAATAATATTATATTTTGTATTGTTTGAAATGATTTTAATAGAATATTGTTTTGAATTTTTTTTATTTTAAATAACAACAACAACAAGAGCAACAACAGCAACTCTACAAACAATACTTATTAAAAAAAAAAAAATACTTAAACTGACAGTTTTTTGTTTTTTTTTTCTTTTCGTTGCAAAAAAAAGGGATAATTAGAAAAAAAAAGGATACCAACATTGATTCAGTTTTTTTTTTTTTGTTTTTGTTTCTTTTCAATTCGATCAATTGAGAGGAAATCTTTTCTCTTTTTGTACTTCTTTTCCTTCCTTTTATACGAAATATACTCTTTTCACATGACTTTAGCCCTTTTCACGTGAAATTTGTCTTATTTCAAATCAATTATGTCCTTTTTTAATAAAATTTCCATATAGGACGTTCTGGGACACAGAAATCGAAATAATATAATTTGAAAAATCGAGTCCCCAATTCTCTGTAGTGTAAAAGTTGAAAAGGGAAAATAATAATTCAACTAAGTTAACTAATTAAAATAACTCATAAACCCACTACACTAGACCAACCATAGTTTGCAGAAACTTGAGCCATTAAACTAACCTACTTTTGACAAATTATCAGACACTCATTTATTTGGTACAAAGTTATGCTTTTAAAACTAAAAGTGGCATTTTTGGAGGTTATTTTTAAGGGCGGTTACTTAAGAGTTGAACTTTTTTAATTTTGCTGTATTTGGGTTCTACTATAAAGTTTCAACTTCTAAAAGTACCATTTATTCCAATATGCGTTGATCCGGCTGCTGGATCTCAAGAAAAGGGACCTTATTAATAAAAAGACCAATTTTATTTGAAAATTAAGGACTATAAGTATTAAGTACCTAAGTACTTATTTGTATTTAAAAAAAACAAAGACACAAATTCATTATGAAGACGGACCAAGTTTATGTGAAAAGAGTATAGTTTAAGAATAATTTTTTTCTTTCTATTGTATAAATGACTACCGCCTGTTTAACCCGCCTGTCTGCCTGCCTCCTTTTCAATTAATTTGGTGTTGTTTTTTTTTGTCTTTTTACTAACTTAGCTCAATTAAAAATGAAGTGGAAAATTCGTATTTGTTTTTTTTTTGTTTTTTTTTCATTGTAAGCAAAATAAAAATTTTTTTTCTTAAATATTCAATACAAGCGCACATAAAGATGGGGAAAAACCAAAATAAAAATATTAAAACAAAATAAGATAAGAAAATGATTACCTTTTTTTTTCTAAAAATTAGAAAAACTGTTGAGGAAGGCATCATGTACTTGAGTAACTTTTACTTTTTAAAAGTAAATTGAATAATTTGATTAGATAAAAAATAAATACCTATATTTAAATTTGAACAAATTTGACCTACATCCCAATAGAAATTGAATAAATATTATCAAAATATAAGTAAGTACTTTTCAGTTAATTATTTTCAATAATTAAGAATTGTTTAATCAAAATTGTTAAGTTTTACAGGTATAATAAGTATTTGAACAGAAATTAACAATTATAATTTGAAGGTTAAAAAGAAAAATACCTTGAAAAATAAAATAAAAGAAGTGTAAGTAAGTACTTATTATTTCTGTGTTAGGGTGTTTCCCTATTTTTTTTATACCCGTATGACTATATAGTCAAAGGGTATAATAAATTTGCCATTACGTTTGTGACGCAGAGACGGAGAGGGGTAGATATAGACTCAAGTGTATGGATCGGATCAAAATCGAAAAATAAATCGATTTAGCGATGTATGTCCGTCCGTCCGTCATCACGATAACTCAAAAAATAAAGGAGCTAGGATTATGAAATTTTCACAAATTCGTTTTTATGCAAAAACCGGAATCGCTATTTAAATCCAACTATTTTGGTCCATGGGTTCGGGTAGCTGCCATACAACTTCTTTTTATATATGAGTATTTTTCTGTACCTATTGCAGCAGCATGTCTGAAATTTTGCACAAAATAGTTTAGTGTAATGACCAAAGTTACTGCAAAGTTTGGTTGGTCTACTGCTGAGGGTTCGAGTAACTGCCATACAACTCCTTTTATATGAGGATTCCACTACAGCAAATGAAGGTGGGTGTCTGAAATTTTGCCAAAAATAGTTTAGTGTAATGGCCAAAGTTACTGCAAAATTTGGTTGGTCTACTGCAAAGGGTTCGAGTAGCTGCCATACAACTCCTTCTTTTATATAAGCATTACTCTACACCTGATAAAGCTGAATATTTGAAATTTTGCCAAAAGTAAATAACCGCATGATATAATGTATATGTTACGGTTATGCGGGTATCCCAGAGTTGACACAGTCTACTCTACCACACTCTTCCTCGTTTTATTTGACTTTTCTATTTCCGATATAACTTTAAGTACCTAATTAATTACTTTTACTTAGGTTACTTTACATTAGGTAACTATAAGTATTGTCCAATTTTTTTTCAAAATTAACTGAGGAATACAGTACGTCACATGATGAAACGGGATAGTAAAAGATTCAAATGGACACCATGGAAATCTATTAGCCTTTTCTAATTCTATAGGAGTAAGTTTTCTTCAAAGTTCAAGTACCAAGTACCGCATTTATTAAGTTATAAATCGCTTATGTTATTTAAACATATATATATATATATACAACCATAAAAGAATCTCTTCAAAAACGTGTTGTATATAATGTTACATAAGTACAGGGTGATAAACAAAAAAATTAAAAAAAAAGTTAATTCCCTATTCTACAGACCGATCGATTTCAAATCGATCAATCGATAGATTACAGAAGTACCGCATTTATCAAGTAATGAATCGATTATTTGGTTTAAACAGATAGATATATACAAGCATAAAAGAATATCTTCCAAGATGTAAGTATATAATGTTACTTAAGTACAGGGTGATAACGGGAAAAATTTAAAAAAAAAAAATTATTTCCTTATTCTACAGATTAATAGATTACTGAGTTCAATATTTCTTTACTACCCCTGTATAATTTGAAATTCTTTAAAATTTTATTTTTTTATTTTTTTTAAAGCGCTTACTCTTCAACTGTTAGACTAATAAGCTTGTCTATACCATAGGTACATTTTGGAACAGAGGATCATATTATATTCGTGTTATTAGAATTGATCTTAATGAATTCCACATAAAATTTAAACATGAGATAGTACTAGGCTTTATAATATGTAGAAACGTCTTAGATTTTCAATAGATACAATAGACGCAATATTTTTGTATTTGAGTTTCATGGTATTCTATATCTGTGAGTTATAATATTCAATCAAAATATTTGTTTATATTTTGCATTTGTTTATATTATTATATTAATGTATTTTTTATTAAAGATATATAATTAAGCCATTAATTTGAACACAATAGCGAATGGTAGCTGAGTCAAGTCGAAAACCAGGAAGTTTTTACACTTTCACTGGGAGTCGAATCCGGGTCTTTCGCATGAAAAGTCGGCACTCTAACCATTGAATCGAAGTACTTTTAAGTATGTAGTTAATTGAGGCAGATTCACAATTACATCGCATTGATTAAGATCAGTTAAGACAATTAATCCAAAAAAAAAAAAATATAACTGCTTTTATTAGAGATTACAAAATTTTTTAATAATTAAATTAAAAGTATTAAATTAATAATTGGTATACTTATGTATTTAAATCACACATACATACATAATATCCAGCTTATTATTTATGTCATGTAAAAAGATAAAATATTTTTAACTCAAAAGAAATTTTTAAAAAAAAAAATGTTTAATATATGAAAAACAATGTGGGTGGATAGCAAATTTTTTTTTTTCAATTGAATAATCTCATAGCTTTATGTTATTGAAAATTGACTATCAATAAATTAGCATATTTGTTTTTTTTTTTTTTTTTTTTAAAAAAAGCAACAATCTCAATTAGTATGTTGATAAATAAGTTATAACTACACCATATTATGTTAATTTTCAGATCAATGAACTTTGGAACGTCACTGAACCGGTATTTTTTGACTATATATACTACTTATATGTAAGTAGTTTATATATAAGAATTTCGTTTAAAATTTAAACGTTTTAGTATATAACATTTAAAATATTTTGTAAAATAAATTTAGAAATAAATTATAGTTATATAATTATAGTATTTCTACTCTATAAATTATTATATATTTAATAGATAACTATTAAATTCTATCTATATATTATTTATATATCTAAGTAGTTACATATATATAATTAAGTATATATATTTAAAACATAAGATGAAATTAATTTATCAAATAGTTATTTTAAGATTAATTGATCATCTAATACTAATAGGTAGAAATATAAAATATTTCGAACAAATTATATGAAAGAGAGTTAAGTATGTGGTTAAATTTTACAGATTAGTTTGAAGCTGCCTCAATATATTTAACACTTTGATGAATTGTGATATTAAATTAAACCCTCTGGTAAATTAATCACATATAAAAAATTAGAAATTTATTTTGTAAAAGCGAACTTGTTACATATATATATATACAATATTTTTCATTCTATTAAGTATAGTTTTGTTGTTTTTTTACTTCAAATTTGATTTGGGTGATAAACTTAACCAGTAGATTTATATATATATATATAATTATATATTTCATATTCAGATTCAGAAGAGGTCTGTTAAGAAAATAACTTGCATTTATTGAATTTAGAATTTAAGAATTATGGAAACTAAATAAAAAAGCGATTACCTACATACTTAAAATTATTTTTCATATTTGAGTACTCAGGTGAAATTCTTGGTATAACAACTTATGGCTAACTAAGCACTTATATATTTAACTCTGACTATTTAGTCTTTAAAAGTAACACTTTAAAACTATTAGCTAGTGATAGGAATTCCAAGTAAATATATTTGAAATAAATAAATACTTAATATAGTTACGAAGTATATAAACAAATTAATGTATAATTTTTAAAAAAAATTTCAAACATACCTGTGGTAAATTAGCATTTATTTGCCTTTGTAAACTATCACGTTCCTTTTCAGCATCTTGTAATTTCATTTCAGACTCTGAGAGACGTTCTTGTGCCTCTCTTAAACTATCCATTAATTTATCACGTTCATCCAACATTGAAACCATTAATTGCTCAAAATTAGCATCTTCACCACTAAATTGTGATGATCTCTGGGATATACTATCCTCAGATATAGTAGGCATTACATCGCACATCATGTTCCACATTTTTACAATTTACAATTTATTTATAAAAAAAAAAAAATAAATTCTCAGGAAAAAAAAAATAAATTACAAAAAAAATATAAAATTTTGAAAAAGAATTTTCAACTTTTTCTTCTTTTTTTTCTTTGTTTGTTAAGAAAAATAACAACAAAAAAAAATAAACAAACTTTATTTACTTAATTATTTAAATTATAATTAATTTTTCATTTATTAAAATTGGTTAATAACTATTTTCCTTTTTTTATATGTAAAAAAAAACAAAATATAAAGACAATTTAAATCATTTAAATATATATATATTATAGTAGATATTTATATATATAAATATGCATATATATTTATTATGTATACATATACATATATATATATATATTATGCAAAAAAAAAACTTTTTATATGAAATTATTTAAATCATTGTGTATTTTAATTAATTAATTTTAAACTTTATATATATTTAGGTATAATTAATATTTTATATTTGGATTGATTTTAAGCATTATTATATTATATTTCACTTCTAATTACATATATATATATATAAATATTTTTTTAAATAATTTATTTTTTATTTTTAATATTAATTAATACCAATACTTTAATACATAAATATATTATGTATTTATTTATTTTATTTATTATTTTTAATTTTTATTTACTTAATAATTATAACAACAAACCAAATACCTTATTTGATATTATTTATTAAATAATTAAGGTATTCTGCCCAACTATGATTATATATATATATATATATATATTTATTTATAAGTAATTATAATTATAAATATAGAAAGTGATTAGATTTTTTAAGGTAATTATTATAAATTATTTGTTTTAATTAAATTAATAAGTAATTTTACTTGTTTTATTTTATATTTTTTTTTTTCCAAATTGCTAATTATTAACTTTTTATTGTATTTTTATTTTATTTTTATTTTTTTATTTTTAATTTCTTTTATTTTATATACTATTATATATTTAAGTAAATAATAATAGGTAGCACCAATATTATACTTATTAGAATTATATTTTAATTTATTATTTAAATACTTATATATTTACAAAAAATTATGTATATATATATATTTAATTACATAAGGGGTAATTATATATATATATTATATAAATATAAACAATTAGTAATATTAATAACTAATCATAATAATAGGAATCTCAATTTTTTTTTCTTTTATTAATATTTATTTATTTTGTGATTTTAACAACTTATTTTCATATTTTTAATTATTTTTTTTAATTTTTATTTTAATTTTTTAAATAACTTTTAAACTTAAATTCAAATTTATAATACCCATTAAGAATTTTTTATTTTTTAACTTTTGTTTTTGTTTTTGGCAATTTATATATGTATTTCCGGAATTTCAAGTCATCTTGTTTGATTTTATTAATATATTTAACAAGATAAGTACCACCAATGATTAGAAAATTATTAATAACTAAAAAAATTTTTATCTACCTATTAGATATTTTTTTAAATTAATTTATTATTTACTATTTTAGATAAGTTATAATATTTTTATATATTATAACTATATATTTTAATAGGTGTATATATTTTTTAATAAATACATGAATTAAATATTTTTTGTTGTGATTTTAAATATTTGTAACCGTTAACAAAAAACCAAAAAAAAAAAATAAAACTTTTTTTTTCTTTTTTACGCACACTCATACATTCAAAAGCTAAAAAATTATTATATTTATGAAGGATTTACTAAATGAATTTCTATAGAAATATATTATAAGTATATTATGTAGATATATAGGTAGGTTATATGAATAATTATATGTTATTTATGTTTCCTACTATGTAGAAAAATGTACTACATATATTGTATGTACTAGATATATATATATATATTTAAAAATTTTATATTTATATGTACCTTATATATATTATTTACTATATATATATTATGTATTCAATGGAAAAAAAAAAAGATTTTTTTATATTTTCTTCATCTATACCACCCCATGGTAGGTATATATATACTATGAAAAAAAAAAAACTATAAAAAAAAAGAACAACAAAAAAAATAGAACACTAAACCCAAATTTTTCATTTTAGAAACAAAATTATTTTTCAAATTCATATTATATGCACATTTCTCTGTATTTTTATTTTAGAGACTTAAGATATTTTTTATTTTTTCCATATACAATTTATTTCACTAAATTTCTGTATTATAAAATACTTATATTTAATTAAATTTAATTTTTTTTTTTTATCCAAAATTGATTTTACTAAAAACTTTTTTTTAATACTGATTACAAACTTGGGAAGGGTTTTCCTTTTTTTTTTTTTTGTGTGTGCACTTTTAATTTTGATTTTACTTGATTTGATTATTTAGATTGAAGAGTGAAAGAGGGGGGTGATTATTAAAAACCAAACACAATTTTTATATTAATATTTTATTTATTCAAAAAAAATATATATAATATATAATATATAGGTAGGTATTTAATGCAATTTTATTCAATATTTTTTTTTGTATATATAAGTATGGCTCGATTTTTATTAGCGCCTTATGGTTGATGGATCACACTTTTTGGTTTAGTACCTATATTACATTTTGATTTTATTAAGAAATAGCAGCACTGTATTTTGAGTATTCATTTCTATTTTATTTTATTTTACTTAAAATAATATATATATATACAGATATATGTATTATATACTCATATATATTTTTTTCTTATAATTTTGTATATATATATGTAGTAAATTTTCGATTTCCTTTCAATTCTAATAAGATTTATTGTCAATTATAATACTTATTAAAAAAAATATTGAGATATTTTTGATTTGATTTTATTATTTTTTTTTTAATATTTTTTAACTTTTTTTTAATTTTTTTTTTTTGTAAGTAATAAACACCCCCGTAAAAACAAATATATTTTATTCTTTTCTTTAAAATATTTTTTTTTTTGTATTTTCTTATAACTTTTGGTTTGGTTTTGGTTTTATTTTTTTTTTGAGTTGAATTAAATCAATTTAGCCGCCCCGTCTCGTGTTCTGAATGATGGTATTAAAAAAAAAAAAAAAAAATAAAAAAAAATTTTATCAAAAGATTTCCACTTTTTTTCTTTTTTTTTTCTTACACTTTTTTTTATAGGCGATTTTTTAATACCGAAAACTTTGTAAATTTTGAATAGATTTTTAGCAAATTGTAAAGTAAATAATATAAAAGAAAATATTATTTATAAGTTTTATATATTTTTAATATTATTAAATACATTTTCATAAATGAAAATTATAATTAAATAAAAAAATTTTTTTCTTGTACGAAAAAAGAAAACGTCAAATTGTTGCAAGCGCGGAGATTTGCTATGAAGTTAGAAGTGTTTTTTTTTTCTTATTATTTTTTTTTGTGTTTTTTTCTGTTTTTTTTTCTCTTTGGAGACTTTTTTTCAACAAAAAATCAAATAAGAAAAGAAAAAATATATCAAATTTGAATATATTTTTGTTGTTGTTGAAATAATTTGGAAATGAAATATGGCTGCTTCAAAAAATATGACAGTTTTAAATGTCAAAAAATATTATAAAACACAATTTGACAGATCGATTTTTATTTGATGGGAATTTTATTGGGAATGTCGGTAAGGTAGTTTTAAATTTTTATTATTTATTAAATTTGAAAGTAAATTAATTTTATTTATTTCATATATAATTAATTAATTTATTATTTTATTAATATTTAAATTATAACACAAAAATTAACTCAAAATATAATTATAATTCAGATTTTGAGACTATTTTTTTGCTTAAAATTTTGATTTAATTTTTCTAATAATTAAATTAAGGCGAAATGGAATACTATTGTAAAATCGAATAATACTATAAATAAATATATGAACATGAGTATTTAATAAATATTTTTTTTTTAATAAATATTAAGAATTACTAATTAATTTTTAATTGATAATGAATATGGAATGTTTCTGTTTATTGAGTATATTCTAGAAGACCTCCTTTTAAAACAATTTGAATGAATGAAATTTTAGCTGTCAACCACTGTCAACTTTGAAATTTAAAACTCAAAAACCTCTTGTGTCACATTTCAGTTTGTGTTATATTTTTTTTTCCGCGTATTTAAAAATTTAAATTTATAAAATAAACTAAATTGTAATATTTAAAACATAAATTCAAAATGAATTCTTGCACCGATACCTTTATGTTAAATGCAACAAACTTTTGCGATGAAATTCGTAAAAATCTTCCAAAAAATAAAAGTAAAACACAAAATTTAATCGAATCATTGGATGATATATTGTTTGCATGGAATTCCATTGAATGCACATTACTTGCACTGAATTGGAGGGCAGCCAAATTGAAAGGAAATAATGTAAAACATCAAATATTATTGTCATCAGTTCCATTGAATTTTCAAGTTGAAAAAATAATTGCATCTCCTGAAGGTTCTATGATTTGTTTGGCTGGCAGTCATGGTTTATCTGTTATGGAATTACCTAAACGTTGGGGTCCAAATGGACAATTTTTAAATGGAAAAGAATCAATTACTTGCAAAACATATAATTTGGATGAACAATTTTTTCTCAATAACAATCATTTGGAATTATATCAAGTTAGATGGCATCCTGGTTCACCAACTGATTCTCATTTACTTGCATTATTATCAGATAATACAATTAGAGTTTATAATGAGGCTGTATTACGTCATGTTTGGAGAATAGGTCCTTTACCATATGTTTCTAGATTTTCTGACGAAGATTCTGATATTCAGAACAAAACAACAAAAGATAGTTTCCCAACATTACGTGATATGGGTGAAACAGCGGTTGATTTTGATATTGCACCGGCAAGAATTGTCAATGAAATCAATACCGAAGAATTGAAAGAAAATTTAAATATATCAAATAGAAGTTTATTAGATATATCAACTAAAACACAAATAAATGATTCATTAAATAGAAGCGTAAATACATCAGCTTATGGTAAAAAACAAGAAACAGAAAAAGTTGAATGGCCAATTGTAATTTTACGTGGAAATGGTAACATATATGTTCTTAATGCTGGCATTGAAACAGGAAAGTAAGTTTACTTAAAATGTGTATGTATAAGAATAATTAATAAATTGTTGTATTTTAGGCCAAAACTTCAAGGTCCTCTTACATTTCTACCTCAGTGTGGCGATAATTATGGTGTTGAATCATGTTCTTTAATAATTATACCATCACTTCCACCAACTTTAGTTATTGCAGAATCAAATGGTAAAATACATCATGCTTTAATGATTGAAACTGAATCATTGGAAGAGGTAATTTTGGGAATCTCTTATTAATAATTAATACTTTATTTGAATGGTTTCTTTTAGTCTTTCCATGAAATAGATTCAAGCCTCTATATTCATCCATCAGAATGGACTATAAATGTACTCGAAACTGTAAAATTAGAATTGGGATTAACGGAAGATAATCAAATACCACAACATTTGTGCCCAATTCATTTAAAACGAGATACAATAAATGAATTAAGATATTTTGCTTATCATAATACTGGTTTGCATGTTGTAATGATCAACTATATAAGAGAATTGCAACGTTTTGTAGAAACAGATAGCATTTCAAATGATATTAATTTAAATACACCATCAAATGCTGAGTATATTGTTTGTACGAAAGTTAAAGAAGACAACCATAAAATAAATACTGTATTAGGTTGTACTTTATTACATTTGCCATCTGGAATAGTTTTATTGCTTGGAAGTGGTGAAGTAATAAGTTTAAATGTTATTATTGATTCCGGTATTCTTATTGATTCTGTTAAAGGAACAACAGCAACCCCAAATAAAAATTCAAATAATTCTCTTTCAAATGCAAATTCACCAATACAAAAAATCATGAAAGAATCATTTGTTTTACATATTTCAAATATATTAAAAAGAACAACTTCTCAACCAATTTTATCAATAGACAAAAATACCGATGTATCACCAGAAGAAATGTATAAAATTTTATCCCAGTCTATTACAACACTTAAAGAACAATATTTTAAAAAACATGAAAAAGCACGTACCGAAATTCTTCGTCGTGTTAAAATCCTAAAATTATTAAAAGAACAACAACAAAAAGAAGTTGAAAATTTAGAAAAAGAAAAAAAATTAATACAAAGTGATGCAAAACGTTTAGCGGAACGTTATGACGAAATTTATGATAAACAACAAGAACTTTCTGCCAGTTGCCAAGATCTAATAAGACAAGCAAACATTAAAATTCCAAATAATAATATAGCTGATGCCGAATTCAAAGAAAATGTTAATAAAATAAATGAGGCAACTAAGAATTTGTCTCTAACATTACAAAGAGTGAAAGGAAATATTAAAAAACAACAATTTCATATTAGTAAATACACTAAAGAGACTGAAAATAAGAAAATTATGTTACCAGCAAAACAAGAAAATTTAATTAGAGAAATTTTATCCGAAATAACTTCAGAAATTGATTCCCAAATTAAAGATATTAAACGAATTAATAATGTAATAAATTTATAAAAAAATTAATTTCAATTTAAATTTTTTATTTGTTTTTTACTTCTAAACAACAAAACTTTCTGAGAAAAAAAAAATATAATAATAAAGAAAACATAAAATAAAAAGTTACAATTCTTATTTGCTAAAATTTTTTACAAAAGGTATGATAAATTTAAAAAATTATGGAAATGTTATTGTTATAAGTCAGAGAATAACCAAAATTCCGGATCCCACCAATTAATCATACGAAAATCTACAACTTTTTCATAATATGCACGTGCCACAGGTGTTTTTATATAATTAATAAAATTCATTTCTAAACCAGTATACCTTAAATCTTTTGATAATGGTTGTCTAACCAATGACAATGTTATATCGTTATTTTCTCCTAATTCATTTGATCGAATTTCTGGAAATGGTATAAAACGATCAGTTGTAATAACTAATAAATGTTGTCCTTCATATTGATTCTCAAAAATATTATTATGTTCAGCTAAAAAAGTTTCTAAACGATCTAATATATCGTTATCTTCATCTTCATTATCATCAATAACACCATTCATATTAATTAAATTTTTTGATTTTAATGGTTTTCGAACTTTTATATTATTCGAAAATCTATAACAAAACATCCATATACCTTCCTTTACGGTACGATACCACATTTCAGTGCAACGCATATTTTCTAAACGATTTAAATTGTAACGATCAGGTTTTGATAAACGTAAACTAAATGTTGGACATGTAAAAAATAATGAACATATAACACGTGCTCTTAGACCACCAACGCGATTCATGCGGTCCGGTTTTAAACGATCTGGTAAAATAAATCTTGAATTATGATATTTTTTATATAAGTTAGACCAATAACGTGCTGAGCAAACAACAGCTTCAGTTTTTTTACATATTAATGCAAAACGTCCAGTATCTTCGGGTTCGATATGCTCAGATATCAAAAACCATATATCAATATGATAATCATTATAAATATGATTCGGATCCATTTGTTCTTTATTTTTACGTTTTCTTTTAATGCCTCTACCAAAATTTAATTCTTCTTCATCGTCATTTAAATCCAGTGATGCAATATCTTCAATTAATATATTTGACACTTCGGATGATGTTTTGGGATCTATATGTAATTTATTTAAAACTTTTTTAGTTCGACCTCCTTGTGTCGCTTTATCTGCAAAATCTTTAATAGTTACCTCTAAAAAAATAATTATATTTAAAAAAAAACATAATAATTAATGATGTATAATTTTATTATGTATTAGAATATAAAAATAAAAAAATAAATAATAATCACCTCCTTCAGAAGCAATTTTATGACGATGAGAACCTTTCTTGGGCATTTCGATATATATTTGAAAAATGGCAGCATAACTTATTTAAATGTTTGCTTCTTTAATTAAGTTAAAGTTTAAAATCCTATAGCGATTACATCCCTTTTTTAAAAATTAAATCAACCTTAAGTAGTTGAATGTTATGTTTAGTAGAAATTTAACATAGAAATAAACGCAAGCAAAAATTACGAACAGCTGATTTAGCAAATGTCTTTGAAATTGACATTGAGATTGAATTTAGTTCTTATTTTTATCGTTGAATTTAGAACAATCAATTAAGGTGGAGAAATGCGGTTTAGATCTTTGATATTTAAAAAATTTTAACACAGCAATGAACAAAAGTTAGCATATACTTAATAATTTTTAGGATCTAATTTTTGTACAAACAATAGCAATATACATTATTTATACATTTAGGCTTTAAGTATATAAAAAATTCAAGAAGAGCAATTAGAGCCCAAGAGATTAGTGAAAGAATAAATATAGGAGACAGAATATCAGGGGAAAATAAAATTAAAAAAACTTGCATGTGACCTTTAATGCATGTATAGGAGCAATTTCGACACTTAAAAAGTAAATGCCCTTTGATTTCCTTTAGCCGGAAATTTTTGTAATCTAATATTACCTCATCAGTCATCTTCGAAAAAACAACCAACATTATTTGCAGAATTTTTATTTACAGATACTATAAAAAATAAAAAAAAAAACAAAAATCTAATAATGCAATAAACTTCTTATCATTTAACCACATATGGTATTTCTATTTCAAAGGATATTAAATAGATGAGGATTGAATTATTATCTTCCTTTTTACTTATAATCAAATTTTCCAACTCAATTGTTTTTCTCAATCTTTTCAATTATGTTTTATTGCATACAACAACAAAATACTTATACCGTTATGTATTGATATATGCATAACATTTTCTCATTCAATAAAAAGGATTCAAATCGAAAGCAACAGTTCAATACATACATAGTTGTTTTAAATTTTAAAATCATTCATAGAAGTGTAAATTTTTTAAAACTTTTGGATTTTGGTTTTAAAATGGAAGAAATTTCAAGTAAATTAAGTGAAATATTGAAACAAAATAAGAAAGAAGACATTAATACAATTTTAAATAAATTATTACAAAACTTTATATCTTCTGTTAAAGAAAAACCTAAAAAAAATAATAAAAAATTCTATTTTGGGTTCACAATTGTAATTTTTGGATTAATTTGGTATATTTTACCATACTGTAATCATAAAAAGGTTAATATAATTTACAAATTTATATTATTTTAATTTTCAAAAAAATATTTTTCTTTGATTCTCAGTGTCTTTTAGAAATGCCACCTGATTTTAACAAAATATTTCGTCCTCCGGAAAATTGTAAGTTTTGTCATAATGTAAACCAAATTGAAAGAGTTTCCAATATATTACCAGAAGAATTTGAAAAAAACTATGCATACTCGGCAAAACCAGTTATTGTAACAGATGCAACCAAAAATTGGACAGCTTTAAAAGTAAAAAATTGTATAATTAAATAAATATATGTAACAAAATTGAAAACTTTTAGGTATTTGATTTCTATTATTTTCAAGAAGTTTATTTAAATGCTTCAAGAAAACAAAAAAAAATTAATTGTCAATTTTTTCCATACAAAACCGAGTTTCGTAATTTAATTGATGCTCTTAGTATACCACCAGAAAGAGTTAAATTTGAACCAGGAACTAAACCATGGTATTTTGGTTGGAGTAATTGTAACTCAGAAATATCAGAAATTTTAAGACAACATTATGATCGACCATATTTTTTACCCAAATTATCAGAAAATGCTGCAACTGATTGGATATTTATGGGTGGTTCTGGTTTTGGAGCACATATGCATGTAAAATCTTTTTAATAATATTTATAAAAAATTTCGTTGTATATGAATAATTTTATTATTAGGTTGATAATGTTAGATTACTATCATGGCAAGCACAATTAAAAGGATCCAAAGAATGGATTTTAGCTCCACCACCAGAATGTTATTTTGAATGCAATACATTTAGCACAGTTGTTAAAACCGGAGAAATAAGTATATTATTTTTTTTTCAAAAATTCTTTGCCTATATATTAAAAATTTTTAAATTTTAGTTGTTTTAGACACAAATAAATGGTATCATAAAACTAATGTACAACCTGGTGATTTAAGTATTACAATTGGAGCAGAATTCGATTAAATTTAATTTAAAAATACAAAAATTCGAATTTGATTAAACGCAATTTATAATAATAATAAATTTATAATAAAAAATGTAATGTAATCATACTCTTACTCTTAAACTTTTAAAACATATGTATTAACATAATTTAATTTCATTATTAAAGTCATAATTATTTCATAATTAAAGTTATAATTAATACAAATAACTTGTAATATTTATCACAAAAGTATATAATAAAAATAACCATTCATGTAAAGTATAAATTTAATTGTAAAATTGAATTTTAATATTTTGTATATTTTTTATAATTTTTACGATTTTGTATTGTCAACTAATATTTTCGCATTAGCAACTCTAAATACATTTGGGATCATGGCTGTTAATGTATTAAATAATTCTTCAGATATATCATAAGGTAATAAAAATTGTAATGTACTTAATTCAGCTCCACCCCATGTAGATGATTCAATCATAAAACCTTTTACACATTTGAATATTAATTCGGCACGTCTTACACACCATTGCACTGTCATATCTTCAGACATTTCATGTCTTAATAATGCTGGTATTGTTAATGTTACAATATCATGTCTACTTGCTACTTTCATTATATTTCTTAATCCTAAAATAACTGGATGCCGTGAATTAATTTCAGATGCGTGTGGTTCATCTGATATTAAATGAAATATCACATGAGATTGGGATAAATTTGAATGTTTTGTTATAAAAAAATCACCAGTTTTTAAACGTGGTGTTGTTTTAATAGGACTTCCATTAGAATTTTGTTTTTGTTCATAAACACCATTTACATCAGACATTATTTTATCTAATTGTTCGTCGATTTGATCAAAATGAAATTCAGTTGACATATTAGCATATTTTATTATTTGATTATTTGCACGTATTTGTCCTGATGGTGTTAATACAACAACACCACACAAAGAACTGGAATATAAACCTAATGCCATATTTAAACCATTTAAACTTTCATCAGCATGCAGTGGACTACATAAATCGTATATATTAGCACCTAATATACGTATATTATGCATATGTTTTAATTGTGATCCTAAATGAATTGTAAAACTTTCTTCCATTGAAGGAGCTTGAGAAATAAACGTTGAAGAACGGCTACCAACTGGTGTTGTTACTGGTGAAGATGTTTCAAATAATTTACCTACTTGACCTGTAACCCATTCACGGTATTGATTTTTTTGATGACCACGTTTTGCTTCCAATTCAGATTCCCATTTTTTTCTAATGTAATTTTGTATTGAATAATGTTGTGCCAACAAATTATTAATATCTTCAGATGTTTTTGAAATATCTAAAATTACCAATAATATGTTTAAAATAAAAATTTAATTGAAATTATCTTAATTTTATTTTACCAAGTTGATCTATATACTCTTTCATTTCATTTTGTTGTTGTACATTCAATGCTTCTATTTCAATTTCCATACGATTCGTCATATCTGCTATTACCCGGGCATACGCTTTTTCTTTTTCTAAAATATCTGGTAAAGAAGATGACGAATGAACAAGTCTATGAAATGACTGAGCAAATATTTCATCATCTGTAGGTCCAATTCGATCAGCATATTCTAATACTTCATCCTTGTAAAGTTTGTCCAAATTTCGTACAATTTCTTCTGAATCAATTTCACCATTTTTGAATTTTTCAATTAAAGAATCATCTTGATCGTCATAAAATTTTTGATTTTCTTCTCGGACAAATACTTTTAATTTTTCTTTTAATTCTTTATTAAAATCCAAAAATAAAAGAACTTCATCCGATTTTATGATTTTATTTACCAATTCATCGATTTCATTTAATTCAAATGGAATTTCAATATATTCCTTTATTTCTTTTGGTGTTCCCAAATTATCAAATGAATATGAAAATTCAACAATTCTTTGATTTTCCATATTATTTTTATTTATATGTTTTAGAATGGGCGTCTTTTTATTTTTAAGAAAAATTGCAGTGATAGAAAAACACAAACCAAACGAAAATATAAACAAATCAAATGTCAAAACTTTGACATTTGTTATCATTTAAATGAAATTGCAACATTGCGAATAGATTGACATTGGTTAACATTAAAAAAAATTTTTTAGTACATTTTAAAAATAAATTTTATAAATTAAATTATTTTAATTAAAGTTAACAAAGTTCACGTTGTTTTTTATTGATAAAATAAAAATTTAAATTTGTTCCAAATTCAAGAAAATTAATACAAATATAAATTATTTAATGTTATTTTGATTTTTGACAACAATTTAAATTTTAAAATAAAGTACTGTTTTATAATCTAGTTTTTGTACTTCAATATTAATTATTATTGTCATTTGAATTTGCATCCGCTATCAATAATTTAATACTAATTTAAAAATTACATACATATTTGATATTCAAATCGGCTTTTTTAAAAAAAAATTATGTTAAAGATAATTTCTAATCTTATTACTTCTAATCTAATAAAAAATAACAAAAATATAAATTTAGTTAAATATTACAGTTCACTTAGCATTGGTGAAATTTTCAAAAAACACGAAATAATTCCCGATGTTATTGATGTTGCACCAGCAGGTAAGTGAAATTTTTTTTTTGCAATGTTTATGTCTTATTATAGTGTTAAAATTAAATAAATATTAGAGAAAATAGAAATTACTTATCGTGGCGGCTTAAGTGCAGATGAAGGTAACGAATTAACTCCAACGCAAGTTAAAAATAAACCTAAAGTTAAATGGGATTCAAATCCTGGTAAACTCTATACATTATGTATGACTGATCCAGGTAAATTAAAAAAATACTATATTTAAATTAGAAATTTGAGATATAAATAACACATACAAAATGTTACAGATGCTCCTAGTCGTAAAGATCCAAAATTTCGTGAATGGCATCATTGGCTTGTAGTTAATATACCTGGATCTTGTGTAGAAGGCGGTAATCTTTTATCTGATTATATTGGAGCTGGACCACCGCAAGGTACTGGTCTACATCGTTATGTATTTATAGTATATGAACAACAAAAAAAATTAAAATGTGATGAAAAGTATTTACAAAATTGCAGTACAGTAGGTCGTGCATGTTTTTCAATTTCAGCATTTGCAAATAAATATTGTCTTGGTAATCCATATGCTGGGAATTTTTTTCAAGCTCAATTTGATGATTATGTACCGTTACTAAACCAATTAATAAGAGCATAAACTTGTTTTTTTGTTAACATTTTTAATGACAATACATCTAATAATTTTAATCAATATTGCCTTAAATTTTTGAACAATAAATAACGTTTAGACAAAAAATAAGTAAATACATAAATTTTTTTTTTTCAAATTTGACAATTAAAAGCTTTTACAATAAAATCAAAAATGTAATGAATAAATAAGTGAATTTAACAATGAAAAAGGTTGAGTTAACAATTAAAAAGAATTTAAATTGATCAAGAAAAATTTATTCAGTTGTGCAATCAGCAGTTCCGCCACCGTTATCAGCACAACAATCAGCACTACTGGCTCCATTGTCACCAGCGCAATCAGAACTACCGCAACCATTATCTCCACCACCACAATCGCTACTTCCAACATCAATATCTGCATTACTATTATCGTTTTCTTCATTTGTATTAGCACACCCTTCATTATCATTGTTTTCGTAAGAAGTTGCATTATCACCAACACATGTAATATCATAATTAACATTATTTGGATCATAGTTTTGTTTTAAATTATTGTCAGTCAAATCTGTAACACTTAAATTTTTACTTGTAAATCCATTAACATCTGTTATGCAAATATCAATTGGTGGAGTTGGTATATTATAAATTTTATTACAATATAAATTGTTTTTATTCGAATAATTATCATTATCTTCGTTTCGAGAATTTCTATTGCTGTAACGATAATAGTCGTTTCCATAATCGCCATCATAATTTCTTTTTTCTGTGGACCCAGAACAATCAAAGCAACAAATAAAATTTTCCTTTGTAGACTTTTTATTTGATAATGTATTTCTTTTAATATTTTGTATCAATTTTGGACTAGAATGCTGTTGATTTATTGATTGTTGATTCAGTTTAAATGAAACTTTATTATTATTGCATTTTTCTGGAGTTTTTGGTGTGGTTTTCATTGTTGTTGTTAAAATTCTTAATGGTACTTTATGAACTTTAATTTTATGAGCTGTTAAATCTGAGAAATAATTGTAACGACTTAAACAAACATTACATTCAAATGTTTGGGAAGTTTCCATTTTTAATTATATTTAATTTTTTTAATTTATAGAAAATATAAGTATTTAATAAATACAAAACGGGTGTGGTACAAACTGCAACCGTTTTACAAAAAAATTTAATTTATACTAAAAGCTTTTTATATATAATACAGTACATGAGTATAATTAAAAAAATTCCTTTACAATTGAAATTCGATTAAAAATTTTTTAATAGCTTCAAATATTGATTTATTTGATTATACTAAAAATATATTTCAGTATACACACATTTTTGATTTTTTTTTCAATTTTTTTTCTTATTGTATACATAATAGATTTCTAAACATTTTAATTTTGGATCAATTTTTATCAAGATCGGTACTACATTTGAATGAAAATGATAAAGCTTAATAAATAAAAAAGAAGAAATTCTATTATTGTGCGCGCATTTATATGAAGTTTAAATATAACCATATAGATTTGGATGTTTCAATATGTACGTATATATTCATATACAATATACATTATATATATTTTTAATAGGAAAACTATTCTGCGTATCGTTACTTGAAATTTTTAAGAAATTTCGGTAGAGAAACATAACTGAAAAAGCTCTTTAATATGCTTTTATTAATATGTATAAGCTTCATAATACACCTATATGTTGTGAATTAATAGGCTGTAAATTTTTTTAATGAATATTATTAAAAAATATAGTTAACAATCTTTTAACACTTGAACTTGAATATACTTCGAATATTAATTAAACAAAATATATAAGACAATTGTTATGATTATCATGTTTTAATATTGTTTCATTGATAAAGCTCATTCTTCTCTTTCAAAGTCATGCACGTAAGAGTATATTGTAAATTTTTTTAGTGAAATATACAAGTGAATCGCAAACTTTTAGTCAAAATATATAGAAAATATGAAAAATTTGATGAAAAATTAGGAAATTATAATTATTGATTTTATGTATTCCTTACACTTACAGTATTTGTATGTGTGCCATTGAAAAAAACTGATAACATTATAAAAAATAAATCTTACTGACTAATAAATATATTGTAACGACAAATTGATCTGCGTTAAGGGTATACAATACTGAAGGTAATAGAAAGGAATATAGAACTGGAAGGTAACAGAAGGGAATAGAAAGGAATGTAAGTATGAAAATTGGATATGTAATAGAAAAGTATAGTTTAGACAAAGAGCATGGCACTGATATAAATAGCGCAATTTTATATTATAAGAATACTAGTAAAAAAGCCTGTCGGACGACAGGTATAATTTTAATTTCTCTTTTTATATACATATATTCTTTTTTCCTGCTATTGCGTTGCGCTACTGAATCAATAAAAGGAAATTCGTTACCTAAAGAACATTAAGTTAACATTATAATAGTTTGTTTTAGTTTTGTAAGTGATAATAAAATAGAAGTATGCATTGCATACTAAAGTGTAAAAAATTTCTTTACGTTTTTATTAAAATTTTCTGTATCTACCTGGTAACAGATTTCTCATACGTTTTGAATTTTTTTTTCTGTTCATAATTTACATTTTATCAGTTTAATTTTTTCTTTCTCTTTTGCATGTAAGGATTTGTTATTAGAAGTATGTTACATGTGTGAATAACACTTAACATTAACATAATGCAACTGTAGCAGCAGTTTGTCTTTTATTATATTTAGACGTATGTATTTTCTTAAAGACTTCTTATACGTTTTGATTTTTTTTTTCTTATAAAAAATAAAAACTACAATATGTAGTTAGTTATTAGTTCTGTAAAATAAAAGTATACATACTGAAATGTAAAAAATAGCTTTGTACGTTTTTATTATAATTTTCTGTATCTACCTGTTAACAGATTTCTCATACGTTTTGATTTTTTTTTTTTTTCTGTTCATAATTTACATTTACATATCAGTTTTATTTTTTCTTTCTCTTTTGTATGTAAGTATTTGTAATAAGAAGTAGGTATGTTACGTGTGTGAATAACACTTAACATTAACATATTGCAACAGTAACAGCGTCTTTTATTATATTTATAAAAAATAAAAACTACAAATTAAAGTTAGTTATTAGTTCTGTAAGTGTATTTAAATAAAAGTATAAATACTGAAATGTAAAAAATTTCTTTAAACGTTTTTATTATAATTTTCTGTATCTATCTGTTAACAGATTTCTTATACGTTTTGATTTTTTTTTCTTTCTGTTCATAATTTACATTTATCAGTTTTATTTTTTCTTTCTCTTTTGAATGTAAGTATTTGTAAGTAGAAGTATTTTACATGTGTGAATAACACTTAACATAACATAGGGCACGTTGGTCAGCAGCAGCAGCAGCAGCAGCAGTTTGTCTTTTATTATATTTAGATTTGTCTCTTACCATCCGATTAACTCCTTTACTACCTTTCGAATGCATAATCTTAATATAAATAGAAAATGGTCACAAAAATAGCTATGTACATTAAAAAATTCGTTGCGTAAAAACAATGGTCAATACTTATAGTATATTTATTGTTTTTTTTACTGATAAGTAGATTTGTAGTAATACCACATAGTATAAGATAACTGATTAGAGATATCAAGAGCTAAAGTCGTCAACATATCACTTAAAAGGTATTCAGTTAAGATTATTTTTAGCCCGATGAAATAATATAAGTATGGTTATATTTTTATTCAATAAAACGTCATCAACTCAATTATTTTATTTTTCTCATTTTTTATCTTAAAGTTTAATAGCTTAGAACCTTAGTGATCGTAAATTTTGGATAAAAGCTTCCAGTAATTAATTACCTATATTTAATAACTGGTTTTAAGATTTTTGTTTTCAAAAGTAAACATACTTACATCAACATATCTTTTGTATTTAGTCTTTGGGAATACCTTATTGGGATTGGAATTGTTTTTTTTTTTTTTGGGATAAAATAAGTTTATTTTTTTTAAAGATGAGTGAGAATAATCAAATATTTATAAATACTACAACAAATTGTGAAATGTCTCATCAAATAATAAGAACACAACCGAATTCTAATTTAAAAACTGCATCTACTTTAAATAATAATGTAGTAGAAAGCAAAGGTTGTTGTTCATGTTGTAAAAATAATTATCCAACAGATTATTTTAATTTATCTTGCTGTTGGAAAAAATGTTGCAATTGTATAATAAACACTATATTTTGTTATTGGGATATTCAAGACAATTAATGTAGAAATACTGTGTAATTTTCTAACAAGAGTTTATAGGGAATAAACTTAAGATAAAATAATTTTAATTAGTTTTTTTATACAGATATTAATTATTTTATTTTATACATATATTATATATATAATGTAATATATGTATAGTAATAAGTTACAAATATTTTAGTATAGGATTAAGGAGAAGATTATAAATTATATAATTTTAAAAATATTGTTTATTCATGATTAATATAATATTTTGTAAATGTTTATTTACATGTTATAATATGTAAAATTTCTTAATTGAAATGATAAATAAATAATAACTATGTGCCAAAATACCATGGTTTTTTTTCTTTTTTTTTTATTAAAATTAGTGAATTAAGTGTATGTATATAATGTTATGTACGAGTATGGATATGTTTCCCTAAAAATTTTTTTAAGATTTAAAAATGGAAAATAAGTTGAATGATTTACTTAATTAATTTTACTTATTTTAAGTGTGTTTATTTAAGAATATATATTAATGTATAAATAAAAAAAAATGAACTAACCTTTATTAAAGACTATTCTTATATACAACGAATAGTCTTTGCGCCTTAATCTATCCAAAATTTATTAATTATCCATTGATGTAGGTATATTAACTGGTATTCCATTTATTATGCAAATTACTATTAATAACTTAAATTTTATTAAAAATAATAACACTTCTAAATATATAAATTTTCTTATATGACAAATTTTGTAACTTTATTTTATATATTATATACATTAGCACATATTCTAACAACAACGAGCACTTTATTTTAGCACATTGATTTTAAAATTATAATAAAATGGAAAATTGCTTTCTAAACAACTTATTGAACACTTATTTTGGCATTTAATTGGCTTTTAATATAACAAATTGCATTTAACTATTATTTTATTGAAACACACATCTAAATATAAGAATAATTTAGATGACATTTTAACAACTTATCAAACACTTTTTTTTTTGATATTGAAATGATTTTTAATATTATAAATTGCACTTAGAAAGGACACTTATTTTAAATAATAAAAATAATAACAATAAGGATTGCTTTATTAAACAACTTGTTAAACACTTTACATAATATTACTTATGGGTATTAAAAGAAAAATACGATATTTATTTATCATTTTAAAAATAAATATAGATTTTCACACTTCAAATTTTAATTTGTTTTTTTTTATTATATTTAATTTTGAAATATATAAAATTTTCTTTATTTAATGCAAAAATAAAATATAAAATATTAAAATCTAAAAATTTAATATGACAAACAGCTAAAACCGAAAAACACAACTGTCATAATTTATACTTTATATTTATTCTTTCAAAAATCACACTAACATTATTGCATCGTTTAAAACTACATTTGTTTGAGTGTGTGTGTCGTTTTTAAATATCGGTTTAATAATATTCTACAAACCAAAAAACCGTTACTGTAAACTGCGAAAAATAATTTTCTTATATAAAAATTGGAGAAAAAAGTTCCGTTAATTTGAACAAGGTACACTTCTATCCAAAAGTTTCAATATTAATAAGAACTTTCAAATTGTCCTCCATTTTGAAATATAAAATATTTTAAATTATTATACTTTTAAGGTAATAAAATCATTTATTTTAATGTATTTTATAATGATTTATTACCATTATATAAAATTAAGTGTTTTAAACTATTTATTAGAACTTTATATACCCTTAATTAAAAAATATTAAATTAAAAAAAATTCATATTTTATCAACGCATTTTAATTGAACCGAACACGACCGATTTTCGAATGCAACTGATGTAAAGATGATCTATTGCAGACTTTTGGGATCAATTTTACATAATGTTAAAAAAAATGTTGTTGTAGAAATATATAAAAGGGGAAATTTTTTAACCCTTAAGTTCGAATGAAAGTGATGTAAATATGATGTATTGCCGACTTTTGGGATAAATGTAAATGTTATATAATGTTAAAAAGTTATTAATAAAGGGGACATTTTTTAACCCTTAAGTTTAAACAAATTTCTATGTATGTATGTATATGTATATATTTACAAAAGACTTCAATTGAATTAAAACTTTTTTAAAAAAAAGTCCTTTTAAAGAAATGAAAAGATTAGTAAAATAAAATAGAATATTATTTATATAAGAATAAATTTAATTATTAATACAATAAATTCTCCATTTAATTTAAATTTAAAAATAAATTGTTAATTTTATTTGAAGATAATTGGAATACAAATATTAATATTGAAATTTTAGATTTTTTACCGATTTTGTAAATTTAAATATTATTAAAAATATATTTAGATTAATCCAACGCCTATTGAAAAAGTTTTCTATACATATATTAAATCCTTAATTTGAATTTCCGTATTGTATTATATTAATTTTAAAAGATAAATTAAATAAACTTTATTACTCTATATATTTCATTATAATTATAAAAAGGTACATTTAATTTAAGTTTAAATAAATTACACTTCCTTTTGCATAAATTGACTTTAAATATCCCAAATTGCATAGTTTAATATATATGTATGTATGTATTAATTCTAAATAATAAGGATAGCTTTCTAATCAAATGATCAAACTTTTCATATTTTTATTTTAATATAAATAAAATTGGATTGAAACTTTTGACACCTTTTTCTAAAAAAACATATATTCCCCTTCTCATTTTTATTAAACATATACATTCACATTGGTTTTATAATAAACTGCAAAAAAAAACCCATTTCTGCAAATCAATGGGAGGGATTTTTTTTTTATATGAAAATTATAGAAAAAAGTTCCGTTAATATGAACATGGTACAGTTCTACCCAAAAGTTTCAATATTAATAAGAACTTTCAAATTTCCCTCCATTTTAAACATTAGAATTTTTTAAATTATTATACTTTTAAGGTTATCAAAATAATAATTTTATAATGATTTATTACCAATGAATAAAATTAAATGTTTTAAACTATTTATTAGAACCTTATATATTCTTAATTAGAAAATATTAAATAAAAAAATTATAATATTTTAACAACACATTTAAATTGAACCGAACACGACCGATTTTCGAATTAAACTGATGTAAAGATGATCTATTGCAGACTTTTGGGATAAATTTTTCATATGTTTAAAAAAAAGGACATTTATTGTAGAAATATAAAAAGGGAAATTTTCTAACACAAGTTCTTTTCTTATATGTGTTTACAAAAGACTTCAACTGAATCGAAACTTTTAAATTTTTAAAAATTAGAAAATATTAAATTGAATATTATTTTAAATTTATGAAAAAAGTATGTAGCTACATATTGTTAAAAAACGGAATCTTCATTCAATTTTATTTTATCTGGCTTTCAACTCGACTCAGCTACCATTCGCCTTTGGATTCAAATTATTGGCTTAGTTAATAATTGATAATTATATTACTTTTATAAAAAATACAATTGAATAATATAACTCACAGATATAGAATACCATATAACTCAAATACAAAATTATTAGAAGATAAACCAAATAGAACTTTTTTATTTAAAATCTAAGACATTTCTACATGTTATAAGTCGTAGTACTATTTCATGTTTAAATTGTATGTGTATTTCGATTGATCAATTCTAATATATGAATATATCTCCCCTGTTCCGACATACACATTTATAGTCAGGCTGTTTAGTCTATCACAGTGTACAGTTAGCACGTAGAGGTGGCACAAAAAAAATATGAAAAAAGGATATTAAAATACAATAGGAAATCTTTCATTGAATTTTTATTCTATACATAAACTTTACTATACTATAAATATACTATAGGAAATTTTTTAAAATTTTCATAGACTCTGATATAACATATGGTGATAAAACCTATGATTTTGTTAATATGATAAAGGACATCAAAATGTAGAATTGGAAATGGAAGTTCAATTTAAACATAATAATTTAATTTGTAACACAAGTATGAGAAAATATCTAGTAAAAAATATAGTGCTTTTTATAATAGTTTAATAAGAAGTCCAAATGCCAAATACAAAGGACTATTATAATATAAGGTAATATTTACTATTGTCTGGTACTATAAATAAATAATTAAGAAATATAAATTGAAAAACTTTTTTAATTAAGTGAAATATTTGAACGAAATTCCTTAATGCTAATGTAATAAAATTTCAATAATAGATTGTACTCTCAAATGATTGTATTAAGTATGTTTATTAATTCAAAACTGCTATATTTTTCTACTGTAAATATTTTAAAATTAATTTTTATTAATTTATTATCCTATAATATCGAGTAACAACGAATTTAGTTTTATCATAAATAATCTCTCTAAATAATATAACAAAATAATACTTATATACACAAACATTTAATTGTTCTAAAAACTATCTCCTAAAATCTTCTAAAATCATTTTTTAACATTTTTCTCAAATCCATTATTTAGGATATTATTTCATTATTATTATAATAATTTATTTTTTTTAAATATAAAAAAAAATATTTATTAAATTAAAGTATTTGTACACATTTATTTTATACTGACATTTCAAAAAAAAAATATTAATATTTAAATTTCCTCATATTAAAGGATTGAGAATAAAAAACATTTTCCCCTACGTTGCTGTTAAAAAATTTTCTTTATGTAATGTAACAACATAACAGCAAAAAGCTTTCCCAAAAAAAACTGTTACAACTTGACAGATCATTATTACATAATACATTTATCTAATTCTAACATCAGTTTCATTCAGTGATGTTATAGCATCGTATTTATCGTATTTTGTACGAAATACAAAGGCAAAATACGATGTACGATTTTTAATCTTATTTTGAGAAAAAAATACGATTTTGACCCAAACATAAAAAATTTTATTTGTAATTTAACATGCAATGTTTTTTTGTTTCATAATTTTTTTCAAATTTTTAACCACAAAAAAATGTTTTAATTTTCAAATTTCTAAAACTTGCCTAACGCAACACTACATGAACTTTTTTAATATAGCATATGCCAATAATCTAAATTTCAAATTTTGAATTCCGTGTAGTAATACTTTACCTAATATGTTTGTAGTAACACAAGCATATTATATTAGCTAAATTATTATATACATATCCATATCTATATATGCTTGTATTGTTTTTGTTTAGAATAATATGTAATGGTTACATTACAAGTCACAATAGAACTTGTATATAATAAATTTTCTAAATTTTTTGAGCTCTTGAAGAATATTTTTTTTTTCCAGTAAATTTTTCAAATTTGTATTTACTTATACATTGATGTTCTGAATTGTCAAATTAAGATTTTATTTAGAAATTGAAGGATATTTTAATAATATTATTTATAAATATGAATACAAAGTATTTACTTATAAAAAACATTATTAAAAATATATTACTTATACAAATATTAAATGTACAATTAATGAAGTAGAATTTTTTAATAATTAAGTAAAAGGAATCTTAATTTTTATGCGAAGAAAGGAATGAAAACTCGTAAACAGAAGAATGTAGCGAAAGGAAAGTAGACTATATCATAAAAAAAATCCTTTTCAGATGTACATTTTCGCCATTCATAAAATATAATAATAGTATTAGTAGGTATGAAAAATGTGTAAAATACTTTTTTATTTAATAAACTTAACTAGGTATATCATAAAAAAAAATCCAAAATACTTTTTTATTTAATAAACTTAACTATATTATAAAAAAAAATCCTTTTCAGGTGTACATCTTCGCCATTCATTTCTTAACTCCCCTCCTCTTTTTATACAACGTCAATATCATTTGACAAAAAATTCTTATATATATACATATTATGAATTCTATAATTAGATGAAAATGTAATACTGCATAGTGTTGTTGACAGTTATGGATATATTAATTGTACTTGTGGCCTTACGTTTCTGAAGAGTATAGTGTAGCCATTGCAAAGTAAAAAATACGATAAATACGATTTTGACACGATTTAGTGTACGATTTGAAAAAAAAATTTATAACAACACTGTTCATTCGAAAGTCCGCCGCATTCGGTTCAAATTAAATTAAATATCGGATTAAATAAAAATTTTAAATGATTGAGTAAATGTAATAAATTTTAAAATTTATTTTATTAAATTTTAAAAGGCTCTGGTTGAAAAAAAATAACAAATTTTTAAAAATTTTTTTATTAAATAAAGGAATATTAGTTTATAATTAAATAAAATAAATATTTTTAAAAAACCTAAATATAAATTATTGTACTTAATTTCCAAAAATAAAAATTAAAAATTTCTTTATTCTTCAAAATGGAGGAAAAATAGTAAATTCTTATAAATTTAAAATGTTTTTTGATGGACCTGTACCTTTTTCAAATTAACGGATCTTTTTTCTCCAATTTTCTCATGTATAGAAAGATAATTCCTTTCTGCGTATTGTATTAGTATTTTTTTAATACCAATATCTATACAAAGAAAAATATAAAAGCTTTTAAAATTGCAATATGATAAATTGATCAGTGTAATAGTATTTGTTTATTGCAGTGTAGTCATGCCTAGTGGTCGTTTGAATTTGAATCAATACAAATTTACTTTAAGCTTTGAGTTTAAAAAGAAAGCAACAACAAATATTTTAAATAAACTGTCATTAAGTGAAGTTTTTAAAAAAGAAAATTTAATTATTTCTTTTTATAAAATCCTTTTGTTTTTCTAGGTATATATATGAATGTGTGGATTTGTTAAAATTAAAAGCTTTTTAATATTTTAAATAAAGCTTGGAATGAGTTTTATTTAAAAAAATATTTATATTTTTAGATAAGTTTTAAAGTAATTTCTTTATTTAATATAAAATGTATTTTATTTAATAAAACTGTCTTTTAAAAATGTGCAATTTTAAAATTAATAGTCAATATGATATTAATAAAGAAATATGAAATAATAATTTGTAAATAAAATCAATGAAAGTGTTATTAATTTTTAGTTTAGAAAATTTTAAAGTTTACAAACAAATGGATTAAATCAATTGGATTATTAATACTTGCAAAATAAGGATGCATTTAATAAGGTTAGTAAATTTTTAATATTTAAATTATATTAAATAATAATTTATATAGTAAATACAATAATTTTCAATATTGATGTGATTTATTAATATAATATTAGTTTAAATATTACTGAACTGCGTTTAAATTAACGCATTTTTATTCCCCTATTTCCCCTCTCATATTAATGTATTATCAATTGTACCAACTCTAATGTCAAAATTATGGTAACAACGGTAAACTGTGTAAGGCGCTTAAAATAATTTTGAAATAAAATGAAAACAAAACATAAGAAAAAAAATTTCTCCTGATTTTTCATAGGTACATATTTAAAGTTTTTATTCTTTTATATGGAATTGTATATTTATATAAAAGTTAAGTTTGTATTGTAAAATAATGTGCACTTTTGCATTATATAATATTTGAATTTGTAGAATTTTTTTTGACAGTTCACACTCACAGTTATTTTTGAAAATCTTATGTTTGTTTTTCATTTCAATTAAATTCGAATGAAGGAAAATTGTTGATATGCGGATTTAGAGCATTTACGATTTTTATTTATTATAAATGTGTTAGTTTTTTTCTTAACTGTCAAATTGATATTTGAGTATAACTTTATGAAAATTAATTAATGACATTTATGTGTATGGCTTACAGTTATTTAGGTAAATTATTAAATTTAAAAAAAGTTTATAATATAAGTGTATTTAATTACTTAGTGATAAACGTTTATATGTTATTCTATATGTTTATAGATATATATATTAGAATAATTGCTGTGAGAATGCAATTTACGATCATTTAATTAATTAATAAGTAAACTAAAATTAGAGCTGGGAAAATTAAACTTAAATTCAGTTTTGTCGGATTATATCTAAGGATTATTTATGAAATATTTAATATGTACATGGATGGGGCGGGGCTTGTTAAATTGTAAAATCTTTTAAAAACATTAACATCGAAAAGTGTTATTAAAGCACCCTTAAAAGATGGGGTTTTAAAAGTTGTTTATATTTCACATGATCTTACCTATAGAAAAATCATTACACTTAAACAATTATTATAATCTAAATTACATTTTAAGAACAAATGTTGTTTTTTATAAGTTTATTAATGATAAAAAATACCAATTCTACCTAATACTGGAAATTATTATCTTTTTAATGAAGGTTTTACACGTTCGTATGTACTTCGCTTCTTTTGCTGAAACATTTTATTTTCGATTTTATAAAATTCAAAATTAGAAAATAGGTATTATAATTTTAAATAAGCATATATTGAATAATTAAGATAATTATAAAAATAGTTTTAAGATACAAATTAAAAAAAAAATGTTAAAATTGAAAGATAAATTAGAATCAATATTGTATAAAACGTAGTTCATTGTAATTCGTAAAATATTCGAATAAATAAATAAATAAATAAAAACGTATTTCATAAACCTTCTATAGCACAGCCCGTATAAAGAGGTGCACTGTAGGTGTATTTTATTTCATAATTATAATAAAATATACCTATATATTGATTCAAAAATGATTAGTTCAATTTACAACAGATTAGGAGTTTAAAAAAAAAATAGTCATAATGCCCATTCATTACACAATAATTTCTACATTTTAAATGACTCTTATACATATATAGTTATATATACTGACTCATGTATTAAAAATTTGTTTCTTTGATATAAATATTTATTTCGCAACAAATTCATCAAGCAGATTTAAAAAAATATAAAAAAAAAGTTACCAATCCAACATTCTTACATTTATTTGTTAAAAAATACTTTAATTCATTAATTCTTTAATATATGTATTTAAAAATATTAAATTCATAATTAAATTAAAACATTAAGCATTATTTGTTTTTTAATTCTGTAATTCTGTATGTAATTTTAATCTAAATCAATGTTTCATAATTAATTTCACAAATTCCATGGGGGCGTCCCCCATATAATTCTAATTTTGAACTTTAATTCCCATAAAATTAAGCAAATATGAATCATAGACGTCATAGCACAGACTATATTTATTTAAACAAAGTTCATGTACACTCATGAAATAAGATAGTGGATTTATGGCACCCAAGAATTTTTCGCATATTTTCATTTGTATTTTGAATGTAAAACGGATGCGTTGAAGATAAAATATATCAATTCAATGAATATCAAAAAACATATAAAAATAAATTACTGCGATAATAACATACTAAAAGTAAACAAAGTAACTTGTTCAGCATTTTTTTTTTAACTAATTTCGAAATTGTAATTTTATCATTTTTCGAAAAACTAAAAATTTTTAAACTGTAATTATATTTAGTATCTCTACAATTGAAGAACACACCCATTATAATTTAATATTTTGTTTTGACCCATTTTCTCATGTAAAAATTGGAGCTCAAAATTTTTTTGTAACTTACATTTTGTTTAATTTAAGTAAGTGCCAAATTTTAAGGTAAAAAATTTCCAATTTTTTAGAGTATATGTGGTCTCGGAGGTTGCGTTTGAGTTATTATAACTTACAACTTGTATTATATTAAAGTTGCAGAGTTATGGTTTATTAGGCATACTTTCGTTTTGGATACAAGACTAAAATTTAACTATTTATATGGTGGCTTAGTAACCTTAGTATATTTACGTTAAACTGCTCATAAGGGTTTAATTGTGTAATCTTCTGTAGCCCATATGGGTATTGTTTTAAGAGGGTTCATAGCTCCCTACAGCGAACAAAATTGAGAATTTTGGATTCATACACTTTAATAATTCCCATGGGTTTTATTCCTCGGACTTATTTTATATACCAAATATTTCTTATAAGGTCGAAGTTATACTAAGACTTAAACTTAGTTATACGAAATTTTTCATAGCAAGCCATTTTCTGACTTTGATTCTATTGCACTAAAAGTTGTTTTCCAAAAGTACCAAGTTTTTTTAAATTGTAAACAATCTACTCTTATTGGTAAATATATATGTACATAAATACAAAATGACAAAATCACAGACCGAAAGACTAATTTAACACACATTATCATTAACACATATTTTGCCCCCCTTATTAATTAACAAAAAATTTTATAAAAATGTGCTAAATATATTTCACACTTTCTAAACTAAAATATTATCTACATACATATATTTATATGAAAAGTATAAGTTAAATAAATATTTTGTTAATTTATTCTACTTATTAGTCGTAAGCAAAAGTTGTTTCAATTAAGAACTAGTTTTCTCACTGATTCGTTAAATATTTTTTTTAAAATATTAATCAAGAATCAATCAAAATTGTGTAATGTTATTATAATGAGATACAAATTAAAGTAAAAGTTTAAGTCTTTAAGTTGGCGACGCGTGACGGGGAAAAACGTTTATTGCAAATTGGATATACTTACATTTCCATATTAAAAGATTTAAAACCGTTAAATCAATATATTAGTCATCAATTTGACTCATTTTTATTACTAAAATATATGTTTTTTTTGATTACGTCTATTAATAAACTTGATTTCTAAAAAAAAAAACCAAAAAAAAAAATTAAGCGGTTTTCCCGTTTTGCATCAAAAGAGCGGAGCGCTTATTCCAAATAAAGATAATCAAAAAATGTAAACAGATATTTAAAAAAAAAAAAACAATTAGTTGGAAATTAAATCTTTTACAGTACAGACAACAGAAATTCGAATTTTGGTAATTTTATAAATTATCTAGTGTGTGACTTTATTTCGCAACAAAATGGCCGAAAATAAAATAGAATCTGAAATCGATCAAATATCTGAAATTGTAATAATATCAAATGATAATGATAATAATTTAAATTTACAATTTGAAGAAAATGATTTAAATAAAAATTGTAATAAAAATCAATATAAATATGTAAATTTAAATAAAGATGTTGTGACAACAACAGCAACACAATCAAATTTTAATAATAAATTTAAAAATTCTGTAAAAAAATTAATCAGTAATTTAAAAAATGAAAATAATAATCAAAATAAAATAAATAAAGAACATAATTGTGTATATTGTCAAAAATATGGTAAAAATTGTGATCCATCAAAAATATCACACCATCACACCACAAGTGTATATAATTTTAAAAAAGAAAGACATTTTAAAAAAAGATTAAGTACAATAATAAGTCAATGGATAACATTATTTTTAATATTTATTTTATTTGCATTATTTATAATATGGGCTATTAAATAAATTTTTAAATCATATGTGTTTAACTATTTTAAATTAATGGACTAAATAATAAATTCAATTAAATTCGATATAAATATTATATGTAAATAAAAATAAGAACTGAATTATAAGTAATGTGTATAACATAACATAACATAACAGTTAACAGCAGTGATCAACTTTATGTATACGATCAAGTAAAAATTAAATTAATTGGAAATTAAATAGAAAATTTTATCACCAGATTAATTAATTTATTTATAATCAGAATGCGGACTTATTCGATGGATTTACTTACAGGGAATATTAAAAATTATAAAAACTTGGTATTTAATGCAATAAATTAAAAAAGTATACAAGAAATTGAATTGAATTGAATTCTACTAATAAAATTGATCAACTTTCTCAACCAAATGAAGAATACTTTGAATATAAAATAAAATATTAGCAGAAACGATCCAGAAATCCAGTTCTTACATAGAATCGAATTTAAAATTCTCAAAAAATTATTATAAAAGTCAATATTAAGAGATTTATATATATTAAAGTAAATTTTAATAAATTTATATCAATTATATTCATTATAATATTTTAAATATAAAACCAAAGTGATATTGAAGTATACATTTGTCTAAGAGATAGATATACGAATATATGATATCTCAAAATGTTGTTAAAATTTTTAAATATACTTATTTTTAAATATGTATAAATTTTAATTTAAGAATTTAAGTTAATCTGTAGTTAGATTTAATATTTTATTAATTATATATAATTACATTTAATCTAGTCTAATAATCTCTTATTGTATATTTAAATTTTATAATAATTATTTTGTAAAGAAGATGTAAGATAATTATATTATATAAAAATATTTTTTTATAAATAATATTATTTAATTTCAAGTATTTGAAGATGATTAAAGCTTCATTCATCCTAAATTATACTTAATTTTAATTTCTTTCATTAAATATATAATTCATTAATCAAGTATAGTTATAGCTTCATACATAACTAATCAATTTTAGGATAAACTGTTTGGAAAGTACTATTAAAAAGTTATGAAAAGCTTAAAAAAAATTTTTTTTTTTTAATTATATATTACATATACTTATATACTAATTTATTGTAAATAATAAATACTCAACTCATTTACATATAATAATATATAGAATTTTTTTAACACTGGGTCAATTATAAAAATAAATAAATTAATCAAATGTGTTATAATAGTATAACATATTATGAATATACAATAGCACGGATCTGGCATATATATATATATATATATAATCACTAAATTATAATATATTATATAGAGAGATGTTAATTATTAGGAGTTTCAAATTATTTTTATAATATATTTTGATTTTTTACAAACAGTTTTTTAATATAAGCTTATTAATTAAACAACCCTACCTGCCGTCCAGCATTAATCGGTTCATCAAACCTTAACCCCTTTTGAGATAAAACAATGCCGTTTAAATTGCTTACACATGCGCTAATAAAAGTATTTATTTTTTGAAAAAGGTTTTTCACCCTTTCCACAATTCTACACTCTTTTATATGTCCGCTTACAAATTTCGGATAAATATTCTTAAAAAAGGGAATTACTTAGTATTGTGTTCAATTTTACGGTCCTTGCTAATTAACAATAGCACAAAAACAGATAGATGTATAAATATTCTGCGGAAGGGGAATACCCCGGATTTTATACCTAATTCTTAAAAACCAAAATTTCTGAAAAACTTTTCTCAAAATATTTATAAACTATGAGGGATTTTGTAGTTGGCTTGGGTTACCCCCTTGAACGGAATTTTAACATATTTGTACTCGTAAATGCAATATTGATAATACATATAACAATTGAATTTAAAATCAAGATTTTAGTAATTTGCTTAACACAAGTGGACGGTAACCTTTTAACTATTAATTTAAATTCTTTGTTATTTAAGAAACAGTGGAAGGATTTTATCTTTGCTTACAAAATCAAAGTTTCAATAATTTGTGTAACGGAGGTTTAATGGCGGTAGTCTTCATTATTTTGGATGCTTTCTTGCGAATATGTGTCTAAAGAAAACCATAAGGAAGGGATTTGACAGAGTATTTTAATATTTTAATTCTATAAAAATTTAAATAACATAGGATATAAAATATTTCATCGCGTTATTAGAAAAAAATATTGGTACCCATTGTTTTATCAGAAGAGTTTTTTAATTTGAAAGGTGCTCTTCAAGATAAAAATTAGACTAAAATGGGAATGGGATACCTGTTTTATACAAAATATATGTTACTTACCCAAGAATTAGTTTTATATATAAGTGATTTGAAAACTTAATTTCTTTATAGACATTGTTAACTTGGGAGTCTAGTCTAAACTGACTGCTAAAAACATTTACTCTATACCATATTATTATGTAATCATATATCAATATATCTTCCTTCCTATTTATATACTTAATTATTAGTATACTTACTTTACTCTAAGCTAATTTTGATTGAACATTTTTGGCAATTGAGAAAACGTTAACATTTATTCATTTTAAATACCTTAAATCCGTATTTTAATATTGAACTATAAAACTAATCAATCTTGATAAGTTTCACCAAAAATATGATATTAATCATTATTGCAAAAGTTTAAAAACCTGGAGATAAAATAGAAAGTAAAATTCAAAGCAATAAAAAAATTCGTCACTATTACAATACTTTTTTTCATATATTAAAAGTAGAAGTACAACTTTTTTCTATTATATTACTGTAATACCTATATTTAAATTAAATAACAATAACAAGCAAATTATATTAAAAAAGCTTGTTTTACTAAAAAAAAAAGTAGTTAGTTTTAAATACTCGTACATGTACAAAAATGTGGTGAATTTAAAATTTATTTTATTATTTATTTTAGTTATAAATAATACTTTGTTGAATTCGGAATTATTTTAAACCGGAAATTAAAAAGTTTTTATAAAACTTTTGTTTTTTTTTTTTTAATTTTAAGTTAATTTTTTTATTAAAAAAAAAAGTTTATCCAACATTATGACTGAAAACAATAGACAATTGGATACAAAGATAACAATAGATGACATCAAATATCCAAAAGATTTAATTTCATCCCAAGTTAGTAGAAATGAAGAACAGATATCAGTACCAAATGAAAATGTTAATTCCAATTTAAATTCTAACGAAGTAATAACATCACAACCAAAAATGAAAGATAAAATTGAAAATTCAAATATAAAATCTACAGATACATTAAATAATAATAATAATAAAAATAATAAAGGTTGTTGTTCATGTTGTATAAAATATGGTGATAATTATGATCCAACAAAAAAAGTATCATATCTGGATACAATAGATAAAAAAGAATGTTGTCTTACATGTACAACATGTTGTATAACTTTTGCATTTTTATTAACATATTTCATTAAATAACTTATAATAGAGTTTAATTTAAATTAAAATTTGTTGTAAAATTCCATATTGAAACTATAAAAAATAAATTAAATTATATATATAGAAAAAAAAGGTCAAATGTTTTAAAAATTAAAAAAAAAATAAATATAGTATATTAAAATAAATAATATAAGTATTACTTATTTAGTTGTTAACTACGCAGTACGCATTAAATTATTTTATGACTAATATAACGAAATAATTGACACAAGTTTTTTTTTTTAGTTTTATTAAAATAAAATTTTTTTGTTCTCTTATATTTTAGTTATTTTAACTACTGAAAGTGCTCACCTTATTCGAATGGCCCGGTTTCGATTCCCGGTAATATGTGGAAAAAAACTGTTAACTTATCTCGCATTAGGCATAACCAATAAGTAATTAATAATTATATATCTTTAATTAAAAATACATTAATATAACATTATAAACAAATAATTTAATTTAATAATATAACTCTCAGATATATAATACCATTAAAATTCAAATATAAAATGGTTACAATATAAACAAAATAGAATTGTATTTATTGAAAGTCTAAGACGCTTCTACTTATAACATCTGGCTACTTATTACATGATGTAGTTTCTAATAATACGAATATAATATGTCTCCCTGTTCCAACATTTATCTATGACCGGCTTATTAGCCTAACAGTTGAACAGTTAGCATTTAAAAATATATATATATATATTAAATTTTTAGGACTCTATAGAATATTTTAGATCAAACTTGCAATATGCGGATGCTAAAAAAATTCCACATTTTTTTTGAGAAGTATGTATATATATACTGATATCAAGAGTATGAATTGAATCAGAATGAGTTGATTAAGCTGTGTGTGTGTTTGTCTGTCTACACGATAACTTGAAAATTAAAGAACCTAGAATATAAGAGCTATGTTTGCTCTAAATCTGAATCTTGCTCGAGTACCTGTCATATACAACTTAAGTTTTGCCAAAAGTAGTTAAGAGATCATCCATGTTCACATAATTCTTTCAGTTTTGACTTTTGAATTTTAATGGTTGTTGTCTAGAATAAAATTTCATATTTGTTTTTCTAATTTTTGTTAATTTTCATTGTTATTCGCATAATAAAATCGCCGCGACTTTATTTCTTTCAACTTTATTTCACCCGCTACTTAAGCCTTCTATTTGTTTTAAAGAGTTTAGATTTAAGTATTTTATAGCTCAATTATTAAACGACATATTTAACAGTTGCTATTATAGGATATAAACTAGCCTTAGAGGAGATACCTATTTTATAAAAAAATATATGTTACTTACCCAAGAATTAATTTTATATATAAGTTTTGAAAACTTAATTTCATTATAATTGTACACATTGTGTAAACTGACGGTGAAACTTCCGGAAAGGGGTTGTGAGCTATCAAGATGACGTCATCAAGTTTCCGAATATATATACCATTAGTGGCGATGGCGCCATCTAGTGGTCGAAAAATGCATTACAAAAATTTCCTAAGATTTTGAAGCATTTTAATTAAAATGCTATATTTTTCCTGTAAGACCATAAACTAGAACCAACATCATATAATATTGTAGAGATCACATGACATTGCCTTTCATATAAATCTAGTTTCATCTGAATCGGATGCTACCGTTTTTAAGATATTGCAATTTAAAGTGAAAATTTAAAAACAAAAAAAAAAAAAATCAAACTTTCAAAAAAACTACTCTAACTGTGAAATTTTCAAAAACACCCTGTATTATTATTATACCATTAAAGAAATTATTATACCATGAAAATGTATTTTTTGATAAAATTGTTGTGTCATTTTTGCATTTATGTTCTCTGGTGGGGCTATTTGTCAACATATGCCATACTTATTATATATCGTTGGAAAGAGTTTTAAGAGCCCTTTCTAATGGTATAATAATAATACAGGGTGTTTTTGAAAATTTCACAGTTATAGTAGTTTTTTTGAAAGTTTGATTTTTTTTTTTTTTTAAATTTTCGCTTTAAATTGCAATATCTCAAAAATGGTAGCACCGATCCAGATAAAACAAGATGTTTATGAAAGACAATATCATGCCCTACAATATTGTAAGATGTTGGTTCCAGTTAATTGTCTTACAGGAAAAATATAACATTTTAATAAAAATGCTACAAAATCTTAGGAACATTTTGTAATGCATTTTTCGACCACTAGATGGCGCCATCGCCACTAATGGTATATATATTCGGAAACTTTGAGATATTTAGTACCGTTATGTGATGACGTCATCTTGATAGCTTACAACCCCTTTCCGGAAGTTTTGCCAAACTGACTGTTCAAAACAACATAATTTACAATTTATGTACTTAATTATTATTATACTTACTTTCGTCTAGGCTAATTTTTATTGACAATTTTTGGCAACTGAGAAAAATCCGAATTTTAATATTTTAAACTTTAAAATTAATCAATCTTGATTAGTATCACCAAAAATATGATATTAATCATTGTAGCAAAAGCTTAAAAACTTTTACAGTTATCCGAGAAAAAAAAGAAAGTAAAAATCAAAACCACATGAAAATTGTTCACTATTACAATACTTTTTGTCAGTGCAGTGTTAAAACTCCCAGGGTCATAATTCCCTTTAGTGAGTTATGACCCATTAAGTGAGTTAAAAATCCCTTTATTAGATTTTCAGTTATTATAAAACGATTTAACTTAAATTGTGTAATTGAGCGTAATATATTAAGTCAAAATTTAAAAATAAAATCTGAAAGTCTTTTCTGATCTTTATAATTTAAAGTATGATAATACAAAAAAATATATATAGCAAAATATTAGATGTACAACAATATGTACTTATATAAGTTACTTATATATATTTTTTTTAATATTACTAATAATTTTTAAGCTGAGAACTGTATAAGAAAGTTATGACCCACCACGCTGAGTCAAAACTTCCAGAGTCATAACCATAAGTCCTTTAAGGAGTTATGGCTCACTGCTATGAGTCATAATCCCTAAGGGACTTATGACCCTGGGAGTTCTGACCCTGCACCTTTTTTTTCATATTCATATAGTAAACGTATGTATTAATATAAAGTAGACGTATAATATATTATTATAATACCTTTATTTAAATTGAATAACAATAACAAGCAAATTATATTAAAAAAGATTGTTTTACTTTAAAAAAAAAAAAAAATTAATTAGTTTTCAATAAATGTACAAAAATGTGGTGAATTAATAATTATTTTTAAATGTTAATTTAAAAAAATTAAAACATTTTTTTGGGAAATGCAGCTTATTATTATTATTATTTGCTTATTAAAATAAAACCAATTATGTTTTAAGAGTCATTTTTTTATTTTATTTATGATTAAATTAATTTTGCCAAAATTATTTTGCAAATTTATTTTAGTTTTAAATAATACTTTGTTGAATTCGGAATTATTTTAAATCGGAAATTAAAAAGTTTTTTTATAAAAGTTAATCCAACATTATGACTACAAATAACAGACAATTGTATGAACAGATTTCAAAAGACGACAGTAATGGAGAACTGATAATGATAAATTCTAACGAAGTTATTACATCACAACCAAAAATTGAAGATAAAATTGAAAATTTAAATATAAAATATAAAGATATAATAAATAAAGATAGAAATGAAGATTATTGCTTATGTTGTGTAAAACCTGATGATGATTATAATAAAACAAAAAGTGTTTCATATCTGGCCAGAAAGGATGTTGAAGGATGTTGTATTAAATGTACAAACTGTTGTTTATTGTGTGCAGCTTTTTGTCAATAACATATAATGGACTTTATTTTAAATTACATTTGTTGTAAAATTCAATATTGAACATAATAAATAAATAAAATTGAATATAGAAAAAAAAATCAGATATTTTTAAAAATTAAAAAAAAAGATATTATATTAAAATAAATAATATAAGCATTATTTATTTAATTATTAATTACACAGTTCGCACTAAAATACTTTATAACTAATAACTTTAATACTAATAAAATATAATACAAATTTTTGTTATATAGATTAAGTTTTCAGGTCTTTAAAGAATCTTCTAGATTATGCTTTGAACTTGCAGGTCTGCTACAGAATCTCGAGTATTTTGGTTTTTGGATTTGTGTGACTCCATTCCGTTTTTTAATTTTTTTATTTATTTTTAATTAATTGTAAAAGATTTTAATTATTGAGAAACTTTGTAAAACGTCACTTCAAAAAAGCAAAGTTTTGAAAAACGGCGATTAAAAAATTCAGAATTCTGCTTCGTGCTCGAATAATGCTTTAATTGATATATTTCGATCTATAAGGTATTCTCTTATTCCCGAATGAATGTAGTACGAAAGTTATAATTAATAATTTTCCATAATGGTAATATATAGACTCAAGCATATGGAGTATTTAAAATTTTGTCAAACCACAGAGTCAAGATAACAGAAAGAGGGGCAATTTCAAATATAACTTTTTAGTATCAAATATTTTTGAGAAAAATAAACGATGGTCAAGGTTTTGAATGTATTAGTGAACATATTCTATTCAGAAAAGATTTTTTTACTTAATAAAAAAAAAAAATATATATTTACCCTTTTTGTAATAAAATTATATACACACTTGTTCACATATTTATTCACTACAAATATAAAATTTCAAAATATACATACAATGCCCACAGCAATATATTCCCACAATCATTACCATATTTTCACAAATATAAAATTTAAAACGTAAATATACAATCAAATGTAGTTAAGTTTAATAGCAAAGCCTACATACAAAATCTTGTAGGTCTAATGAAGGAGGTTCGAATAACTGCCATACAACTTATATTGTTTTTATTAAGGCTTTTTTTTCGGTTTTTCTTTTTAAATTTTTATTTTGTTTTCCATTTTTCTTTTTTATTTAATTTTTTTTTATGCGCTTGAACCACTCCCAATAAATTCTAAAATCCAAATAAATTCTAAAACTAAAAATTTCAACTAATGCCAAACGAAATGTCAAAACAAACTATGCACCACCGAAATACTGATACCCCGATGCTCGAATAAATATACATTAGATTTGAGATCAAAAATATTTGAAACGATTGCATTTTCTTGAAAAAAATTCGCACTGAAGTTCAGATTCCCCGGTGCAAAAATAATTTGCACTGTTACGTGAGTACCCATATTTTATTCAGTTTTATTATGTACATACTTTTATATTAACTTGCCTGTGTCTATGGGTTTATTTTTCATTCTGTACGTTAGTGATACATTAATATTAGATATCTGACCACAACTTAATAAAAATTGTATGGGGCAGTGGTTAGCGAAGTTTTTTCGGTTTTAAACAGATATGAGTTCATTCCTCGTTAAAAGTTAAAAATTTTTTTTTGTGTTTTTTTTTTAAATTCAACAGAAGTATTAAAAAAAAATTACAAATAAAATTAATTTATTTGGATAGTTTATTTACAAATTTTGTAACTTTAAAAATTTAATTACTTCACTTTGATAATGTAAAACCATAAGATTGTGGTCAGATTTCTAATTTTAAGAATTCACAGTGTTACAGACTGAAAAATATATTTATCACATAATAGTTGAGAAATAGATCATTATTAAAACAAAAAAAAAACTTTTAATTCAGTAACAAAGTCCCAAGATCTACCTTCAATTTTTTATTTTCTACATTTTAGGGGGCTAGTACTACTTAAATAAAAGTATATATGTATTGAAAAAAATGTTTTTTTTTATTTTATTTTGTTTTATTTTAAAGATCAATTTCAATGATTGTTTCAGTTTCAGAATTTTGATGGTTGTTGTCTAGAATAAAATTTCAATGTTGGTGTCTTGAATAAAATCATGAAAATGAAAAACATAATTAACTATTTTATTTCTATACATATATATATTGGGCCATTTTTTTTTAAATTTTATTAATTTTATTAAAAAATCATTTACATTAAAACACATGAAGTATCATCACAACAATCACAATCATCAATACAATTACAATTACAATCATCATCACTATCATTAATTTTAACTAAAATATTTTTAGCACTTCCATTATCACCATCTCCATTATTATTTTTTTTATTATCATTTTTATCATTTAATAATTTAAAACTATCATTATCTTTATCATCTTTATTTTTATCATCATCATTATCATCTTCATCATCATCATTTTCATCCTCATCTTCATCACTACTATCATTATTAGCTGACATTAAGTTGTTACGACTATTAATACTAATTTGATTTGATTTATTATTACTGTTATTATTATAATATTCTGTTAATAAATTTTGATTTTGATTTTGATTACAATTATCATCTTTATTATTAAAACTTTTCGAAATTATCATTTTATTATCAGAAGTCTGGTTGTTGTTAAGTGATAACATTGATGATGAATTGGGTAATGGTTCTTTTGTAATTGGTTGTAATGTACTCGTATTTGTCATATTGTCAGCACTTGAACAATTTTTTAATTTATTATGTTTTTTTGAATTCACCTCAGATTTAACATTTTTTTTATCACATTCACCAAAAAAGAAATCAATAACATCTTCTACCACAGTTTTATGTATTTCAATTTGATGGGTTTTTAATAATTCTTTAGTAGCAAACATTTCATTACATGTCAAACATTGAAAATAAATTAATTGTTTTAAATTTGTTTTTGGTTTTTTATTAATTATATTCATATTTATTTATTAATTTTGTTTTTTAAATGTGAACGCAAGGTTTCAGATTAGTTTTTTTAATTAATTTAAATGAAAATTATTTATGATCATATATTGTTTTATAATTAATTAATTATTTTTTAATTTAATTAATTTTGAAATTAAAAATTGTTTTTCAAAAATTTTAGGTGGAAATTTTACTTAACGTCTGAATCCTGTAACAGTTAAAAACTGAATGAATTATCCTTTGAAAATAGGTCCTTTTATCTATGTATAATATTATTTTACATTCAAAATAAAAACACAAAAACAAATTAATAATTGTTTTTATTTTGACTATATTTCCGTTTTTTTTTTTTTATGTATGGGTATTTTATGAATCATCTTTGCTTGGATGTCTTTTATCCAGTATCCTACTATTTTTTTTTTTTTGATACCTTATCTCATTCCTTACCATATTTTATAGTAATATTTTTTTTCTAGAATTTTTAACTGTCTCCTGAAAACAGAGTGTATATATATATATATATGTATGTATATAAATAATTTGTTTACAAAGAAAAATTTTATATTATGTGATAGTTTGGGTTTTGAAAGTTTAAGGAAAACTCCGAAAATCAATAAGATAGTTTGTAATAAGTAAGTTTAAAAAAAGGAGTAGCAGAGTTTCGGAGTTTGTATATATTTTGTTTTATAATAGAGATATTAGAGAGTTTAGTGACGTCAAGATGCTAATAGGACACATTATAATAATATAATTTTTAATAGTTTCTAATATTAGGAAATTAAATTATATATTATAAATTTTATTTTATTTTTTTGACCTTGGTTTTATGTTTAAGTTTTTTAAAAGGAAGTTTTTTGGGATGTGTTCTTTTATATTATTTTATAGACATCGCTTTATTTCTGCAACATTTAAAGTTTATCAAAAGTTTTGAATATTTAAGTATTGGTGTAGTCGTTAAATTGAAACTTAATAGCAAAAACGTTTTTGAAACTTCATTGAGTTATTGTATAGTTAATGTTATGAATGATTCCAGTCTGTCTTCTCAGTTCTCTCTCGAATTTAAACAATAAGGATCTGAAATAAATCATTTTTTATTAACTACATGCTTTACATAATATATACATATAGATCTATATAATATACAGACATTTATTGAATGAAATAAAAATTAAATGCCTTGTTTGAAGGCATCTAAAACGTTGAGAATTATGTATTCCGACAAAATATTCATTTGCGTGAAAACACATGTTTACAAACATGTTAGTATATAAATGAAAATGTGAAACTTTATGTTAATGTTTTTATATATTATATATGGGTTTAAAAACGGTTATTATAAATAAATAATAATATACTAAGATATTTAATTTTTCTTTGACAAAGATATAATAATAGAAACATTCCATGTATCCCACGTGTTAAAAAAACTAATGCGGCTTTGATTATTTATATAAACATATACGGTGAGTTTACTATATTAATATTATGTAAATTACTAATTATATTTTGTTATATCTGTTTGTAACTTTAAAATTGAAACCCCATGTAGATTTTAAAACTCACATCCAACAGAATATAGTAAAACTTATACTTTAACAGAAGTTTGCATATTATAAAATTAAAGTTTAACTCACATTTAAGGAAAAGTGTCTGTGAAAATTAATTATTTAAAAAAATTTAGAAAATCGCGTTGATTAATTTTAAATTAATTTAAAACTTATATGATTTTGATAGTTTTATAAAATTTTTCTTTAAGTTTGTAAATAAGATAATCTGCAAAGCATGTCTTTACTAGAGATTCTTACTGCATCCTGCACGTTAATTACGTAGCACTATTTTTTAACTATCTGAGGTGCGGGAATAAGACCAAGTAAACCTAGGAAGGGCACAAAAGCTTTATGTTGGATAAAAAGGTACGAGAAAATAGATTTTGTTAACAAATCCACTTTGTAAACATGTATAATATATAATTTTTTTCCAAAAAAAATATCATCCTAAAAGTATGCAAAAAATGTAAATTTAAATTGCCGTTTTAAATGCCAAGAAAAATTTACTAAAAGCCAAGAAAGTTGTTGATATAAATGTAAAATGTTATGTAATCATCTTGTGTTTCAATTGAAAAGGATGAGCATATGTGTCACTCTCTTTTCACATTGAAGGTGGTAAGGACAAGGGACTGTATACAATTAAATTGATAAATAAAGTTTGTTTTTCTTTTTCAATATTTCATTGTTCTTTTTAAATAACTAGTGTATAGGTAAGTTTTTTATAATATGTATTTCTGTGTTCTAATATTAAAGTAAAAGTATACTAAAATCTTTAACAGACTTTTCTTAATTTACTTTTTTTTTGCATAATTAAAACACTATTTAAGTTGTACAAGTTTTTCATTTTCTATAATTAGCTATATGACATCTTTTAGTTAGTTTTTCGTTTTCATAATATTTGAAATAAATTTTGAAAATATTTGAAGCAAATTAAATTTAAAACAAATTAATTTAGAAAAACGTGTCCTGGAAATAAAAGCCTATATATATTATAAAAGTGAATCAAAAGAGAAGTGATTATTAACGGATAATAATCATAGGAAGCAATCTCCAACTCCTCTTAAATACAAATTTTAAACATATGGAATTCATTTTGTAATTAAAACAAAAATTAAATATAATTAATTTTTTATTTTAATTAATTTGTTATATAAATATTTAATAAATTTTAATTGACGTTTATATAAACATTGTTTCTGCATTATTTTAATAGATAAATTAAAACTTTTATTAAAGTATAGAATTAAAAAAAAATGTATAGTATATAATTTTACATTAAAACACATGTACTATCATCATCACCGCAATCACAATCACCAATACAATTACAATTACAATCATCACTGCTGTCAACAACTCGAACTACAGTATCTTCAGCTATATCTTTTAAATCATCTTTTATTTCATCTTGTTTTTTCTTTTTATCCATATCATTTTTTTTTTTTTCATCTTCATTTGTATCATCATCATCTGCTTCATCTATTGATTTTAAACTTTTATTAGAATTATTTTTAATTTGATCATCAATTAATTTTTTATTCATATTATCATTATTATCATCATTATTATCATTATAACTTTTTGATAATATCATTTTTTTTCCAGTATTTTTAAAAAATGATAACATTGATGATGAATTGGGTAATGGTTCTTTTGTAATTGGTTGTAATGTATTTGTCATATCTTCAGCACTTGAAAAATTTTTTAATTTATTATTATTATTTGAATTTATCTCAGATTTAACTTTTCTTTTATCACATTCACCAAAAAAGAAATCAATAACATCTTCTACAATAGTTTTATGTATTTCAATTTGATGGGTTTTTAATAATTCTTTGGTAGCAAACATTTCATCACAAGTCAAACATTGATAATATATTAATTTTTTTGTAATTATTTTTTGAGGTTTACTCATTTTTGATTCGTTTTTTTCTAATTTCTTTATTCTAAATTATTTGTTTTATTAAAATTTTAATTTAATTAAAGATTGACGGTATTTTATTTATTAATTGTTTAATAATTTACAAAATTATAATAAAAAAATTAAAATTATCTTAACGTCTTAAATCTGTAACCGTTAAGAACTGAATGAATATTTCTTTTATTTAATGTTTAAATTATTCGAAAAAAAAATCTCCAGATGATATATTATATACTCTTTTCTCATGAACTTGGTCCTTTTTAAATTCTAATGAATTTGGTATTTTTTCAAATGCAAATGTTTTTAAATTTTCAAATTAAATTTGTCTTTTTTTAAATAAACTTAGTCCTTTTGTTTTAAATGGTGTCATTGTCTTGGGACCCAGAAGCCAAACAGTCAAACTTACTTTTTTAAATGATGCCCATATCTTGGGACCCAGAAATCAAACCGTTTTGATTTTAAAAAACCAATAGTCTTAAACGGAGTAAAGTTGACAACTAAGTGACTCCTAAATTTTTTCTAAAAAGAAAAAAATAACACCTAAACATGGCACCAAAATATGGCTCCTGAATATTTTTTAAGGATGGACTTAAGGGTCGATGCCCATATCTTGGGGACCCAGCAATCAAACAGTTTTGATTTTAAAAAACCAATAGTCTTGAATTCTATAATTGAAACTAAAAAACGGAGTAAAGTTGACAACTAAGTGACTCCTAAATTTTTGAGATAAAAATAACAACTAAAAATGGCACCAAAAAATGGCTTCTGAATATTTTTTAAGGATGGACTTAAGGGTCGAACTTTTTTAATTTTTCTTGCTGTTTTTAAGTTCTACTATAAAATCGGTAAGTGCCTTTTATCAAAAATGTTAATCAAACTATATTGCATTCCAAAAAACTGGGCCATTAACTTAGGATCCAGAAGTCAAACTTACTTTTTTTGAATGATGCCCATATCTTGGGACCCAGAGGTCTAACAGTATTAATTTAAAAAAAACCAATAGTCTTCAATTCTATAATTGAAACTAAAAAAGTTTACTTTCTTTTGTTGTTGACACCTAAATGGTTTTTGAGGAAAAAAAGCACCTCAAAATGGTACCAAAAACTTACACTTAAATTTTTCGGAAATATTTTTTATAGTGGATTTAAAGGTCGAACTTTTTTAATTTTTTTACCTAAATGGTACCTAAGTTTTTGGGGGAAAAAATAGCATCTAAAAATGGTACCAAAAAATGGCTCCTAAATATTTTTTAAGGGTGGACTTGAGGATCGAACTTTTTTAATTATTCCTGTTGTTTTTTAGATCTACTATAAAATCGGTTAGTGCCTTTTTTAAAAATGTACTGGTCCAATTAAAAAAATACGAATTTCATGTAAAAATTTAAAACTATTTGTATTTGAAAAAGGACCAAATTTATGTGAAAAACGGTCAAAATCATGTGAAAAGAGTATAAATGAAAAGAAACAAAAAAAATCCTTTTATTTTGTCTATTATACAATTTTCATCTATTTTCCTTTAAAATTCTATGACTCATTTTAAGCTTTTCTATTCTATTTTTCTTAGATAAATACATATATACATAATAAATTTTATTTTATTTTATATTGTTTTTCTTTTTTTTTTTGGTTATGTCTCACAGCTTAACATATTAGTAAAACTTCTTTTTTAAGAGTTTAACGGTTTTTCCTAACAAATTTCAAAATGAATATGTAAGAAATTTGTTTAAAAAAAAGGAGGTGGAGAGAAGGATTCTTGAAGTTAAAGAAAACTCCGAAAATCAATATAAAAAAAAAAAATTAAAATATATACTGGAAACTTATATAGTTTGGATTTGATACAAATATTAAAAATTAAGGAGGAGTCTTTGAAGTTTATTGTTATTTTTAGCAAATAGTCTACGACAGTCTACGAAACTTCTATAAAAGGACGTCTATAGAAAAGTATGTATATATATACATTATGTACATAATTTAAAAAATATTGTTTTTTTGGTCTAAATTTTTATTAAATATCAGCTTTTCAATCTCGCATAATTTTTATATTTCTTTGACCTTGCTTTTATATACGGTTAAGTAAGAAGAGGCATATATTAAAAATCTTTATAATTTTTTATTTCAGTTATTTTATAGACAGATAAACTTATAAGTTATAACTGCTTAAGTGTGTAAGTTAAAAAAAATCGTGTAATAAACGATTCCTATTCCCCTACTGCTGCATCTTTTAACTCCTTTTTATTTTATACTGATGAAAATATTTAATATCCAAATTATGTCCTTTAATAGCCAAAGATTGGTCTTATCTATTATATGCCCTGAAAGTGATATTTATTATTTTAATGTTTTGTTATCTGCTAAACTTTAAATTTTTATAGGCTAACAAATCTGCCTCTATAGTATAGGAACATCTTGGAGCAGAAGTGAAAGTCCTGGACATATTAAATTTTTTTACAATTAGGGCTAGTGTTAATTAAAGTCCAAATACAATTAATTCATAAGATAGTTATTTGTTAATAGTCCCTATAATATGAATAGACATCTCCGATTTCATTATACATATACAATTTTTCTATTTGATATACATATTGTAATAATTTTGTATTTGAGTTATAAGGTACTTCTGTATCTGTGAGTTATACTATTCAATTAAATTATACGTTTAAATTTTGTGTAGTGGTAAAGTCACCGTCTTTCATGTGGAAAGTCTCGGTTTCAAACCCCGGTTAGATCATATCCAATAAAAAAAAATATCCAAAAATTGTTTAATTATATCGTAATATAAAATAAGATTTAATAAAAATATAAATAATTCTTGTGTAAGATTATAGATGGCGCACAAAGTTAACATTTGGCAATTAATATTTTTCATAACCTTATACAATAGCTACAGCCGAGTTATCGGCTTAGTGAATATTATGATTAAAAAGAAACTGAAGCCTAGTTTAAAAAAAAAAAAACTTGGTGAATGCCCTATGCTCCTTAAAGGAGTGGAAAAGGAATAAAAAAAAAAGGCCATTAATTTAAACTAAACGGCTATAGATCGAATCGAAAACCGGGACCTTTTTTACACAAGCAGATTGTCATTAATTAAATAATTTAAATAATAATTTTTTTGATAAGTGAATGATTTTTATACTAATTAAAACCCCAAAGGTTATTATTAAATATTATTATTAGCACTTGGGGCCCACCTATTGAAGGTTGGCAATCTAACTATTGTGCCGCATAGTCGTTAAATTTCCATATTGACTTTTCATATTTATCCAGTCAATTTTAACTAAAGTTATATTATGTTAATATAGCACAACACAACTCTTATTGTAAGTAGATGAGATATTATAAGTAGATGAGATATTTATTTTAAATTATAATTATTTATTTAATAGAAGTTTTTACAATTTTTTTTAACCCAATCCTTGTTCTATACATATTTGTATTGAAAATGTATCATATTACGTCAAATATACAAAAGTTTACGTGTGTAGTATTCAAAAAAATTGTTTTTATTTTCACTTTACATGGCATTGAACAAAAGAAAAATAAATATTTATAGTACATATTTATATATGTGGTTTATTTGGTTTCTATTTCTATTTAAATTAACTTTTTACTTTTGTTTGTATATAGTATATATATACATTTTAAAGAAATTATGAAACTTTCTTAAGGTCGTATATTAGATCTCAAGAAGTAAAGTTTTGATAATTTTTATTTTATTTTTAAACTGAGTTTGTTTAGGAAGTCGAAGCATGAATTAAGTGCTTTCTTAAGTGAATACCTAGAGTTTGAATCCATTTTTTATAATCCCTCTTATTTAAAAATAAACTTGAAAATTCATATAAATATTTAAAAAAAAAGGGGATACCCCGATTATACAAATAATACAAATAATATAAATTTGAGTTCTTTTTGCATGAATACAAAAATGGGGTGTCAATAACTTGTTATTCAAATTTCAGTATAGATTTTCGAAGTAGTAGCTCCAAAAATAAAATCGAATGCCAAAAAAACGAAAAAAAGTCGGACTGGCCAGTATTTAGTATAAAGGTTTAAATCAGTTCTTCTTCTTCTTTTGCTGTATATCCATTATTAGATATTAGCGATCATATGATACTGTTGATCAACTGTTGATGACTTATGCGATTCCTGGCTATGTACATTAGTTCTCTTATATCTGAAACGTCTGTTCACTGTCTCAGGTTTCTTAACCATGACATTTGTTTCCTACCTATGCCCCTTCTTCCTTCAATTTTGCCTTGGATTTGAAAAAGTGAATACCCTAGGTTTCAACTTTAAAATTCTTACTAATTACATTTAGGTATATAAATATTTTGGAAAAGGGGGATACCCTGATTTGGTTCTCAACTCTTAAAAACTAAAATTTCTCGAAAATTTTTTTCAGAATATTTATAAACAAGGGGGATTTTGTAGTTGGTTATTATCTGTGTTACCCCATTTTCCAGTAAACTTTTTTACACTTTGAAATATGCAAAAATTAAATTAAAAATCAGGATTTCGGAATTCGATCTCCAAACTTCTGATAAGAATGGTGGCCCCATTTATTTAAATTCTTTGTTATTTAAAAATGCATTTCAAAAGAATCAGTAGAAAGATTTTATCATTGCTTACAAAATTAAAATTTCAATAATTAGTTTAGTAGTAGTGTCAGGGCGGGAGTCTTCATTATTTTGAATGATTTCTTACGAATATTTTGTTCGAATAAAACCATAAGGTATGAGATTGCTTCAAAGTTAGGGTACTACCTTTTTATGGAATATTTCCATAGTCGTTTCGGCTTTATTTCATCCTCTTGGTTTGTTTAGAATAATTGCCAGCTGCAGACTTATAAATTTCTGAAATGAGGTACATCATACAAAATGATATATACGTATAGGTCATAAACAATATTAGTAGAACGATTGTAACATTCGGATGGAATTCATTTAAATATTTTCATTGTGGTCCAACCACCAAAAGCCATACTTTGAATTTGAATGAAAAGCCATTTTGAATTTAAATGAAAAGCCACTTTAAATTTTTAAATAAAATTATATAAACATTTTTTCTTTGTTATTTTTAAAACCCAAGTAAAAATAAAAAATGATGTATAATATAATTTAGTTATTTATTAACTATTCTAAGTTCAATACTTTTTTAAAATATACTCGTAAAAAAACATAAAAAAATGCCTATTAAAATTTTCAAATGTATAGAATGTAATCAAAAATTTAGTAAAGTTGAACAATTAAATGAACATAAATTAACAAAACATCCAGAATCTTTAAGGGCAAATGAAAATGATATCAGAATAAGTCCAATAATATGTGAACCTGTTGAATTTCAATTTGATCCAGGTGAAATACGTTATCAAAATTTTAGTGATATTCAATTTGATACATTAAGAAAAAGAAATTTATCTAATAAAAGTTTATCTACAACTACTCTTAAGACAATAACAGCTGATGAGCCAGCAGCAGTAGGAGCAGCATTAGCTGGAGCAGCAGTAGCTGGAGCAGCAGCAGCAGATAAAAGTCATCAATATGATAATATTGGTGTTCCAATACCAGTTGAATTAGGTGTAAATGATGATAAGAAAACAATGGAATTTATAAAAAGACTGGATTCATTTGATTGTGGTTCAACACATGATGAAAGAAATTCCAAAATTAAAAGAAAATCAAGATATTTTAGTGAATATTTTTGTTGTAGTATTCAATAAGAAATGTATAAATTTTAAAATAATAAATAAATAAATATAATATAGTTTTTAAATTAAGAGTTTTTTCTTAGCTTTAGTTTTTTTTTTGATCCGATTTAAAAGGTCGCCCTTAAATATATCCAATAGTCAGGCAATTATATTGATTATTTAATAATATTAATTCGATTTCTTTACTTCTATACTCCTTTTTTGATTAATATTTAATCCATTAAAACCCCTCTCACGATCAATCTGAATTTATGTATTTAGTAAGTTTATTTTAAGTTTAAGTTTATTTTATGGGACCTGGAGAAGAAGATACAACGCCGAGATCTATCAGCTGTACGGTGACGTAGACCTAGTTCAAAAAATTAAGATCAAAAAATTAAGACGCTACGTCAGGCCCAGGACCTTCATGGTCTGTAGCGCCACCTAAGTAAGTAGGTATTTTAAGTGAACTTATTGTATTTAGTGGGTTAAATATCTACTTAGTCGAATTAAAAAAAAATGTGAGTTAATAAAGTTGTTGTAATAAAGTAGAGACCCTTCTCTATCTCTTTAAATAATTGTCAAACCTTTTTGAAGATTATAGAAATTTCTTAAAATTGATTGAAGAGTTATCAATCTTTTAAGAATTAATAATCTTTGAATTCAATGTATGTCGAAAAAGACAGGCCGGGCATATTAGTATTGTAGATGCCAAAAATTCAAATTTAACAATTACAATTCATAGAACTCTGGACTAATAAGTTCACTTTTTTTAAATTTTTGAAAAATTAAGAACAATTTGTTTTTTCAACTAGCTGAAGTTCCTTGACAATATGTTCTAACAATAAGACACCTATTTTTTTAAACTTACCTTTTTATTTTACTAATAAATTTCCTGATAAAAATTAAACCAATCACTAAAGCCTATGTTGTACACGCGTATAGATAGCTTCCAAACATCTAAGATATCTTGTATTATACCAACTTTCAAAATATATATATCCTTAATTACACATATATTAACCTTTAAGGACGAAAAGGATATTTAAAAGCATATCCTTGTGTCTAGATATTAGATACACCGGTTTTTGTATTTAAATCGTTATATCTGGCAATCTTTATGATAAATGTTCGATAATTTATTAAAAATAAAAATTAAATAAATTCTAAAAGATAATTAGGTAATTTTGGAGAAATTTTAGAAATGGCTTTAAAATCCAGAGTTATAAACATTTTCCTCAGAATATTTTTAAATAATTACAAAGACCGACACATCTGGTTTTGAAACAAATACCTTCTGATTTAAAGTTCCGCATATTCATGTATATTCATATTTTGGATAAAGGGGGAAACCTTAGTTCCAGACGGGGGCAAACCATAATTGAACCAAGTTAAAAGAAAATAGTTTCTATTTTTTACCGAAGTTATTTCGTACCTGCTCTTTTAAAACCTGATATTAATTATTTCCATACTATTACAATACTTTTCATGCATTCCCACAACCCAAAATAAAAATTTAACTCAAAAAAATTAATTTAATTTAGTTCAAATATTATAAAATTTAAATTTAAGCAAATAATATATGCATAAAAACTGACTCATATACATAAAATATAAAAAAAAACTAGGAAAAGTGTAGTAGAGTAGACTGTGCCAACTCTAGGATACCCGTATGACCGTAATATATACATTATACCGTTCGGTTAATTTCTTTTGGCAAAATTTCAAACATACAATTTTATTAGGTGTAGTATATTGCTCATATGAAGGAAAGAGTTGTATGGCAGCTACTCGAACCCTCTGCAGTAAACCAACCGAATTTTTCAGTAACTTTGGCTGAATTTAAATAGCGATGACGCCTATTGCATAAAAACGAATTTGTGAAAATTTCAAAATCCTAGCTCCTTTATTTTTTCAGTTATCGTGCGGACGGATGGACGGATATACATAGATAAATAAATTTATTTTTCGATTCTGATTCGATCCATACACTTGAGTCCATATCTACCTCCCTCCTACTTAACTGAGTCACAAACGTAATAGCAAATTTAGTATACCCTTTTGATTAATAGTCATACGGGTATAAAAATAAAAAAATGCTATAAAATTTTTGTAAAATTATGAATTTCTTAAATTGAAAAAATTTGAGAATTGCAACAATTTTCTCCGTTAAAAAACAACAACTCTCTTTTCAACTCTCTGTTTATTTTAAAAATACAAATACTTCAGTCTTTTAATTTGTGTTGTTATTAAAAGTAGTCATAAAAAACCGCTCACCTTTAACATTGTTTTTTTCAATTTAGTTATTTAGATTAAATATATATTAATAGTTGTATTATTTTTTCCGAAATTTGTTAAACTATGGCCGAAAATAAAGTCGAATTAGAAATGAATAAAAAACCAGATGATGATAATGTTTTCTATCCAGAATTATCAAAAATTCCAGAATTGACAGGAAATGAAAATTCCAAGGTGGAAAATGAAAAAAAAAATAATAAAGATGAAAATCAATTTACAACGGTAAATTTAAATACAACTACTAATTCAGCAGATCAAGTAATAACTGTACAACCAAAAATTGATAAATTAAAAAAACCCGTTAAAAAAGAGAAGGAAGAAGTTGTTAAAATGAGACGAAAAAAAAATTGTTGCACTTATTGTTGTATATAAAAATGTTGTCATAGTCATCATTTAACATCATCTGCGCAATCGTGTGTTAATTAACTTAATATCAGCTTATTAAGAAAATAAAATATTTAAAATTAATATAGGCAGAGTTGAGTAATACCATTATATGTTCATTTAAATATATATATATATTAGATATATATAATATATGTATATAAAAAGTTCTGGATAACCGATAATTGACTAGTTTTGCATTTATTAAGGCCATGAATTTTTAAGGAGTGAAATAATATGTAAATACAAGTATCTAGGGCTTAATAATAAGAATATTTAAAAAAAAAATGTAATTAAAATTTTTATGAAATAAAATATTATTTTGTTATGCAAAAAAAACAAAGTGTTTAAAAACTTATATTTTTATAGTTTTTTAAGAGTTTTGGTACAGGAGTGCACTGATTTTTTTTTTAAACAAGGTGTGCGTGAGTTCGAAAAGCTATTAGAGGTCGTAATTTGTAACTTGTATTGAACCTAAAAAAGCTAGTATAGCTGGTAACTATTAATAGCATCGAACTTGAAAAATACCCTGGTAGCTCATGTAATGGTTTTAGTAATGGCCTAAAAAAGAACCTGGACAATGGTATTAGTAATATTGAAAAATCCTTAGTGATGAAAAATAAACAAATGAACACATAATTTATTTTATTGAAAACCATTTTACATTGCAAAACATATAATTTTAAAATATTATATCGATGTCAATCCTCCATGGGTTAAGTATTGTGATTATAAGATAATTGAAACCTGCAAAACAACTAATTAGCTGCTAATGAAACTATCTATTAAAAATTCTTATTGTATTTCCAATTTTTATTATAAATTTAAAGATTAAAATGAATCGCAAGGGAAGTTCATTGAAGAGATTCTTTATCTTTTTATTTACCTTTACAGTACACTCATCTCTCTTATTAACTTTTCTTATTCAAATGTCGAGTAAAATAACCTGTGTTAAATTTTACCTTTAGTTTTTAAGTCATCGTGCAGAGAGAAGGACGGACATACATTACTAAATTGGTTTTGATTCTGATCCTATCTGAGTCTATCCTATTTGATTCTGAGTCTATATCTATCCGTCTTCATTTTAAAAATTTTTTTTTTCCTGTTACTCCACTAGAGAGCATAGTGCTTCAACATACGACGTCTTCATTTTTCTTTGTTCCTAGCGGTTTCTTCTATTTAATTCCAAGAGATCTCGCATCTATTTATTTCATGAAGCACTGTTCTTTTCCATGTTATTCTGGGTCTTTCTCTTGTGCTGGACCTACCTTGAGGGTTCCAGCATAGCGCCATTCTTGTTATGCAATCATCACCTTCCCTTAGTGTGTTTCAAATCAACTTCCATTTTTTTTTTGATAATTTGGTGGTAATTTATTATTGGTTATTCATTTGTTAACTCTCACAAGTCTATATTTCTAGTTCTGTTAGGCCAGAATATTTGGCATGTCATTCTTTTATGATGGAGTTAGTAAGCAACCATGATTCACTGCCATATGTTCATGTGTATATTATACGTATGACTTGAATATCATTAACTTTGTGCGTAGTGATATTTGCGAACTGTTCCATATGGCTCGAAGTCTTCCGCAGGCTGTTTGGGCTTTATCAATTCTGTTTTGTACACGTTCATTGGTACCGCCTGTTGGCGTGATGATACTACCCAGATAATCTAATTTTATTGGATTATTATTTGAAAGGTGTATGCGTACATTACTTTGGTTTTGTTGATGTTTATTTCTAATCCACTGTTTTTTCGCTATTTGCTGCAGGTGGTTTAAATTGGACTGAGGACTTCTACTTGGTTAAAATTCAAAAATTACAATTGTATTATTATATACATTTGTAATTGAAATTAACTACAGTTGAGATGGAAATATAATGTAGTTAAATATTTTAATTTCAATTTTTAGATACTAATATATATAAAATATAACTTTATTAATTTTTTTTTATCTAATCTAACTTGGATTTTTTTTTAAAATTCCTTTAAAATACAAAAACAAATTTGAAAATCTTCTTAAAGAAATCAATATGAAGTTTATATATGTAGTTGTAAAGATGAAAATGAAATAAGTGAAAACTCCGAAAAACAATAAAAAAAAATTAAATAATTTCATTAAAGAAGATTTTAAAAGACAATAGAAAAGTGGAGTTAGTTGAGTCTATTTAGAAATGAGACTGATGAAACTATAAAAAAGTTATTCTGTGACGTAAATGGAAAATATATAAACATATTTTTATTATTATTATTGCATGTATATTCACTAATTTTGTATCTTAAATTATCTTTTAGAATATATATATATATATATATACTTTTTTATTCCTTTATGGCCGTTATATATTGGAATAAATAAAACATCTCATATAGAGTATTACATATATAACTTAACTATCTAGATGTATATATATATATATATATATATATATAGAATATTCATATTAATATTGTGAATAGTGACATGGAGACAATATACTTTATCAGTGATTTTTTAATCAGTTCTTAAAGATGAATATTTTTCCTAAAAATTTCAAATTACTAAAATTATGTACATATATTACAAAACTCGAATCGGATAATGTACATGTTTATTTAATTAAAAAGCTTATTAACAAAATATGCAAAGGTTAAATGAAATAACTATCTTCTAAATTTCTTAAATATCTTATAAAATCTTAAAATATCTTATAATTTATACGTATCAACCAACGCCCACTAACGAGACTGTATACGCACACCTAAGTCTTAATTATTTTGGAAAATTTTAATTAAGGCCTTGATATGTATATAGTTATTTTACAAAACGATAATCAATGAAAATTGGATTTTGGTAGAAAAATCTAACAGTTAGTATATATCTATTACTTGTTACATATCTCAAATAAGTAAATTACATCACTCAAATTCTATTTTAAAGTAAGTCGAAAATAGTTGCTTATAATGAGACTTGACTCACTTTGTCACTCATCATTTAATATACCATATACAGAGTGGTCCACATCATTCGTATCAGTTGTTTAAGCAAAGACGGAGTAGTAATTTAAAAATATAAAAAATATTTGATTAACTAAGTTGCGGGTGCTCTATCGATTGAAGATTTTTAATTTTCCGGAAAGGATCGGAAGTTCCCGAAATCGAGATTTTAAGGGTTTTAATTTGTTTTATTTAAAAGGTTAGATTTGTTTTATTTTTAATAATTTTAAAGGGAAATAGTTAGAAAATAAAAAAAAAAATTTATAAGGGCAAAATTTTTTAATGAAAACGGGTATAAGTTTTATTTTAAAAGTCCCTTACAAGTTAAAATCACTCACAATAGTTCTAGAAAGTAAAGTCATTAGGACAACAGTTTTTTAACTTTTAAAATATATTTATGTACATAATTTTATGTTGTGGTTTATTCAACACTTGATATATGCTTTGATTATTAATTTAAAAAAAAATTGTGACTAATAAACTTAGGTAATTTTTTTTTTCATATTTTCTACGAATTTAACAATTTATTATTTGTACTTTTTTAAATTGAAATTTAATTTTAAAATTAAAAACAAAAGTTGCTTTTTTTTAGTTATATTTTAGCAATTGTTAATTTAATACTTAAAAAAATTAAAAAATCTGAGAAAAAAAATGCCTAATATAAAAATTTTCAAATGTATAGAATGTAATGAAAAATTTAGTAAAATTGAAGAATTAAATGAACATAAATTAGTGCAACATCCAAAATCTGCAATTGATAATATGAAACATCTTACATTAAGTCCATCAAATGAAGAAACCGATCGTATATTTGAATTTGATCCAAATGAACAAAAACGATACGAGAATTCAGTTATTATTAATTTAGTTAATCGTAATTCATCATCAAAAGATAAGGAACCTAATAGTGTTACATTGCCTACAACAAATTTAACAATACCTGTTGAACAAAATTCAGCTGATATTTTGACAGCAAATGAATCAAATTTAAATTCTAGAAGAATAAATTTTGTAAAAAAAGAATCAATTGATTGTTCATCAATTGGTGGTGATATAAATAATGAAATAACAAATGATTCAGAACCTCCTAAAAAATGTTGTTGCTGTTGTTTGCTATAAAAATGAAAAAAAAAAACAAATACAACACAAAAATAAATATAAAAGTTTAAAAAAAATAATAAATACGTATTAATGTATAATCCAGTATTAAAGTATCTATAATCTATCTATTCAAATAAATGTTTAAATATTTATGTACATACATATCTAAATCGTTAATAAATTTTTGTTTTTAGTATGAATGACGTCATTGTTTTTTTTTTTTGGGTACCTATTTATCAACCATAATAATACGTTCACCACATATGAATATGTAAAGGAGAAACGAAGCTATAATTTTTTATTAATCCTTAATATGTATATAATTATACTAAATTTCAGAATTTGATAATTATTTTTCATAATATTATGAATATTGAGGGATAACATCCGTATTCTTTTAAGAATACATGATAATTGATAGTTATTCAAGAATTTATGAGTTGTTTAAAAGTAAAATTAGGTTTAGAAATGAAGATTAAAAATACTAACAATGCAATTTTTAAATTCGTCTTCTAAAATCTTATAGAAATTTAAAAAAAATATTTTTAAAGTATAAGCAGAAGATTTATTAATTTTGAAAGTATCTAAATTTAATTAATTGTAAGAAAAACATAGTTAAACCTGTTAAATAAGGTTGATTTAATTAACAAATAATTTTCAAATCATTACTAGAATCTTTTATAATTTCATTTTACTACTTTCGCTACACTCTTTTCATTATTAGTTTTCATCTCTTTCTTGTTCCTACATTCTATGACGTATATAATACTAACATTTTATTTTATTTTATGCCTGTGCATTAACAAAAGTCTTCGATGCTTACGTCATTAGAATATCTTTTTTAAATATTTTATACGTTTTCACGTAGAATGAATAAATAAAGATTGTTTTATTTGTCCCAATCAATTTGTCATTACATATAATGAAATAGTACCTCTGTATGTAAATATCATATGTTTATTATTTATTTAATTAAAACTTATTTAAATTATTTTCAATTAAACCAATAAATTTTTTTCAATATACATATTCCCTTTTTATAAAATAAAAGAGTAAGATTTTTAAGAGTAAACCAAATTATTAATATAATCTAAATGATCTAACTATAATCATTATATCTGATATGATCTATATACGTACTACATACTTATTATCTTTGTTATTTATTATTGAAGATACATTTTTATCATGTTACCTACAAACTTTTCGATTTGAAGATAAACTCCTTAAAATTAAGGACTTTACTTCATCTTATTATTTTTTATTAACTACAATTTAAATTATAATTAAAAATTTAAACAACTATTAATTATATTAATCGCATTTAATACTATTTAAATTCAATGTTTTATACATTTTATTTATCTTATTATTACTCATTCATGTACTGCCTATTTTTTTGAAAAGAGAAATAAAAATTCCTTCCTAGCTTCCAAATATAGATGCCTCGTGTATAACACTTTCATAAATAATAATATAGATTATACCTAGCCGTTTAATAAACTTATTTTTTTTTCTTTTTCAATTTGCAAAAATTTTATTTAATATTTTTAAACATTAAAAGCTTTTGCTATTAAAGATATAGCCAAAATCAGTGGTGTAAAACGAAAATGTTGATGTGAACTTTACTTTAACAAGCTGTACAGACCAATTGGCTATTTAATTTCTTATTTAATATATGTACATATAATAAACTGCGGTCTGCGACCTGTGTCAAATCATTAATAAAAAAAAACTCATTTGTTATGAGAACTGTTAAGATATGGATAATAGAAACATAATTTTCAACTTCAATTAGTTTTTAATTTTTTTTTTACATACTTATATGTACATAAAACAGTCAAATCCCAGAGTATGACCAGCATTTAAATAAAAATTTATTATAAGCACTTTAAGATTAACTAAGTTTTTGGGAAAACCAAAATTGAATATGGGTGCTATTAATACATTATGTACTATGTACCTAGTAAGTTTTTTTTTTAATTTTGTATTTTTTAATTATCTTTATTCAGAAATATTTTTGTATATGTAAATTCTATTAAATTAATATAATGCGATATAAAACTAGAAAAACTAAAAAAAGTATATAAAAAGAAAAAAAATTCAAAAGCTTTTTAGTTTGTTGATAAGATGACACGGGTATGAAATGTACCACAACAACACTATTAAAACTAGTGGAATTTTTTTTGTTTATTTTTTTTTTTATTTTGTTTTGATTGAGAGACGCTCTTCTTTACTTTTAATTTCGTTAAGTATGAGTATTAAGGGAAACCCAATTTTAAAATCATGTGGTAAGTATTTGTCATAGCTTTCCTCATCAATGATACAAAAAGAAATTCACTTACATTTTAAATACCACATACATGAATAAAAATGATGTAGATTAATTCTAAAATTCTTTAATTCTCTTTAAAAAAGATTATTCATTTTATAATAAAATACAATTTCAACTATTTTGGTTTTTAGTCATTGCTAGTGAATATAGCCAGTTGAAAATTCGAACCTGAAATCTTTTAATAAAACGGTCTACATCTTACTACACTTCGCATCTGCTAAAATAGATGGTGACATCATATTATGTTTAAAAACAAATAAATATTAAAGCTGATAAATTTTTAATTTGGTTTATTTTATGTATGAAAAAAATAATTTTTAGACAAATACTTTTTCTAGATCAATTAATAAATAATATTTTTTTTATCTAATGTTTAATTTTAAATTTAAATAAAAATTGGAACTTTTATAAAAAAAATTTATATATTTAAGGCAGTTTCTACTAAAATCTCTATAATTTTTATGTACTTATATAAAAATGTTATATGATATATTTCATATGAGATTACTTTTATTCTTATAAAACTTATATTTTAATTAAAGGCTTTCAAATGTTGTATTGACATTTTTTAACGAAAATTTCCATTAATTTATGTTCACATTTTCTAAATATTTTTACTTTTCACTATGATGCTTACATTTTACATTTTTTTACTATTCACATGATGCTACAGTCGCAACCACCGCAATCACAACCACTACAATCGCAACCACCGCAATCACAGTCACAACCACCACAATCACAATCGCCACAAGCACAATCTCCACAATCACAGTCCCCACAACAGCCATCATCATTTCCACAGCAATTACTATTATTTGCTGTATGAGGTGCCTCGGCAAAACAACGACATAATATATAACAACAATCACATGCATCACGACAGCATTCTGAATCATTCTCTCGGTTTAAATTTTGAACTGGTTGTTGCGTTATAATGTTTACATCTTGAGCTAATAATGGTTCAGATGATATTGGTTTTTCAATTTTTTCATTATTACTATTTAAATTTTTATTTGTTTCAATTTCTGAAATATTATTTTCTATTAATACTTCATGATTATCTGTTGGAAATGATGGTACTATATTATTTGAATATGAATATTGATTAATTCCTGGAATTATTGTAAGGTTATCTTGTAATGTATAAGAATGAACTTTAGATTTATGTTCTCTTAGATCATCTAATGTTTGAAATTTTTCTGTACACAAATCACAACTATAAATTATATAATCTGCCATATTATTTAAATATATAAAATAAAAATATTCAAATTTATAATCAAATATATTAAGCACTATCCACTATTTCTTGATATGTCATATACAAACTTATGTTTACTACTAAAGTTTTAAAATCAACAACATGCTTTTCTTACTCAGTGACCTTGATTATTGCAAATATCAATGTGTTTGAATTTGTGAATTGGATAAAAAACACTTAAAGGTATCTTGTATTAGTTAATTCACTTGTATAATGAAATCAAATATGTATACAAAACCCAAAAATTACAAAAAAAAAAAAAAAAACAAAAATTCATTCATAAAAAAATTTTAAAAACGTAATATTGTATTGTAATGATTTTAAAAATTAGGATTTTTTTTAAACGGAACAGGAGGAATTTATAGATAAATATTTTATAAAATTTCTAATACAGTTTCATATTGAAATTTTTTTTTTAAGAAAGAAACTTTTTAATTAACACTGTACATTAATTTTTCTTTAAATGGTTGTAGTTTTGTTTTAGTAATTTGAATGGTATTTTCGATTTCTTCCTGTTCCATTAATAGCTCTTCATCTTCGTGCAGTTTGCAAAGTAACTGTTCATTGTTATCTTCTTGTTCTATAATTTTTCTAAAAAACAAAAACACCTTAAAATATACTAAATTTATATAGAATTTAGATAAATTACTTTTCTATTTCCCTTTTTCTTTCCTGATGTTGTTTTTTAATATTTTCTAATTTGAATTTTTTCTCTTGAAATTCATTTTTAAAGTTTTTTATTTGTTTATCCATTTCTTGAATAATATTTACCGCCTGATTATTTTGATTTTCTAATACTGTTATGGTACTTGTATTATTTGATTGAGTTTTAAGTTTTGAACTAAAAATAATATTCTTACATTAAAATTAAATTTTTCAATAAAAATAAAAAGTAGTAAGCAATTACCAATGTGTATCAAAACCTTTTAAAGAGCAAATTTTCAAAAAATTTTCCCCATGTTTAATACATTCTTCTAAGTTATTTACAGCAATTTTTCTTTGTCGATTTCCTTCTAAAATAGCTCTTTCTACTTCATTTTGTTCTTCTAATTCTTTTTCAACAGTATTCATCTTACTAAAATATCAATATTATATTAATATTTTTTATATAAAAATGATTAATGTACTTTATTATTGTATCTGCTTCATCATTTGTTATAATTTTTGAAATTAAACGAGCTCTTTGAATTTTTAGATCATTTGTTCTAGTATCAATTGATTCGATGGTAAATTTTAGTTGTTCCATTGTTTTGATTTGATCACGTTCTTTTACAGTTAGATTTTCAATTGAATCAGCTAATTTGGGTATTTCGCGATAGTATTTTTCTCTTAGTTGCTCAATCTATATTTTTATAAAATTATGTTAAAAATTTTCGAAAATATAGAAAAAATACTGTTTACATACGTTCTTTTCTTTTAGTTTTACTTTCTCTAATTTCACTTTATTACATTCAATTTCATCTTTAACATCATTATATTCTTCAATTTTTTTTCTTGTTGGTTCAATAATTTCCACTTTCATCATATTAAAAAATAATAGATAATTTAAAAGATATTTTAGGACATGAAAAGTTTTTTTTGGTGCTAAAATTAAATAAGAGTTCATTAATATTATCAAGACGTACAATATTTCAGGCTATGACACTCAGAGAGAAAAAGATGTCTCGACGGCTGATTTAACACGTAGTCTTATGGGAATAGGGAGCTTTATCTCGACGGCTGATTTTAAAATTATAATAACTCACAAATTTGCAACTTTTTTAATTTCGTTCAAAGATGACCGTAAAATTCAGTCTTTTAAAATTTTTATAACATATTCAAATATAAAAAATTTTAATATTTTAATTCAGAAATTCTTTTTTGAAAAATACCTTCCATATATTTTACTTTTTTTAAAAGCTTCTTACTAAGCTTTCAATGAGAGTGATAATTTTATTAATATTCTACAGTGTTGGCAATACATAAATCGACAAAATTAGTTTAAATAAAAATATTGAATTGGAAAGTAACACAGCAAATTAAATTTAAAAAACCAAAAAAGAGTTTATGTAAAAATACTATTGTGAAATAAATTGTATATAAAAAATATTTTTATCTGTAAATAATATAAAATACGATATTAAAGTTTTTCGCTGAGATAAAAAGGCTAGTTTCATATAATTCGATAAAATATTTTTAAAATTTTTGGCTGGTTTTTTTGCAAGGCCTGAGAAGCATGCAATTTGCAAACTATTATCAATTATAACTCCATACTTAATTTCACATCCGAAATAGTTATCATTTTTCAAAAAATATAAAATGACATTATTCGCATTCTTATAAACCAGCAGGGTTACCAACTTCGGAACTAATCAGACCCGAAGCAATTATGTTTAGACGCGAAGATATAATATAATAATAAATACACATGATTACAAAACGAAATTCTTTTATTTTAAATCAATAAAACATAATAAAAAAAAATTAGGAACTTTCTATTTCATTAATTAACAAAATTAATATTAATATAATGTCAACATTAGTTTTTAAAATTATATTTTGAGCTTTTTAAGGAACATTGAAGTAAATTTTTTTCTTCTGGAGCTTTTAAATATATAAGAAAATCTTCGCATTTCATGTCAAAGTTAATTCTTGTACATAGTTCACTTTTAATAAGCGCTATTCGCATTTTATTTCTATCAGCTCTCCAAATTGAATTCATTATTGAAAAAATCCTTTCAATAAATGCGTTGCATACCGGAATGCTTAAAACTTTGGACATAATTTTTTTCATTTCATTAATTTCATCAGTCGACTGAAATATTTTAACCCATAACCGAAATACATCATTTGGTTCATTTCCACAAATTCTAATATTTGGAAGAATTTGGTTAATAGCAATAATCTCATCATATATTTTATCTTCGTCAACTTTTAAATTTAAAACTTCACAAGTTTTTAAAATTGAGTTAAAAGTAAGTTGATTTTTTAGATTTAAACATGCTAAATATTTAAAAGGACTATCTTCAAAGTTATAAAATTTCGTAAGCTCTTTGTTTAGGTAAACATTTTTGTGCTGTGGCACCAAAAAATTTATTCACAATACGTTTTTCTAAATTTTGTTTTAAGGATGACATTATATCATGCAATTCCGTTGCAGTAACGTTTGGATTTTCTAATAATAGTAAAGGTTTGGACATAAAATTTAAAAACTATCTTTATAAAAATTTTAATTTTCAGTTTCATAGTTAATAATAATAAGGTTTTCAATTAAATTTTCAAAATATTTTTGCAAACCCGAAGAAATTAGTGTCCAACCCGAAGACCCGAAGTTAGCATTCCAAACCCGAAGTCTTCGGGTGAAAAAGATCAAGTTGGTAACCCTGTAAACCACCCATTCTTATTTATTAACCAGCAAGACCTGCCGATCAGGTCCGTAATTTTTAAAAAAGCGCTTATCCGTAATTTTGGAAATTTAAAATATGAAACTTTAATCGAGCAAGAATCATAATTTAACAGCCAGAAACAGAACATTTTAAAATCATAATTTATTAAAAAATTGCAAAATGTTAATCTTAATATACTTAAAAAATTTAATTTAAAATTTTAAAAAGAGCTTTAAAAACTATCTATTAAAGTACGGCTATTTTTTGCACGCACTTTTTTTTTTTTTACTGTTTAAAACTGTATACAAACAAATAAATATTGCATACTCAGAAATATGGTTGAATGATGCTAAGAAGGGTATAAAATTTTGAATTCTTTAATTTTATGCTGAAAAATACGATTTGAAATTTAATTTTATTATGAGCATAAAGAGAAAACTTCAAAGTTTATTTTGATATATAATTTATATATTTTTATTAAAATTAAAAATATAAAAACTCGATATTAAAACCAATTTACCTACCAAAATTACATCACAGATTATTATAAAGCTTTTGAAGTTAGGTTAGGTTTTCTAAAATTATTTAAAATTTTTACTCTTGTGTACTCTCATTATTTTTTGACAGTATCAAAATGGCTACGTTATGAAATGCACAGAAAAAATTGAAAAATATTTTTTTAGGAAAACATATTAAAAATTTTGAGTTCATAGCTAAATTTTTGATATGTTTTAAAAAAAACTCCAAATTTTATTTTTATGTAAAATTCAGAGTTTTTAGGGAAATATTTAATAAAGAAAAGTCTAAAAGAAAATGTGGTTAAAATCATAAAAATTTTTATTTTTTTCTAAAAAATTAAAAAACAAAAAAAAAATTTTTTTTCCAGACTCACTCTCATTTTGTTTGAATGTATTCACTAATACATTCAAATAATTTTATGTCATGGCCTGAAATATTGTACGCTGTGATATTATATATAAAATATTGAAAAAGTTTCAACTTACTAGGATTCATTAAATCGTAATATGTGAAAGTTTGAGAAGTTAAAGTACCAATTTGATATAAATGATTTATGTAAGCACATAAATCTACTTTAAATTTATGACGAACTTCCTTAATTTCGCTATCCTGATTCTACAAATTTAAACGATTATTGATTAAAATTATAGGATCTAATATATATACACGAAATGGTTATTAAACTAATATTTTATTATTGTATTAATCATACCTCTTTCAATAGTTTTGTTGAAAATCCAAATTGTTCTAAATAATGTAATAGAATGTTTGTTAATATTGTCGCATTTGGCATCTTTAAATCTGATTCTCTTATTTTAAATGGAATTACATTATTCCATTCACTGGCAAATATTTTATATGTTCCCATGTTTTGATCCCTTATTTTTCAATTTTATTTCTAACAAATTTTACTATTTTTAAATATTAAGTTTATAATTTAATTAAATCAGTTAAGACTGAAAATAAAATATTTTAAATTAAAATATGTATCAACAAAATGCGGCAACGGCAAATTAAAATTTATACAATTTTAAATTAAAAATAAATGTCAAATTGGGTGTCACTTTCACAATATACTTGACAGCCAGTGTTATGCCAATTGCCAAGTTCCATTTTCAAAAAAAATGCTACCAACATTTTAACAAAATATTAAATTAGTATTACCATGATTATATATTAAAAATAAATTAAAAATAAATGAAAAAAATATTAAATACCGAGTTTTCCTAAATAAAAAGTAAGATTGTAATTAAAAGTAGTAATTTGTGTTTTAATTAATCTTGTGTATGTACGGTTCCAAAAATTTAAAATACTTACATAATATTTTATTAGAAAGTTGTGAGTAAAACCTATTTATGTACATATTTTTTTGTTTAGTATTTTTGAAGTAAAAATTAAAGTGTTTTATAATTATTTAATTAACCTAATAATTTTATTAAATATCGAAAATAAATAAGAGTAAATATAAATATAACGGCATGCCTGAAATAATTCAAAAAATTGTAAACTGGCAGCACTTACCATAGTTTAAATTCTTGCAGTACTGTACTGTCAAATCAAATGTCATGTCACTTTTAAAATCTGAAAATTGTTGAATAAGGAACTAAACTCGGAACAAATTTTGAATTGTTGTTGTGGGATCCGTGTCTACTTTAATTTAAGCGGGAAGAAAAAATTTTATAATTTTAATTTAAAAATTAATTAAATAAAAAAAAAAAATGTCAGCAAAACGTACATTGCAAAATATACCAAATGGTGTTTCACCGAAGAAACAAAAAATTGATGGATCTTCAAATTCATTGAATAGATTTTTGTTTGCTGGACAAGATTATTCAAGACAATTTTTTAATCTCTACACCTATCGCTTAGCCGAAATGACATCTTTATTAAAGAAAAAAGTAGTTGAAAAATGGGGTAAGATAGATTTAAAGTTTGGGTGCATATTGAAAATACATTGCAATTATTTTAGGAACAGAAGTTCCAATTAAAAAATTATGTGAGCTACGTGAAGATGATGTATCAAAATGCATTCTAATTGGTACAATATTTAAACATCAAGTAATTGACTTAGCATTATATTTTAAATAATTTAATTAAAATCAGTTTAAATTTAAGCGATTAAAACCAAGTATATTACGTGACATATCTGAAGAAAATCAGCTTGCACCTCAACCACCCAGAACATATTATGTTAGTGAAAACGATAAATTAATTTTGGAGGATGAGTTACAAAGAATTAGATTAATTGGAAAAGTTGAAGTTCATAATTTGGTAACGGGTATTGTTTGTGCGGTAAAAGGTAATTTTATATTATTAAATAGATTTATTAATAAAAAAATTGTAATCCAAAAAAACTCAAAACTCTTTTTTAACATTAAATGATACATCTATATTTCGTTGGATGGCATCAAATATTAAAGGAAAAAACAGTAAGTGAAGTGAAGCTATTTGAATGTTAACAATTTTATTTTATTTAACATATCATATTGGCTTATATTTACGTTTTAATTTTATTATTTATTTTATATCACAATCACACACTTCACACAAAATTTATTTGTTATCATTGGATTAAATGCACAAAAAAAAAAATTAATATAAAGTATTTGTTGACATAAAATTAGATAAATGAAACGATAAAATTATGTAAAAGGTAATTGTAAATAAAATATAAGTATACCTATATTCAAACATTTTAATTGTAAATAATAACAAATAATTAATCATTTAAAAATTGGAAATACCATTACAAACATATTTTCATTTCGTTATTTATATATATGTATTTTATTTAATTTCGTTTGGTTGCTGTATAAAGAAACAAATAATTGTTTTTTATAAAAATATTTAATTTTTTAATAATTTTCCATTAAATTTTGTCAAGGCTATGTAGAGAGCGATGGATTTTTTGAAGTTGAGGATATAATTTTTTATGAGAGTGGACCACAGAAACCGTTGAAAGAATTGAATGATTCATCCATTGTTGTTTTAATTTCTGGATTTGATCAGGTTCTAATTAAAATATACATTTCTATTTTAATATACTTATTTTATTATTTTGAAAAATTTTGATATAGTCCACAGCATTAATGCATCCTCAATCAGTAGAAACATTACAAAAATGGTTAAATGGTAAAGTAAAAAATTATGAAAACGCAAAAAAATACAGCATTTCCAATGTAGTTCGTATTATATTTGCTGGTAAGTAATAAAATAAAATATTCAAAAACCTTCTTTAAATAAAAATATTTTTTTTTATAAATAACTAGTTTATATTGATTTTAGGAAATTCTATAAGATCAACGCCTGAACCAAAAATCAACTCATTACAAGCAAAAAAAACTGATGTTCCAAAAACTGTGGAATATGCAAAAGATTTTGATAAATGGATGTCTGAAACCTGTACTACAATACCTATTGATATAATGCCTGGTGAATATGATCCAACCAATTTAATGTTACCACAACAACCATTTCATAAGTTTATGTTTCCATTATCATCAAAATTAAAAAATTTCAAAAGTACAACAAATCCATATGAAATAGAAATATCTGATCGTTTAATATTAGGAACTTCTGGACAAAATATTATTGATATTACAAGAACATCAAAAATTGAGGATACTTTAGAAATTTCATCAAATATCATTAAATGGAGTCATATAGCTCCTACATGGTAAACATAGAAATTTTTTATTTAATTATAATTTTCTAACAATTATTGTTTTTTAAGCCCCGATACATTAGCTTGTTACCCATATATTACAAATGATCCATTTATTTTGAAACAATGTCCACATATTTATTTTTCTGGAAATATGAAAGAATTTAAAACAAAAATATTGGAAGGTAAAAAAATGTTGAAATTTTTTATTTGCTTATACTAATTTAAATTATTATAGGACCAAATTCATCTAAAACTCGTATTATTTGTGTTCCGGCATTTACCGAAACACAATCAATAGTTGTAGTTGATTTAAATACACTTGATTGTGAGGAAATTAGTTTTAAAATAAAAGAAGAAGAATAATTAAATTAAAAAAGTTTATGGAATAAATAATGTTATTCAATTTGTTGTTTAATGTATGAAATGTATACAAAACATTCTAATCTAATCGTATAATTATGCTTATTTTGTAAGTTAATTTTTTTTTTTTATATGAATTACAAACGTATATGAAACTTTAAAGATGGTTTGTTAGACGCAAAACCAAGTAAATATTAATTAAAAAGCGTAATCAAAGTTTAAAAAAATTAAGTTAAAAATTTTTTTTAATAAAAAACAAATTAGCTTGCAGTAAAAATGATAGTTGTTGTTATTATCCCGAAAATTAATTTTAATGATAGATCCAAAGATCTAAAAGAATTTTTCTGATACTTCAGGGCAAAAACAAAATTTTAATTAGAATGAAAGTAAGAAAAATTGAAGCATTTATAAAATAAAATAAGTAATAAACAGGTAAGAATTTTATTTTATTTGAAATGAAAACAAATTCAACACATATATAAAATAGCACTTTCTTGGTGCAACGCATTCAATAGTTTTGTTTTATTTTATAAATTAAAACACATAATATTTGTTATTACATAAGATTTTAAAGCTTATGAATATCTTGCAATCTGAAATGTAAAGTTATGATACACACTCTCATTTGTTACCTCACACGTACAGCCTGCCGTCTTTGCAATCCAATACTGTTTTCTATTAAAGAGTTTAATGATAGTATCTTACAACAATGTTATCTCAATTTATCTAGCTACAACATAAATTTTAAATAATTTTTTTAATTTCATTAACTTTTCTATTATTTTTGGCATTCTTTAAAAAAAATATACTTTAAACTAATACCTATAAAATACCTCTTAGTAAATTTGTACTAAATTAGAAAATTGTTGCAAAAGTTTTTGGCAAAGCAATAATTTCGTATATTGCTTTGTAAATAAAAGCGTTAAAAAAATCATTTGAATTAATATTTGTTTTATTTAGATTCATTCTTTTTTTTTTGTTAAATATTTATTTCTACATAATTTGACATTTTTATAATTGATATACTTATTTTTTCTTTATAATTTACATTTTGATTTTTAGTGGATTCGAATTTTGTATTTTTAAGTTTTAAATTTCCAAATTCCAATAATATATTTTTAAATGTTCTTTGTTTTTATCAATTTTATATAATTAATAATATAATCACAATTTATTAATTAAAAATATATAAGTATGTAATATTATATAATATATAAGTTATAATATAATTCCTAAAGTTTAAATAATTTAATTTAAAATAAAATCGGCGAAAAATAAATAAAGTTTTTTAAATTTAATTTGGTTGTATATATTATATTATTTATTTCATTATTTATTGGGCTATTTAGTGGGCTGTATAGGAAAGTTCGTTTGAAAATTCTTCACTCTAAAGTAAAAATTCACATTTTTTGAGAAAAAAAATATTAGAAAAAACTCTTTTATTAAGTGAAGCATTTAGTAAATCGTTTTTATCATTAAGTTTATAATTTTTTTCGTAGTGTGACTACGTAGTAAAACGACTTTTGCGTTATCTTGCAATAAAAATGTGAACTGCTTTAAACGTCTTCACATTAAAATGGATTAGAAACATTTTTGTAATTATAAAATTTGTAAGTTTTTGAAAAATTGATATTAAATTTAAAATTATATATATAGTCGTAAAAAGAATATTAATATTCTTTCTAGACATTTAAAATGAAATAAACTAAACCAAATGCAGAAAAGAAAATATTAGAAGTTGAAACTTCTCTCGTCCTTTGTCTTATGTAATTTCTTTACTTTAAAATTAAAATGTTATAAAGTATTTTTAATGTATGTAAGATATCATTTTGTTATGTATGTTTCCATTTAAGTAACCTTTGAAGTAATGAAAAAAAGTTCTAATCCACAGTTTTTATGATAATTTATGAATTCATGTTTAACTTACATATTATATTATTTTTTAATTTTTAGATATTAAATGGGGTTTTTTTTTTTATTTATTCAAAATTACATTGATATTAAGATTGTTAAAAAGTAATTTTATTATTTTAAATTTTAAGACATTTTGAATTTAATTTTTTTTCATTTAAAGCTATTATTATTATGTTTTTAATTTTTTCCAGTTCAATTGACAAATTGATGAAATTGACTAATTTTAATATTAAATAAAAAACGTTACTGGAATTCATTAATATCTAACAATATTTTAAATAAATTTTAATTAGAAAAAGTGTCCCAAATTATGTACTTTTGAAAATTTTGGACTTTATTAAAAATCAATTCTCTTATTTTTTAAATAAAGTTTTCAAAAGTGATACTTGAAAAATTTCGTAATTAAATGTTATCTTTTATCTATAAATTTTATTTAGTTTTATGGAAAAGCATTTCCATCTGATTTTCATGTCCTATAAAATTTTCGTAAACTCTGGCAAACACTCTTTTTTAAATGTACCATTTGACAATCATTAATAAAAAAAAAACTATTCAAGATTTTTGTATTTTAATCAATTTGATTAATTTATAGTTAAAATATTCCATTAAATTTGAATCACTTTTTCTCTATAGTTCTTTTTTTTTTGCTATGCAATATAAATTTTATATAAATTTTGATATAATTTTATAATAAAAATAATTAATTAGAATTTGTTGATTGTGTGTGGAAGAACTTATTTTGATATTTTTGATATTTGTTTTTTTTTTTGACTAATTTCTAAATTGTCTTTAAATCCCCCTCTGTCTGTCTGTACAGTAGCTATGTTGTTTCGTAATCTTCCATTCTTTGTTTTTTATTTTATTTTTGTTTATTTATTGATGTATCTAATTTTTCACTTCATCATATTTTTTTTAATTTTATAGTTGTTTTGCATTTATTTTAATTTTAAACACTAAATTAATATTATTATTAAGTCTGCTTATTACATAAATATGTATTTTTTAATTCATTCTTCTAATTTATATTTTTATATTATAAATTTAATAATTAAATGACATCGTTGAACATATTGTTTTTTCATATGGTATTGTTTGTGCTTTTAATCTAATTTGTGATTTTCTTTGGGCCATTAATGCCTCATATTCAAGTCCTTAATTAATGTTTCACAGTAAGTGTATATATATATATATAAATTTTATTTTAAACATTAAATTTTATATTAATTTTTTGCATGATGAAAATGTTGAGTTATTTTTTGAAAATTAATATTATTAAAAAATTTTTGTTGTTGATCGATTTAATTTGTTTGTTTTGATGCACAGTGTTTTGTGGTTTTAGTTATTTGGTAATTAATAAATTGTTTCATATATATGTAGAAAGAAAGTTGTCGAAAAGAAAAAAACAATTAAAAAAAAGAAAATTTTTCGGTATTATTTTTTTATATATATATCTATATAAACATATATATTAAAAAAAATTGTTAAATATTATAATTAGTAAATTATTATATTTTGTAAAAAAAGAATGGTATCATTGAAAACTATGCGGTTTAATATTTTTATATACAGTCTGATTCCCCCAAGTTCTCTCTTGTTTGCTAAAAATGTAAAATGCAAAAAAATTTTTGGGGAAAACAAATTTTGGCTTTAAATTTCAGTACCCGAATTACGACCTAATATCAAAGCGATTGTAGATTTTATTATTTAATATATTTCATTGATATTTTCGATCAGTATCCATTCCTGAAAAGAAAAACTTTATGGTCGTAACTCGTGGACTGCATTTTTTCTTTACATTAAATGTTTTATCAGTGCGGAATGATTATGTGAAATATTTATTTTTTTTATTATATGGCATATACTTAATTATACATATGTATAAATATGTTCTATTAAAGTTTTAAGGGTTGTTTAATAGTAAAAAGTTTAAGAAAAGGCTAGTAAAAAGTGATATATTCGATATACAATGAAATAGCAACCCTTAATAATTATATGATTAAAATTCTTAAAGTTATGAATGAATCATGATATTTCTTTTTATAGTTTTAGTTTAATTGTGAAACGTTCGAGTATATAATATTATATGTATATATTTTAAAATTCTTAAAAATATAGAATCATGCAAAATTCTTCTTTATTTTTTAATTTATATTTAATTTTTTTCTTTAATATTATTTTTTTTTAAGCATTTTAATAAAATGTATTTTATTTACAAAAATGGATGGAGTTTATTATGAACAATATTCAGAATTATGAATATTAATAGTCATGATTTTATATATAATTTCATGATCTCTATATATAGAAAATCGAATAAAGAATTAATGGTGAGAAAAATTGCAATTTATGAAATGGATTTTATTCAATTATTCTTTAACTGTAACCATACCAAATTTTGCAGTTAAATATATGTATATAATTCAAAAAGTACTGATGAGTACTGTTCTTTAATTCAACAAACCAATTTTGCCATGAATATATTTTAATTTAGAATATTCCTGACAGTAATAGTCGAACCTTTTTACTATTCAAGTTTCAATACCTTTAATTTACATGTTGAATAATTTTTTTTTCATTAAAATTTTCCAAATTACCTCTTATTATAAAAGTACGTGATATTCTTCATTGCTTTATTATAATTAACTTCCTTCTCATTGAAAATTTCGATACATATTATGAATTATAATTTTAATTTAATTTTTTTTTGATAAGTTAGAAGACAATGACATGAATGTTGAAAGAATAGTGTTAAAAAGAAGAATAGAAATAATTTTTTTTAACAAAATGTTATTCACAAAAATTTGATTAAAAAAATGTTCATTCACATGGTGTGTGTTAAAACATTCTCATGAAAAATTCTAATTAACAATTAAAAAATAAATTAAACAACAAATTTAATGGTAAAGCAAAAAACAAAAAAATTTTTAAAAATTTAAATCTATCAAAAAAAAAATCTACAGTATTATGTTTTTAAATTATACTATAATCTATCCCAAAATTGGGGTACTTTTATTAGCTTGATCTCCACTTCCACTAACACATGTTGGTATTGCATTTGACCATTTTCCATTCCGTAAACATTTTAACATTTTGGCGCCACGTAGCTCTAAACCAGCATCACATGTAAATGTTATACTTTCGCCAATTGCATAATAAAATTTAACTGAGGACATTCGACCACTGATTGCCGTACCAGGATATGAGCATGCTTGTACGCATTTTGGTAAACCACCTGACCAACGTCCGTTATCTTGGCAGGCAATTATTGGTTGACCTTGCATCATATACTCTGGATTGCAATTAAATTGGACGACATCACCAGCTCTATATGGTGCACTACCTTGAGCATATCCTAATTATAATTTTAGAATAAATTAATTTATGTACTTATTGATTAATAAAACATTTTAGAATGAATAAATGTATAAGACAAAAATAATTTTCGATTAATTAAATATAGAAATATAAATAATAGTTTTAAGTATTTGGAAATTTAATAAATAAAAAAATTGTAGTCGTATTTGCACATACCATTTTGTGGTGCACCAGGATTATCACATTGTACTTCAACACATGATGGGAATGGTGTTGACCATTCGCCAGATGGTAAACATATTGATTCAGCACTACCGCGTATACCATAGCCGGATGGACATGAAAATGCAGCCCGTCCACCAACTTCACGTGATAGTACTGATACACGAATTGGAGAGCTCTCATTGGCCAAAATTGGTATATCACCGCATTCTACACTTTCACATACTGGCAATGGAGCACTCCAATTACCAGATGGCAAACAAATTAATTCAGATGCCCCAATTAAAGAGTTACCATTTGAACAAGATAATTGAACTCTAGCACTTAATTTTGTATCATTACTATTCACGATTAGTCCTCGTCTCATTGGTATGTCAGGACAATTAATTGCTTTAACAAGTATTTCAACTGCGTGTTCATGTCTGGCTGGTGTTGCACATGAAAATGTGCCAGAATCTTCTTCTACAGCTTCAATTATACTTAAACGGTATTCAAGATTAGGATCACGAGCTTCATCAGTTACCCATCCTTCAGGATATTCTCTTAAAAGTGAAAAACAAATTTATTCAAATAAACATATGGAGTCAGGGAAATTTCCAATTAACCTATTTTCATGGCTAACATTCCATTTTGGTACACCGAATCGTCGCATCCATAAGCATTCCATATGAACTGTTGTACCAGGATAAACAATTAATTTACCATCGTTACTTTGAGCGATTGGGCCATTCTCATGCCGAAACAATATTGTAGGAGCTTTTTCCACTATTTTTTTTCGAAATTTAAAGTTAATTTTTTTTTTTTATAAATATTTACAATAATTTTCATTTTAGACAAATTAAAACGTTTTTTTTTTCCAGAATGAAAAATGTAAGTGGGTAAGAGTTTAGTAAGATGAGCAGAGAATCTAAAATATTTTGTTTTATCCGAATAAATTGATTTGATTTTCTCATTACAATAAGTTCGAATATTTAAAGAATGTGCATTATTTTAAGAATATATTCCGACTCGATCTGCTCATTTCTGACTGGACTCTAACTTACTTGCATAATCATTTTCTTGATTCAGGCCCAAACATTGTGGTTTGATTCCGGTCCACTCAGAATGAATGCAAGTTCTTTCATTACTTCCAACTAAAGCGAATTTTCCAATATCAACGCACCTAAAAATGTAAAACGCACCTAAATTATATAAATAATTTCTTTTGTGGTAAAATAAAAACACTCTAATCACCTTGAAATAATAGTTGCACCAGGTGGGAACTCCACATATTCTTCACGTATTTCTTGGTCGTTATAGAAACTAACAACATTTGGTTCATTGTTTCGGAATAAACAAGTTCCATTCTCTTTAAGAAAAAAGAGGTTGCTGAAAAAATGTATATTCTACTTATTTAGAAGAGGAACGAATCTCACCACAACTGTACGCTCTACCAATCCAATTACCATCCTCACATATAATTTTCCAAGTATTACGTTCTCCAGCATGTCCAGCAATACAATTGAACAATATCTCTGTTCCATGAGCAAATCCTTCTTCGTCTTCCTCATCTACTGGCTCTCCATTCCTAAAAAAAAATAAAAATCGTCATCGTCAAAGAAGAATTTACAAGAGGTTTTACAATTGAAAATATATTTACCTATAAACTAAATAACCTTCTTTTTCTTTCATTGGTCTTTCACAGTCCCTTCCGCCTGCTTGCGACTGACCATCTCCATTTTCTGTTGTATTACTTACCTCTTTTGGTGTATAAAGACCGATTTGGGCTTTATTTAATGGTGTTCCTTTAACAGGTCCAATATTCAAGAGACTATTCAAAGGATTTTCCCCATTTCCAACAAACTCAGCCTCACCTAAATATTCTTCTCGTGGTTTCTTGGTTCCAATTTCACAATGTATTGTATTGGGGGACATATTTCCCCTATTACAAACCATTTGAATTGGTAAATTATTTGTTGGATTATCACAATGAACAGTCACTGAACTTCCATGTGCTATAGTTAGACCAGAACGATAACCACCCTTAAAAATTTAAATTTTCTCATGCAGTTAATTTTGCTATCACCATTTTATAGAATCAGTATCTTACTTCATAAATAATATTTGGTATTGAAGGTAATATACATGGTAATGGGAGACATTCTGGAAAAGCAGGTACAGACCAACTTCCATGAACACATCTAAGTTGTGCTGCACCCTATAAAAATAGTTTAAATATGAATGTTTAAAATTTCATTTGTAAGTGAAATAGTCTTACTTGAACATTATATCCTTCTTCGCATTGGAATGTGATTATTTTTTCATTTTCAATTTCTTCGTATGGTATTAATGGTCGTAGTTCTGGATTATCCCTTAACATGCTTGGTTCTGGTTCTACCTCAAAATATTTTCCATGTTCCGTTGAAGGAACCGAACATGGAGCTAAAATTTTAAATAATATTTTTTTTTAATTAGAATTTTAGATCATTACAATACAATATAACTTAAGAAAATATTACCGGATTGACAAATAGGTTTTTGTGGTTTCCACATTCCACGAACACACCTAGCCGTTGCATTCGGATTTCTTATATTTAATTTAAAACCGGGATTGCAAGTTATTAACAATATTGTACCAGCTGTTGTTTTTCCAGGTGTTTTTCCCGGTCTTAAAAGAGTAACATTTGAAAAGGAATCCCAATCTAAATCTTCACAAGGACCACGTGGCACACCTTTTTTTTCTTCTTTCTCTTCATCTTGTTTACCATCGTCTTTGCCATCGTCAAAATCACTTCCTGATACTTGTCTTTTACGTCTTCTTACAATTTGTGCTTTTAATTGTTCGATAAGAGTTGATAAATCTTTAGCATTTGACGCGTTATTTTGAATTGCATTCTTCACAAAATTTCTAAGTCCATTATCATCAATTTTTTTTGGTGATTTAACAGAAAAATAATTCCTTGGCAGGAAATTGTCTACTGATTCTAATTCTGATTCCAATTGTGTTGTTTTTTCGGTTGTTGGTTCCATAGTTGTAGTACGTTCTTCTGGTGGTAAATTTTGATTTATATCTGGTATAGCTAGTTTTATTGTTTCAGATTTATTAGAATTTGATAATATTTCAGGGTTCTCAGAATCTTTAGCAAATTCTCCTAAATCATTTGAAGCAGTTCGTGATTTATGTGTTACTCTATATCGTCCTATATTTTCAGTAGGATTAGTATAATTATGATACCATCGACCATCTTGTACTTGAATTTTTTTTGTTGGATTACTAATACCTTCCAGGTATGGATATGAATCATGTGTTCTAGGCTTATTATAACCTAATAAATTCTTAACATAATTTTGATATTTTTGTTTGATTTTTTGAAAATATTTTGAATATGCTAAATCTAATTCATTAGGTTCCCGACGTACTCTACGATATGATCTTAAATTATGTAAATTTGATAACATACTTTTGTACAATTCATCACGTTTAGACATTAAACTTCTTTTATATTTAAGAATTGGATAAAAACTACCAAATATTCTGGTTTTTCTATGGAACATGTCTTCATCTATACTTCGTTTTCTTCGGGCAGATTTAGTTTTTTCGTTATTTATTTGCTTTTCGTATTCATCTTTTAACCAATGATTTAAACGTCTTGCATTTTCTAATAAATATTTTGAACGCAAATATCGTATACGTATTGAACGTCTACGTCTAGTCCATCTTAATCTTGGATGTTGTCCTAGAATACATTGAGGTAATTCTTCGGGTCTCCATTTACCACCAACACATGTTGCACCTGGTGGACCAATTTCTAAAACGTATCCTTTATCACAATCGTACATAATCTGTTTATTGTTGGCTATTTTTTTAACATAAGGTCTGTAATCATACAAGCCCATATTACCAACCAATAGAACTTTTCCATTTTCAACATAGCCAGGAAACGAACAATAAACTTCTTGACAAGCTGGTGTATTACCAGTCCAATTACCAAATGAACATGTTAGAACCCAATCATCTAAATTTGTAACTTCTTTACCATCCGGTGTTGTTAAATTAAAACCATCTTTACATTTAAATCTAGCTTTCATACCATGTTCAGTTTTTGGCGCTAATACCATACCATTTTTCGGAGGTCTTGGCATACTCTTACAACGTGCTGGTATACATCTTGGAATAACGCTCCATGTTCCATTATTACATGTCGGTGGATTTAATGAAGATGATGGAAATTCATAATTTTCATCACAAATAACTTCCAGTTCTGTGCCATGTTTAACTTTACCAACAGATGTTATTACCATTGGTGTTGATACAGTTGTTGCATTTTCATCTGGTACAATTTCAATTGGTATTACATGTCCTTGTGATATTGTTGGAACAATACAAGGTGCTAGACATTCTGGTACAGGATAACGCCATTTACCATCTACTTGACAAACAGTTGATGAATGTCCTTGAATTAACATTTCAGGATGACAACGAAATATAATACTGGCACCTAACCCTGTACCAGCTTCAATATTTTCTAACCAACCATTATAAAGAACACCAGGATGGCCACAATTTATTTCTGAATAATATTTAAAATAATGAATACAAAAATTTTAAAATATTCTAAACATAAATTTTGTTTACCTTTACATTGTGGTAATGACCCAGTCCATTTTTTATCAGCTCCACATCGTCTTGAACTTTCACCAATTAATGTGTAACCGTATCGACATTCATAGCTTACCACAGAATTATAGGAAGTTGTTGTATAAATTGCACGACCATTTTTTGGAAATTCTGGTGTTGGACAGACCACAGATGTCACCACTAGATTTTATAAATCAGACATGACAGAAAACTATTTTTGGATTTCAGAATATTGAAAGGGTTATTTAAAAAAAAAATTTTTTTTATTAAAAGTATAACAATTCTCTAAAACTGGAGGGCAAAATTTGGTTTTTTGAAATCCTAGTCAAATATAAAATAATGAAGCAACTTGTTGGTGTTATTTTTCGTAGCCTCATAGGATTTGGGATGAACTTAAGAGAGAGAAAAGGACAAATGCCATAACATAACAGGACATTTCCCGTTAAAATAAATAATTTCCTAAAAAGCTGTAAAAAGCCTTGCAAAATAAAATAAAAGAAGCAATAAAATACATAAGCTTGCCAACTGAACAAAAATTGTGCAATTATATTGAAAAAAAATTAAGGAGTTTACTTATTTTGTGGAAATTAAAATTTAAAAAGTTTCTTTTTTTCTTAGAATAAATATTATTTTGTTTTTTAATTTAATTTTTTTTTTTTTTAATTTAGTACTTAAAATAATAGCTACCGCAAAATGTTGCAAAATTACTTTTAAATTTAATTTAATTTTATTTTTAAATTAATATTTTATTTTAAATTTTTTCAAATATTTTTTAATTAATATATATTTTTATTTTTAGATTGGCATGCTTATGTATTTGCAACAAAATTTTCCTTCTTTTATTTTAGAAAATAAAAAAAAAAATTTTATATAATAAATATAAAAAAAAATAATAATGAAATAAGTAAATAAAACAACCATTATTAAATTTTTGCGGTAACTATATTTTATTTACTAATCCATTTAAAATTAATTTTGTTTATTTTTTTTTATTTAATTCAATTATTAAATTTAATTATGTAATCAATTCAGATATTAATTTGTAATTAAATATATTTATTTTAATTTAATTATATTTTCAACTTTTAATGTAATTTATTAAACTTTTTTAATTATTTTTACACTATACCTCGTTTTACGTCATAAATTGATTTTGTATAATTAATAGGTTTTTAAATTCACACTTATTTTTTACAAATCAATTTGATAAAGTTCTTTGGAACTAATAATTTAAGGTGTTATGTGCAAAAACTTGTTAAACAAAACTTATTGTGAATCAAGGTATATTGGTGTATATTTTAACATGTTTTTTAAGGGTTCTTACACTATCATTGTAAATTGATAAAGTTATGTAATTGAAATTTGGTGTATTAAGTGATTGATTGTAATAATTTAAAAATGCTTAGTTAAAATAATTTTTACACCTAAGCTGAGTATTTGATTTAAATATGTAATTTTAAAATGGAATTTAATGTAAGACATGTATGTATGTCATATTGAAAATCACTTTTTTAGCTTACAATTTACTTTTGTAGATTTAACTTAAGCTTGATCGGTCATAAGACAATTATTATATTGAATTATTTTCTAACTTTAAGATTATACTAGTGCCAACTATTGCTCGAAATTCGAGCGATTGTCGAACATAAAATAATTGAGCCGCAATCGGCAATTTGCGACCGCATAAGGTGATTAATATATTTGGTGCACTCTACATCACCAATTTTATAGTTATATAAATTAATGATAGAGCGTGCAATTTGTATAAATTATCTCGAATTTGCATTATATTAAAGTTTTATAACTTTATTTTAATTTTGTTGCGAGTATTTTAAGAGTTTAGTTAAAAATGCATATCAATTTGCATGGATTGTGTAAGACACCCTTTAGATAAATTTTAACTTTTTAAATTTTATTATTTTTCTAAAGACACAAACATTTAAATGCAGAATATTGTTTTTTCTTTGTTGTATTTTTTGTTTTTTTAACAGGATCTACTTATTTACTATATGATAAAAATTTAATCACTTATTAATTTTTTTTTAATATTGAATAATAACTTTAAATGGACTTTCATTGGAGTAAGAGAAAAAAAAACTTAAACCTTTTTATTAACAAATTTTTAATTATAAATTATGAGAAATTTAAATGGATTAATTAATGTTTTAATTAATAGATATTATTAAATTGTACCGAATAAAGTAAATAAAGTAATTAATAATAATTTATGTAATATAAGTAAGATAAGATATAAGTTTTTTTTTAGCAGTGGGAAATCTTTTTATTTTGATTTTAATTTTTAATTTAGAAAAGTCTATATTGAAAGCTTCTTCGGGGTAAAACCCACGGGGAAATAGGAAAATATACTAATTCAGTATTTTGTTTTTTGATCAATTGAAAAATTGTGATTGACTATGACTTTCCCATCCCAAACTATGACTTAAGATCAATAAATTAGTAATTAAAAAATTTTACTAAGAAACTTTCTATTAGGTTCAAAATTATGTAACATATATGATAATTATGAAGTGTTTCTATATTATTGAATAATAATAGAATACGCAAATTAACTTTGGGTTAGTCATTGTTTATATTGCTAAGTAATTGATTAAAAATGACACAAAAGTAAAAAACTTTTAAAGTAAATAATGTGTAAAAAATTTTTAAGATAGTTCACATTTATTTTAGATTAAGATAACAACATTTTCGAAAATAAAAAGGTTTATAAAAGTTCAAAACTCAATTTTTGCTTTTACTAAGTTTAAAATTTTTGGGTAACCATATTATTTTCTAAGTTTTTTTATTTCAATTTTAATTCAAAAATAGCATAAAATTGAGAAAAATGAAATCCAAAAATAAATCTAATCTAAACTATACAAACTAGGAACTTTTTAGGAACCAGTTCGAAAATTATTCAATTTAATATTTCTTAAAATAATTGATTATTCACAAAATGAAATTTAAATAAACTATTTAAAATATAAATTATACTTATCCCTCAATTTTTGAGCTTTTACCTTAAAGGATTTCAAGAATAATACTTTAAATTCTACATTTAATTTATCAGATAAGATGTTGTGTCAATCAAGGGATGAATATTTTTTTTGGAAGAACAACAATAAGTTTTTGAATTAAAATTGGTATAAAATAAACGATGTAATAAATAAAATGAAATACAATACACGATAAGTTGTTGAGCAGACAATTTCAAATTAGTTGGAAAACCTATATTTGTTTAATATAAGTTTTTCAATATTTGTTTAAAATTAAAGATTTTCTTTTATTAGTCACAGTAGTATTAATCATTTCTTAAAGTTTTTTTTTTAAATACTAATGACAATTACTAATCGAATGGATAATCAATTGCTGTAGTTAAATGCAATTTATTTAAAAAATGTGAAATATTAGTTTTTGAAGCTGGTCACCTTCAAATTTATAATTAATTATTCCTATATAGATTCAGAGTAAAATTGAATTTTTAATAATATTAACTAGAAAAGCAACAGTTTTGAAAAGTAAGGTTGTTAAAAGAGCTTAATTTTAAGATGTTCTTCTTTTTAAGAAACGAATAAATGGCCACTCTAAATATTCTTAAAGTTTTTTCAATTCAAATAGTTTCAATTGTTTCAATTAAAACAGAATGTATATTTAAAAGAAGTAAATGGATATGTTGTTAAAAGATCTTAATTTTAAGGTGTTCTTCTTTTTAAGAAACAAATAAATGGTCAATTTAAAAGAAGTAAAAAATTGAGAACCATTATAATTTGTTATTATATACGCCGGCTTTAGATGCCAGTGCTTCTTTAATGCCGCTGGGTGCATTTTACCAAACATGGATTCCATTTCATCTTTTAAATACATTTAAGTTCAATAAGAAGTTTACAAATCGCTCAACGAAGTTCCAAAATCGTGTATAATATTTTATTTTTTTCATTTCTTGGTTGTTTTTTTTAAATTTTTGATAAATTTGTTAATTAAATTTTTATATATATGTATTTGTTCAGTTTTTTTTTTTCTAAAATTTTTTTTAATGTAATTAAATTCAACAATTTTTAGTTTTTAACTAGATTATTTTTTAATTAATTATACTTTAGTTATATACATTATACACAAAAAACAATTATTTAAATTTAATTTAAAATTTCAACGTTTTTTTTCTTTTTTTTTAATTAAAAACGAGTATATATATATTTATAGTTGTTTTAATTTGATTATAATGTTAAAATTTGATAGTTTTAGTTTTTAATTTTTTTTTAACTGGAAATTTGATAGCTATTTCCAATTTTCAAATATTATTTTATGTATATATATATAAATATATTTTTTTTTTTTACAATTCAAAGAGAACAAAAGAAAATTCCTAAATATTTGATTAATGTGATTTTGATTTAGATTTTGATTTTGTTTTAGTTTTCTCAGTAACAACAACAGACGGTGTTTTGATGTCCGTCGAATTACCAGGATTTGTTATTAAAGTTGCTATATTTGAAAATTTGATATATTTTATATTTAAATTTAAATAATTATTTAAAAAATAAATTTTAAAAAAAAAGATATATTTTAAAATAAAATTTTATATTTATAATATTCTATAAAGAAAAATGTATAGGTGAAAATAATTTAAATAATTATCTAAATAACTAAAAACACATTTTATTTTTAAATAATTGTATTTTATTATATACTTGAGGTGATATTTTTTTTTAAATGGTTCTTCAATAGTAAAAACTTTCATAAACCACAATAGACTTAAATCTTACCTTATTATCTATTTAAATTAATTTTTGTGTATAGGTGAGGATGCAGTTAAATATTTGTGATTATTCTCGCTGTAAAAGTTACTTCTCTTTACCCTTTCGATCTTCAAGTCTATATTTCGTACATTAATCCAAAAATGGTGTATGTATAGTACACATATTTTTACTTAGGGTCGCCAAATAACGCTGAGATGTTTTCATTAAGTTTGAAATAGAGCGATTTGTCTTAAGGTTTGGCGTATTACTTTTACGCCCAATCAACTCAACCATTGTCGTATATTGTTTGGTTTTAACAATGGTTTTAGAAATTCCTGGTAGGGACAGATCAGTTTTAAAAAAATTACAAAATTAGCGCCTCTAGAAAAACCTTTCAACGTAATACGAGGAGAGTAGTAGATGCTTATTTCTATCCTGTACGATTTACAGAAATTGGTTGTCTATCCGTACATATCGGTTATTGAATTATGTTTCATCTACTGTGTTTGCTTAAGTTGGTAATTTATATATTATGTACAATTAAAAAATTTTTAGAAGAAGTACATTATATATATTTTTATACTCATAATGTCGTCTCAAAAATCTTCCTTGACCATACATAATCCATATATTACAATCTCCTTTCCATTTCAATTCATTTCCTAACAAAGATCCCTGACAACAAACGGTTCTTTTGTATATAAAGTCTAGTTTGATTTCGAAAAGGGGTTATTTTGGCAATTTAAACAATTTTTCCAAGAAGTACAGGTTGGTTTTGAATAATTTCCATATATAAAAATTAATGGGAAATAAATAGATCTCTTAAAGGTCCTCTCATAATTATTTGTATATAACATGTACTTTAATCTTTGTAATATAAACGTAACCTGAATCATATTTTTAAGATAATTGAAAGTCAAACATTATTATTGTTTTGAAGATTATAAGTAAATTTTAATAATTTTGCCACAAAATATTATAATACTTTACCCATTTTTTAAAAGTAACATACTTCTAAGTACACTCACCATTTTCATGATAATTTAAGATAAGTACTTAACAAACTTATGTAATATTAATCTTATATAATATTATTATTTATTTTCAAAGAATTATCTCGAATATCATTGGACACTTATTAAATTTAAATTTTTTTTGGATTTGATTTTTTACCGCCTTTTTGACGCTGCGCTTCATAATAAGTGTTTAATTTTAATTGTAAAATATTAAGTAATAACAGTTGAAAAAAAATATTATTGTGCAATTTATAATCGCTTTAATCAAGATAATGAATATGATAATAAATGTTATCGTCCCCTAAAATTATTTAACAAGAAATATTTATGTATTCAGAATTATGACCTTTCAAATTTAAAATAATTATTTACTAATACTGAATTATTGAGACAATAGTAAATATTGCCTGATAATATTAATCCTTTGCCGATTTGACATTTGGATTTATTATTAAATTATTGTAATGAATACTATATTTTTTTATTATATAAAAATCCGACCAGGGTTGGAACCCGAGAATTCTCGATTGAAAATCCTCCACTTTACCACTGAGCTATCGGTCCGATTGCGCAAATGTTTTCGAAGTTTTACATTTAATATTGTTTATAATGTGTACCAAATGGATATTTTATGTATTCAAATGTATGAATATATGTTTAATTGAACTGTAGAATTCAGCTCTACGTTTTGTATTACACCATGTATTGACATTTTTAAATAGTTTCAAATATTAATTTAATAAATGATCATTGATCGGCAATGCAGTGATAGAAACATGTTACACATTTGTAAATGTAAGGAACGGGTTTTATAAATGAGAATAAAACAAGTCAGTTGGTTGTTGGCTGCTAGTACATTAGACGAATGTATTAATCAATAAATATTAAAGATTAAAAAATTATTAAAAATAATGTAATTATTAATTCAATAAAATTGAAATTTGCCATTGAACTTTTATTTTTATTACATTTATTTTAAATAATTAATAGGAGCACCCTAAAGATCTGCATTGTATTGTACAGGTTAGTTTTATCTACATTGTAGTATAAAGTAGTTATACTGTAGTTATACCGCTTTTATATCTATATTTTGAAGTCAGCCATTTTTTTTGAAATATTTTGACAACTTTCAAATTAAATTTAGTTTAAAAATTTATTTTATGCACCTGCCTGTTATATAATATGTATAGGTAACTCAATTTAAAAGTGCTTTTATATATTTTGTCAGCCATTTATATTTATTATTATACTTATTAGCTTAGGAGAATATTAAATTATAAAAATTAAATTTATTTATCATATTAAATGTCATTTTAACGTTTTCGACGCTTGGCATTGGGCTTGAAAAATTAAATGGTTACTTTTTTTTTGACATTTTTAAACTTCGATGCTACGCTCATTGTACTCAAGGCATCATAGTTAAATTAAACATTTTAATTATATTTATGACAGTGTTACCGCACCAATAAAAAAAAATGAGCTAAAAATATTAAAATTTTTTCGTTAGATTGCGTAATTAAAAAATAACAAATCTTATTTTTCTTTTTAAACAATAAAAAAAAACTTTAATAAATATATAAACTAATTAAAAATTAAACAATAACTTTTTTTTAATATGCTTATCACTACTATTTTGTTATCACATTTCAAAGAATGTTGTATTGAATTTTATCATATATTTTCTAATCAATAATATAAAATTGGGCTATTTTTGTTTAAAAGCATAAATTAAAAATAATTTAAAAAATTTAAAATTTTATGATACGTTTTAAAATTAAGTAGGTATGTCATAAAATACTGGAAATAATGATATGTTATGCTTAACTATGTATTACAAACATAATTTAAATTTAGAGCTTAAAATGTACTTAACAACAACAGTAATAATAACAGGAATGACAACAATTACATGATTTAGTTTTATCAGAATCATATTCAGATTTTAAATACATTGTTGATGAATTTGAAAATTGTATTGTATTTGATGATGAATAATTAATATATTCGGAATTTAAATCAGTATTTATTGCACCACTAATTGTATATATTTGATTATGATTTGTATAATTTGTTGTTTGATTAATTGTTGGTTGCTTATCAATAATATCAATTGTTTTTATTTCATTATTATTTTCATTATTAATTTCATTTTTATTTTCTTCTACAAATTTATTTTGATTTTTTTCATCATTTAATGGTATTATTATTGTAGTTATAGTTTTTTCCGCTGTTGTTGCTGTTGCTGCAATTGTTGTTGTTGTTATTGTTTCTTTTGCTGTTTCTGTTTCATTTGTTAAATTTAAAGAAATTAATTTTTTATCAATAATATCTTCCATTGGTATTTTTTCACTTTTACGATTTAATATATTTGTTGGTGAATATTTTTCAATTGTAGTAATTGGTTGTGTACTATCCCATTTTAATTGTGATTGATATTTTTTATATGATTTTGATTTTCTTAATACTGAATCATATGATGATGGTAATTTTTTATGATATATTTGTTTATGTACTCTTAATAAATTATTTGAACTAAATTCAACCGGACATTCATTACATTTATATTTAATTAATTCTAATTGTGGTAATTCTTTACTATTTTTATAATTATGATTTTTTTTACCTATTATTTTAATCATTTTTAATTATTTTAATTAATTACAAAAAAAAAACAAAAATAAAAAAATTTAGATCCGAAATGAATAATAAACGTTGTCAAATATGACCAAATAACTAAATATTTTTTTGTAAAAATATTTAATATATCGTATAACTTCAAAAGTTTTCCTCTTCATCAAACAATCGTTTTAAAAGTTTAGATAAGATAATTAAAAAAAAAAAGCTACTGATAACGACGCTGATTTATGATAATATTTGAAGATAATTTAATTTCGAAACAGATAAAAAGTACTTGTATACCTAATATTATGTTATTATAAATATAAAAAATTCGAAATCAAAAAAAAAAGAAAATATTTAAATGAAAAACAATGCACTTTGAAAATTTGAAGTATTATTTCATTGTACTTTGTTATCTGAATTAAGATTACAGCGAAATTGAAGGTTTGTTTTGGTCAACAATTTGAAAGATAAATAAGTATCATTTAGTATGATTTGAAATGTGATTTAGTTTACATTTGAGTTTCTTTTTTCGCACAAGTATGTACTTATATAGGAATTGAAATGGACTTGTTAAGGTGTTCTATTTGTTCGGTAACTTTTTCAATAAGTAAAGATTTACAATTTCATATAGAAACAATGGATAAAAAAAGTTCAATTTCATTTGTGGTTACAATTGAATATCCAATGAAAAAAGCATCGGCATCAGATGTAAATGAAGTGTATTTTTTTTTTAGCTATTACTGAAACAGCAAATAACTGCATCAATAAATTGTGCTAATATAACTTTATTGTTTTCAATAAAACGCTCAAAAGTCATCAAGGATTTGCAGGTTCCCGAAAAAGGGTTTTATTCTTTATATTTCATATCCTACATTTAGGAGCGGTAGAAAATCTCTTGTTTTAATGTATGGCCGCTGCCTGTTCGGTACCGGATACCGTTTCTTAATTAGTATGTCCTCGCGTTAGTTCATTGCGTTCTAACATTAGTTAATTGGATTCTGGTGTTAATTCATTGTATTATGGCGTTAATTCGTTTTTTTCTATTACAATTGACTTATGAATTAACGCCAAACTAAATGATCTAAAATTCATTTGGCGTTAGTTAATTTTGAATTCTGGTGTTAATTCATTCTGACATTAGTACGCAGAGCCCATAATTTGTACGTTTTTTTAGGACATGAAAAATAAATATTATTAAATACATCTTGTACATCAGAGATACCGCATATTCAGTTGAAATAGGCGCTTGTCTTGTTTTTATATATAATGATGCGATGGGAGTGCTGAAGTTGTTTTAGGAATATTTTTTAAAAGTTAAATATATTCAAAAAGTATTTTATTTTTTTTTTTATATCTTAAGTTCTCGTAAATTTTTATTAAAAATTTGATCACCTCAAGTTATTTAATAAAACACAAATAGTTATATAATAAATAAAAAACAATTAAAAAAATAAAAATCATGAAAATCATTTTTTTATAACTTACAAACACATGTAGGTAATTCTTTAGGTGTCCAATTTCCATCGGCTTGACAATAACGATCCTGTTTACCAACTAATTCATAACCTTCACCACAATGATAAGTAATACGACATCCAAAAGTATAACATTCTGTTGCATGCCAACCATTTGCTGGTTCTGGTGGTTGTCCACAGGATCGTGCTAAATCACAAAAGAAAATTCAACAAATTTATGTAGTATTTATAGAAAGCTTTATATTAATTTATTTCAAATTAAATTAAATTTCACTTACGTTCACATTGTATATCAGGACCATACCAACTGGCAGTACCATCAATTGCTAAACATTTAGCTCTTGGAAAACCATTTGTCTCATAACCATTATGACAATGATATTGTACAGTTGAATCTAAATCAAATGTTAATTGTTCGGGAAGTGCAGAATGTCTGGCATGTTCAATTGTTGGTGGTGTTAGACAATAAACTATTTTATAATAACAAAAAAAAAAAAAAACAAAAATAAAGGATATTCAAGGATTATGATTAAAAACTTACTATTTTGTTTACAAGCTGGTTCAGAACCTGCCCAATTTCCATCAGCTTGACATAAACGACTTGCTAAACCAACAACATGATAACCATGTGGGCATGTATATGTTGCTCTGCCACCAAAATGACGTCCAGATATTTGTACAGCACCGAGTGGTGGTTGATTTAATTCAGGACATTCACGATCTATCAAAAAAAGGATATGTGAGTATAGCACAGTATAGAATATAGTATAGTAATATAAAAAGGATTTATATTATTTCAATATCCTTTTTAATTTTTACTTTATTTATAAATGTATATTTTTTGGTTATACCCTAACTTTAATTTAATTATTTGCAAACTTTTATAAAATTTTATTTTATGTTTAATGTATTCAAATTTTATTTTAATCTAATAAAAAAAGAACCCTCCCTAACAACATTCCCAAAATAAAATATAAATTTTTAAATAATAAAATCCTTTAAACAACACACAAAAACAGCATAATAATTTTCTCATTGTTTGAAAAAAATCCTTTGTGGTTTTTTTTTAACCAAGGCAAACCATTTTTGTGTTTTTTTATAATTAAATTTTTGTTTTTCTAACAAAAGCTTAAAAAAAATTTTTTTGAAGGAAATATTAAAGTAAAAAAAAAAAAAAATTCAAGTTAATTAAATTCAGGTGAAAATTTATTTTATTTTCTGTTTAAAGATTTTATGCTTTTATTATACCTGGTTTTATGCATGACATCCCGCATGCTCCATCACAAAGACATTTCTTTTTTTTACTTTTACAATCTTCATCTGAAGAACACTTTCTAAGACATTTTTGATTTAATAGAGTTGCTTGTTCTTCATCACGTGGGCATTCAGTTGATGGTGAATTTCTAGGATTTTTATATATTCTACCATCATCATCAGCTTCTGATGATTCATCTTCATCATCCCATTCTTCATCTTCTTCGGCTTCTGTTGTTGTTGATACTTCAGTATTGGTTGGTATGGACAGTGCTATAGTAAAAAAAAGGAAAGAAATAATGTAATGCAAAATAAGTAATTAAAATTAAAATTTAATTTAAATATGAATATTTTAAAAATTTTGGAAAAAAAATTTATTTAATTTGAATTTATTAATTTAAACATTTATAATGTAATTAAAAAAAAAAACTATTCAATTGTTGGGACAAACTGTTTTGGTGTTACAAACTGTTCAGTTGATTTTCCTTGGTTCTTGAGATTTTAAATTGCATTTACATATTTCAAAATATACACATCTAATTAATAAGTTTAAGTATTTTATAAATTCTTAAATATATTATATTATAAATAAAACATACTAATTTTGTTTAAATCAATTCTAATTATCAGACTTTTGCTTAGAGCAAACATTTAGCTTATTTTTAAATTTAATTTAAAACAACATGAAGAACACTTTTAGTTAAAAGTCATACTAGATCAAAAATATCAGGTTAAATACTTGGCTTACGTGATAGTCTTGATCTACTATACTATCATCATTCACATTAGGTAGTAAGTAGGTTAGTAGTACAATAAATAGAACTATAATATTATAGAATAAAAATAAGTAAGTATGTTGGTTGGCGGAGAAAAAACTGATTTTAACATAAGGATTAGTGATTAAAACTGATTATAAATTAAGGCTAAACTTTAGTTGCTACACTCAACGCTTACTCCACTCAGCCATCGTCGCACTGTTGGGTCACTGACTTTGTTTTATAGATATCTTGTAGGCACTAAAACCTGTTCTAAAGGAATCAAACAACTTATGCCTCAATTCAAGATCTTCCAATGGAAAACAAGGAGGAAAACAGCTGCTCATCCCTTCACAGTTGATGGAAATTCGTTTGTCATACGCTTATCTCGTTTATGGAACCATATTCCACCAAATGCGTTCCCCAAAGTTGATAATGTATGTATGTACGATTTAACCAAATTTAAGAAGAACATTAACATCTTTCTTCTATATATCCCAACCAATTTTCCCAACCCCCCATAATCCAGAAAATCCAAAAAACTTCCACCATAATCCTAAATCCTTCCATATCCTCATCCCTGTAACCAAACTGTACATTTGTATTACAGGTTCCCTCCTAAAGTTTGGTTCAAAAGGGGTGTGGTTTTGGTGTTTTAAAAGCCTACACTACCCAAAGAAACACCGCATAATTCAATGGATGACTTTTGAGCTTTCCATTCCCACGTAAAAAAAAAATATATTCAATATTTATCAAAAGAACTATAAATAAAGAAATTAAAATCACAATTCTATCGAATATATATTTGTTTTTAACTATTCCTAAGCACCTGATAAAGTGAAGTGGTTCTTAGTACAGAATTGATATCTTTGAGATTGTCGTTAGAAGAACTGCAGTTGACTTTATGTAACATTCTCATAATTAGTTCGTTTCGACCAAAATTAGTCCTGTGATTGCGGAAGTTAAACAATTCAACGGATCCGAGATTAGTAATTCAAATTCATATAAATTATATGTATTCCCAGTTAATATTTGGTGAAAATGTTGTAATAGTTTTACTTTTAGCATGTTCAATGTATGTTACTGCATCACGAATAACATTTTCCAAAAATACTTTTAATAATACCACGTGTTTCTTTATATATTAATCCAGAATTACGTTTTACACCACCACGACGTGCTAAGTTCATACTAAAATTATGCAAAACTTTTTATTCGATTTCATAGTATTTCAAATAATTTTGATTAATTCTTTATTCATACTGACTTAATTTTACTTATTATACCCCATTCTTACTAAATTAAATCTATCTATATAATCGAGCATGTAGCTAACGATTAACTAATATTGTTTAACTTTATAAAACTTTAATAACTACAATTAAACAAATTTATTTCTTAACATCACAAGTCTACATTTAACAATCAAATACGTCAATTAATTCTGGTGATTAATTATTCTTAAAATTAATTAATAAAAAAATTAATGATTAATATTAAGTATGTAATCTTTAATACAATTCATAATTTTAAATAATTTAATTATATATATAAAAAGCTAAATATATATTCACTCACACATTATACATATTATACATTCAAACTTAAGTGTATTTTAAAATTTAATATTCATAAAATTATCATAATATTAATCCCTAAAGTATGCAATTAAAGTTTATTCAAGATAAAAATAAAAGTTTTAACCCTTTCACTGCTGATAGATAGATAAGTTGTTGATATTTTTAGGAATTCATTTTAAATAATTTCAATTGCGTTTCATTAGTTCTGAAAATAGTAAATTGCATTTTAAAAATTCTTAGAGCATTAGACTTAGAATATTTAACACAAATTTGTTGAGTTCTAAATAGTATGTAAAAGAATATATGAATTGGTAGATTTAATACTAAAGTTTACAATTTACATATACTAACAAGAGTATTAAATACTCATGAATTTTATTAAATTAAAACCAACAATGTTTTCATTGTCAAATGGTTAAATATAAAATATAAAAAGGCCTTAAAATTAAACCATTTAAATAATATTTTAATTTATAAATAAATTTTTAAAAAGTTTTTTTTTTTTTGAAAAATTTAATAATACTTAAAAACATTTAAAAAAAATTAACTGTATCAAAAGTATCTCTTAGATACAAATATTAAGTGGTTTTACTAAATATATTTGAATATATATATAATTAAGGTTATATATTAATATAATAATTGTTACAGATAAAGTTCGAAATCAAAGATTATAATTATCATATTTTATGATTTTACTAATTAACGTTTAATTCAAGACTTATTTTAATAATACATATTTATTATATAAATGTAATTAAAATTCCGCACAGAAGCTCCCAAATTTTAATATTTATTTTTAATTGTTCAAAAAAATAGTTGAATCCAACCTAGATTGTATGAAACAATTTCATTCAAGTATGACGTAATACACGCATATCAAACTTTTTTAAAAATCAAGTATTTTATAAATGTATTAATCATTAATGGTTTTTCAAAATCAAAATTCTGTATTATTATATTATATTTATCTTATAAATATAAAGATAAGATAATTGTGACTAATAATATTGAATAAAAATGATTGTTTAATATAACCAATATCGTTAGTTTAATTTAGAAAGTGTTCTAGTTAACATTGAATGTGACAATAAAAAAGATAACACTCTTTATAATGGAAAATTCAGAATTATTTCAATGTTCAATTTGTTCGGCAGCTTTTCCATCAGATGAAATTTTACAGTCACATATTACGATAACACATAGTGGCAATCCGTTGTCAATGCCGTCAATGATTACACAACCACCAGTGATAATGGCAGCAGCACAACCTATTATAACTCAACCAATATCAAATGCACCAATTGTTGTAAATACCGTTGATCCCGATTGTTGTTGTTGGTGTTGTTTATATCAAAGTCATCAACATCATTATCATGATACAGATTCTTGTAATTGTTGTGAGATCAGTTGTTGTGGATGTGATGGAAATGTAGATGGAAGTGCAGGTGATGGAAATAATGATTGTTGTAATTGCAATGATGTTTGTTGTAATTGCAATGATGATTGTTGTAATTGTAATGATGATTGTTGTAATTGTAATGGTGATTGTGGTGATTGTGGAGATTGCGGTGATTGTGGGGATTGTGGTAATTGTGGCGATTGTGGGGATTGTAGTTGTGATTGCAATGGTTGTGTTTTAATGTAATAAAATTTTGTGTATTTATAATATGTTAAATAAACGAATTAAAAGTAATTTTTCATTACTGAATTCTATATAGTAATAATTAAATTAAGATAAGAATATAATATGCTTATCATAAATTGTGAACTTATGATAATAGTAAGATATAAGAAAAAAAAAATCTCTTCAATTTATTTTTTGATTTGAATTTTAGTACTATAATATTAAATTTTATTATCTATATTTTTGTTTGTATATATGTGTGCTAATAAAAAACTCTTATTTTTGGTAATTAAAAAAAAAATCTTTTATTTGAAAGTTATTGTTTTTTAGGTTTCTAATCAATTTTGTGAAATAAAAAAATCAAAGTTTGTAGGAGTTGAATACTTCTGTGAAAAACCCACGATCAATGTCTCTAATATAAATTGGAACACTCGGATACAATTTTTAGGTCTCGTGTAATGTTTTTCTAATTTAAATTTTGTTTTTCTAACACACCTGTATTATAGTGAGTAAATTGGTATTTAAGTACTGTTGTAAGTGCCATTTTCTGACGCTCATTACTTTATCTAGTAGCAGTATTGATTCAGTATATTTTTGAATAATTAAGTACATTTTCAAGTAATTATGTACCAAGAAATACTTAAGTATCAAAAATTTAACTATTTTCCAAGTAATCAAGTATTTTGCAAATATTTTCAAATTACAATTAAAATCCATATAATAAATACATTAGTTCTTTAATTAACTCTAATGAATTATAAATTCTTAATATAGTGTATTGAACTATATGAATGAAAAAACTTGCAAAATACTTGATTACTTGAAAAATAATTGAATTCTTAATACATAAGTATTTTTCGGTACACTTATTTACTTGAAAATACTTAAGTATCAAAAAATAATTACAAAAGTAATTAAAATCGAAAGTTACAAAAGTAATTAAACTCAATCAAGTATTTTAACTTGATACTTTTACTTATACTTAAATTGTGTAAGTATCGAAATCTGAATAAAGTGATGAGTATCAAATAATGGTACTGGTAATTGCACTAGTACTTAAAATATATAGGTCTGAAGATAGTTTTGTTAATTAATGGTACTTGCTAAAGTAATGAGTATCAGATAATGGTACTGGTAATTGCACTAGTACTTAAAATATATAGGTCTAAAGGTAGTTTTGTTAATTTATTATAAATATAAATGAGCTGTTATAAATGTTAGAGCATAAAAGCAATTATAAAGGCTATAAAAAAAAAAGTATAAATTTAAATTAATTTTCCTAAATTTAAATATAATTTTCCTTATTTAGTTTTTTTTTTAACAGAGACAATAATTTCGCATTCTATTAGTAACATACATTTTATACTCTAAACCATACTTACATACTCCCATTAAACATATTAATATTTAAATCAAGTTAAAATTTTTATATTTTGACTTATATGGCATAAAATATTCTACTTAAATTTTTTTTGTTTTTTAATATTTAACCAAACTTTTAATTTAAATATTAAAATACTTGTGTTCAAAAACCGTTATGATCTGATTAAAACATTTACACATATCCTTTTGTATTAAACAAAAAAAAAATCCTTATACGTATATCCTTTTAAATAATTTAGTTAAGTATTTTTAATTAGGTTAGGGTTTCATCATTTAATTATTATACATATATTATATATAATATATACATATTTATTATATATAGTATTAGTACCTAGTATGAAACCACATGCTATATATATTCTTAAATAAAAATGTATACGTGTATATGAGTATATACGTATATATATATACCATAAGAATTTTTTTTAAAAACTAAAGATTAATTCATTTTAAGTTCAATTTAAAAAAAAAAAACATATTAAAAAAAAATGTTGTATTGACATTATCACTTTTATTATAATATTTAACCTTTCATACATAATTATTTATAAATATTATAATATTATGTGTATATATATAGTATATACATATACATTCAAGTATATTTAATATTTAAGAGATACTTAAAAAAGGAATATTTTTTTTTTTATTTTTTAACACTAAAAGTAGTGTATAGTGCTTTTAAAAACGTTTATAATCAACGAATCGCGATATATGAACTTTTAAAACATATGATTACAACAAGTATTTGTTTTCAACACAGGCAACAGCAATAAAAACAAAAAATCATAAAAAAAAACAAAGAAAATTCTTTATCCTTTAATTTTTTGTTTTTATTTTTTTTTGGTTTTCAACAACCACATTAAATTAAAAAGAATAATTCTCTCATGTAAAATAATTTTTATTTTTCAAGTATTAAAACTACTATTATCACTGATGTAATATCATTATTATCGTTGTCAGCATCATCATCATTATTATCATCATTATCAATATTATTAATTTAAAAAATCAACATCAATATTAAAAACACTATAGAGACATCAAATATACTTGTATATATATATTTGTAAATATAAATATGAATAAGACTGAGAGAGAAAAAAAGAATAAAAAAAATTAATATATATATATATATTCAAGAGATAAAAAATAACAAAACATATGGTTAATCTGCCACCACACAATATAAGATATATCAGTTATCATACAAGTTTTATATTATTTTACTTTACTTACTATTTGACATTAAACCATACTATTGTCATTGTATATATATATATATATATTTATATATATTGTATATATAATAAAACAAAAGCAAATAAAATCAAGTACCTACCCTTACCAACACAATTTGAATAACATTGACCCAAATTAAAAAAAAAAACAAAAAAAAAAGTAAAAAAACTCCAAAGCAAATAAAACGCATCGTTTAAGGTACACAATACAAGGATAACAAAGAAATACAATGTAAAAAAAATGAATATTCCATCAGGTTTATATTTTTAATTTTTTTTTTTGTTTTTTTTTTTGCATTATAACTTTTTTTTTTAAATTTTCATTATCTTTAATTCTCATTTTTATTTTTGTTTTTTTTTTTTATTCTAAACCGGAACATTGTGTATAACACAAAAAAAAAAAAAACAAACTTAATATTTTTTCATATATTTTGATGAGAGGCACAGTCATAAAGGATAATTATTCCCATAATAACGGTTCATATAACAAAGCATAAAGAATAATGTGATCTTTTTTTTTTTTTATATATTATAAATATACGTATACATTATTTCTATGGAAATAATTTATATATGCATACTTATATTTTTTTTTCTCTCTCTCACTAATACAGATTTAAAAGAGAGAGTGGTGTTTTAAAGTTTTTTTTTGAGAAAATACAAAATAAAAAAAAATTCAATTTATTTATTCTTCTTTGAGTTGATTTTTGAATTTTGATTATATTTGCGCAAACGTCAATTAACTGTCAAAAAGCCGACAAATTATTTGTAAACAAAAAAAATAAAAATAAAATAAAAAAAAAAAATTTTTTTTTAAATTAATAATTAAATATGTTTTTTTTTTCCAATTGAGTAACTTGTTGTAGGCCACGTGTAAAAATAAGTAGAAATTTATTTTTGAAATGGTTTTATAAATTGACATTTAGTTGTAAAGAAAGTTGACTGACAGTCGGTTAATTTGATGGCTTATATATTGCATTTAGCAAATTCATTAAGTTAAATTGTAGTACTAAATGTACAAGTAAAAAATACTACAAAAGACTATTAACAGTTAAAAATACTGAAAGTTGTTAACTTGATAGATACATTTTCTAAGCTACTATAATTTTTCTAGAAAACGGTATTCAATTAAAACTGTTTTAAAACAGTATTCAATTTCGTTATAAATTTTCTTCTCACTACTTTTATAAAAGCGCCTTAAAGTATGCAATATTTTAATAATTTCGTATTCGTAAAAGTATTTACTGAAATCATTAGAATTAAATGATAAATAAAAAATAAAAATTTAAATATAGGATAAAAATGATTATAAGATGCATATAAATTTAGATAATAAGAGCTGTAAATATAATGTTGTAAAAAATGTTTCAAACCATATAATTTAACCAGATAATTTAAATAAAAATGTAAATTGAAAAATTAATAGCCAAGGTTCTTACAGATGTTATTACAATTTATTGTATTAATTTTAAATTCAAAATAAATAAATATCTACTGAAAAAAGTTAATATAAATTAATAATTAATATAATAAATTATAATTAATATAAATGTTTTCTCGCACCCGTAATAGCCCTGTTTTAGCAGCGGATTACTTAAATTTACTAATATTACATAGAAATCTAAATAAATAAGTTAAAATGTAATTTTTATAACAATCCCTCTTTACGATCAAATATAATAATACTAAAATATTATTAAATTAATATACATGGTATTAATATAATCTAATAACAACACCCAAACCTATATTTGTCTTAAAATATTGCATTATCATTTATATGTAAAGTTATATATAAAATAAATTTTTAGTGGTCCAGGACTTATTTGACCTTATTTATTTCCTGTTTGTTTATGTAATATTAGATTATATTAAATTTTGAAATATACTTGAAGTATATAAGTTCGATACAAGTAATATTTCCAAAACCTTATTAATTAATTTAATATCCTTAGTAACCAATGGTTTAAGTTCTATTGCAAGGTCCTTTTTGATTTGTAATATAATGAAATATATAATTTATAATAAATTATTCAATAAGTCAATTATCAGAAATTTGAATATTGCACAGGTTACATCTAACAATAAATTCAACTAGTAAATTGTAACCAATTCTATAATATTAATATAAATATAAAATATATAATGTAACCGAAATGAATAATATTTCACACTATGTAAATTTATAAGAGTATTCAACCTGTTAACCCTCCCAACTTTCATTAATTTATCATGTAATATAAATATATAAAAAAAAGGAAATTTAAAAAATCAATAAATTAAAATTATACAAATATCTACCTACCATCTTTCAAAAGTATTTTACTTAAAAAAAAATTCCTATCCCATTGTCACGTAATTTCAATTTTATTTGAACCGTATCACATTATAAACTCCTTATTTATGGCCTTCAATAAAAAAAACTTTCTGTGTTTAACTATATTTTAAATATACAAGTATGTCATATCAAGAACTTGTTTCTTTAAAAAAAAAATTGTAGACAAATAAAAAAAAAAAAAAAAAAAAAAAAAAAAAAACATTTTCAGCATGTTTATAATAATTATTGTTTGTAAACAAAACGGAAGTCACATGTTAACTACTACAATTACAAATGAAATTTATTTGTTTTGAGTGGGTTTGTTTTTTTGATTTCTTTTTTATTTATATTCGTTCTCTCTTTTACTCAAGTTTTCTCTTGAGTTTTCTCTTGAGTTAAATAGAATTTTCACAACTACATTTATAACATACTTTTAGGAGTCGTATTTTTTATTTATTTTATATTTTTAAGAAAATACTCATCATTTAAAAAAGAAGAAAAAAAATATTTGATGCTAATATAGAGATTGATAGATCTATTTAAATAAATGATGCATACATATAATATACAAGTATATACGGTTCATTATATATTTATGTCAAAATTTTTCGTATGAAAAAGGATAAAAAAAAACATAAAATATAAAAACAAAAAAAAACCCAAAAGAACGTAGAAAATGATACTCAATAGAAGAAAATTCGTTCTTTTCTAAAAGAAAAAAATTAATTTCTTTCCATTTTATTCTATTATTAAAAAAAAAAATAAAGAAGAAGACATATAATTGATTATACTGTGTAGAAACTTATGTTAATTTTTACTTTTTTTAATGTCATAATTGCCAATATTGTTTAAAAATTGTTTTATAAATTTTTAATATATAATTTTCTAATTTATTTATAATTTCTTAGAAACTTGAGTTAATAATATAAATTGGGTTTTCATCATTAATTCAATTTTAACATTTCATACTTCAAAAAATATCCTGTTACTTGGTCGAATCGCCAAAAGCCATTTGATCTAGTTAATTTTATAAGAGCATTTAATCAAATGTCTAATTTAATTAAATATTAATTAAAGCGTATTTATATCTAATATATTATAGAATTAATTGCATATATTATTATTTTTTGTTAATTACAATTAAAAATTACAATTTACAATAGTTTTACAAGCACTAGTTGCCAGAGCTATCGGCCCATTACATATAAAATTTAATAGAATATTTGATCTTCAAATAATTTTTAATAAATAAGTTTATTGAAATAAATAGATTTTATATAGATAAGTAGATTTTAACTTTTCTCTGAAAAACTTCCTTCAGTAGATTTTAACCTTCTATTTGTGGACCCTATTATAGGCAAAAGATGTTTAAAAATAAAGCTGTAGTATAATGGACCATATATTATACCTAAATTATAGCTGTGACGTAAATTGTAAAAAGTAAAGATTGTCTAGTCTCTAGTGTATATAATAGTACATACATACATGTATGATTGATGATGCAAAAATGTATGCACATATTTTTTTCAAATAAATCACAAACAGTTGGACATACAATACAATATTTAATATACATTTGAAAATTTTTTTAACTAAAATTAAAATAGGACAATATTTTAGCATATTTTATTATGTACATACAATATTATACAGATAATAGTATATATTACTATACATAATATATATATAGACAATATATAAAAAGAAGAGTAAAATGATTGATTAACCAAAAAATCACCCAACATTATTCATATATAGTATATATTTGTTCTTTACTCTTGTTCCCATCTTTTCTATTCTTTTTCATCATCATTTTTCTACCCAGTGTGTATCAAAGTCTGGGATTTTTTTTTTTTTTGTTTTTTTTTAATATTTTTTAATTTTTTTTTTTTTTCTATTCTTTCACAATCATTAAAATATAGGGATTATTCAAATGAAAATCCAGGATTTTCAGGTATTAAATAAAATTTTATATTTATATTTAAATTGGAAAAATAAATATAAATTAGAATTTATTTTATTTTAAATTATTTTAAAATAAAGAAAACTTACTTTTATGGATCAAAATGGCTGCAAATAATATCCAATAAAGTGAAAAACGATTCATTGTTCTTTTTTTTTGTTTTCCTATATATATAATATATGTATATAATTTTTTATGTATATATTATTTAAGATTTTCTTCTTAAATTTTAAATGTAATTTTTATGTTTTTTAATTAATTAACTATTTTAAATTAACTTTTTTTTTTTTTAATATATTTAAAAATATATATATATAAAAAAAAGACAAGTTTTTTTTAAAATAACTTTTTATATATATTATTTAATTATTTTCAATTTATTTAAATTTATTAATTTCTAATTTTTTTTCAATTAAATTGAAAATTTTTCCCTTAAAATGAAATTTTTTAAAAATTTTCAATATTTCAAAATTTTTCATATGAAAAATATATTTTTCACCATTTTAAAGTTTACGTAATTTCAAAAGAAATATTAAAAAATAAAAAAAAATAAAACAAAAAAATTGCAACAAATTCACACACAAAAAAAAAGTTTTTTTTCACCTTAAAAATCTTTTTTAATTACTTTTAAAGAATTTTTTTTTTTAAATTTAAACTTTTAAATACACTTTTAAATTAAATCAGAATATTTTAGAATTATATATATATTACTTTTTAAATTCTATATTTAAATTTATTTTACTTAAATATTAAATGAAAGAAAAAATGAAATGAAATTAATTTTTTTTTTTTTCTTAAATTATTTTTTCCTTATTTTGTTTTTTTTTTTTTTTTTGAATTTTCTCAACGGATAAAAGAAAAAATATGGTTTTCACGCGACCAAAGCATACACACGAATGCACACAAAAAAGTGAAAATTTGATGTGTAAAAAACGTTGAACAAAAAATGAAAAAAAATATATAAAATAAAATAATGTGTGCTTCCCCCTTTGCTTCTGTATATGAAAATTGTAAGGAAAAACAAAAACACAAGAAAAAACCAGTAAGGAAAACTAGGTGAGTGCTTTTCAAAAAATCAGTAGTGATATGATAATATTCAAAAAAAATGATAGTATGTATATGGAAATAAGAAGAATATGTATTATTATATATATTTATTATATAAATATATATGTGTATATAAGGAAAGGAGCAACAGAATAGCAAATACAACTGTATACAACATAATGTACTAAATTAAGGTAATAATCAAAAAAAAAAGGATGAGTAAAAAAAAACTACTCATCCTGTTTTTGTTATTTTGTTTTTTTTTTTGTATTTTTTGAGTAGTATTTGTATGTGGTTGACCAAAAAAAAACAAAAAAAAAAAATACAAGAAAAAAGTAGGAAATCAAAAACAAAAATAATGTGAGTAAAATGGTTTGTGTCAAGGATGTTGAGTGTCTCTTATCTGTCTAATAATGTATATTGTGTTTAATATATTATAATATATATATTGTTATATTGTTAAAATAAAATTGTTGATATTTATTATAGTGAAAACAAGGTAATATGATAAAATCAAGGATTTTTAAAAAGGTACACATTCATTCATGATAGAATAATCAAATAAATTAAAATAGTACTCATATACTATCAAAGTTTATTTAAAAAACTCAATAATTAAAAAAATCTTTTTTAATATAATTTGAGTGTTTAACATTTTTTAAACAGGCAAAAGATAAAAAATTTTTCTCAAATATTTTGGGGTGTGCGAACAGTTCTTAGCAAAACAAAAAAATCTCTAACGTCAAATACTGAGAAATAAACGACAGTAATGTTTAATAATCAAAATTTTTATGACAGTTTTGATTAAAAGTCATTTTGATAATTTAGTTCTTAGTAATCGTTTGAAGTACTTTCTGTTAGAAAAGTTAATACTCAATTTTTCAAAAACACCTTGCGTTAAATTTTAAAATGCCAATGTGTTAAATTTTAAAAGGCCTTCTCTAGTAAAATACACAATTTCATTTAATGAATAATTTGAAATTACAACAGATACTTTTTCTACTTAAATTATTAGTTTTAGATGGAAATGGTATCCAAAGGCAAGTTTGGCTTTTTTTTAATTTTTTGTTTTGCCTCCAGCTTTATTGTAACAGTAGATATTATATAAAAAGACATATTTCAAAATCCGTAGAACTTATTTCTAAAGGTATAATAAATTTACTATAAATTTGCGTGACGCTAAAAAGGAGATTGGATAGATATAGTCTGAAGTGTATTGATTGGGTCATAATCCAAAAGGATTCGATTTAACTATGTATATCCTTCCTTTTTTCAAAAATTCATTTTTATACTGGATGTGTTTTTTCTATTGAAATTGAAACAGTTAGTGCAACGGTTTGAAGCAGCTGCAGTATAACTCCTTGATTAATATGAACGATATTTAGTATAATAAAGCTGAGTATCTAAAATTTTAACAAAAGCATAGTAAAATTTAATGGCCTGCACGAAAAATAGTTAGCTAATTGCCATAAAACTTTAATATTCTCTTTTATACAAAATTCTAGTAAGTTGTTCTTTTACAAATTTGCAAAACTAGTTAAAATGTCTAAATTATATGTTCGTGCTATCTGACATTGTTTGCTCTACTCACTCTCTATATTTAATTTTGGTTGAAGTGGGGAAAACTATAAAAAACTTCCAGCAAGTGTAGATCTTTTATATTGAATTGATAAACGGACAACCAGACAGAAGTCGATTTATTCAACTGATACTAATTAGTTCATTTTTTTTCATTGAAATTTTATTGAAAATGAAAAAAAACGGTAAAATAAGAGTGCAATAATATTGTCATATTGTATTTGTTTTTATTTACAATATAAAAGAAGAGGACAGAAAAAGGTGAAAATTGAGTAAATAATAATAAATACGTCAATGAATAAAACAAACAGTAAATTGTTGTTTATTCTATTGTACAATGAATATATTTTGAAAGGATATATGTAAATGTTTTTAAAATGCTTGAGGAGTAACAAAAATTATAGAATTTAAGTTGTTTATAAAGTGTTTACACATGCCTAGAGCATACACTTTAAGCACTAATAGAATGCAGAAGTTTTTTTTTGTTTCTACAAAAATAAAAATTATAAGAAGCACGTATTTGGTATGTTTTGTATAAATATAAAGAATTGTAAATGTATTTAACAAAGAATAAAAATAATAATTCTGAAAAATACAGTAGAAACCATTTTAAATGAACTATTAAGGAATATTTTAAAACATAAAAATGATTTAAAAAAAAAATCATCCTAAAAATATGCAAAATTTTTAAATTTAAAAAAACATTTGCATAGTGTTTCAAAAGATAAGAAAATAAATAAATATTGCATTGTGATACAGTTCTAAACCTATTTTATAAAATGAATTACCAGACTTTTATTGAATATCCCCATATCAATAAATAATAGGAATTAAATTACAAGTTTCTACAACAATTGGATAGTTAATTAAAGTCATTTACCTTCATTGAATTTCTTAAAATTTTATATAGTGGTTTTTTAAATAATTTTGCATAAGAGTGGTTCGAATTTAGACAATTTTTTTAAAAAAAGGTGGTTTTGTGTGGAATTAAACTTAATTAAAATAAATTACTAGTGATACTTAAAATACCAAGCACTCCTTCTATTTGGATTTATATTTAAAGACTTAGTTATTTCATTTGGAAATATTGGCCTTAAATTATCTCTTGTGATGTTTAAAGAATCATTTCCTGTATCATTTATTTTAAGTTCAAATCTAACTTACGAATATCATTCCTTTGTTTCAACTATATTGGATTTCTATAAACATAAGGGTTTGAAAATAACTCATAAATCTATTTTCTACTTTTCGAAAATCTTATGGATCAACAAACTGTAAATAATGTCAAATAATTTCAATGGCAGCGCCTACTCCAATAAGAAGCAAATCCTTTTCTTTATATTTCAACATACTTTTAATTAGGTCTATACAAAAAATATGCAAACTGAGGCCCATATTTATACTAAATATACTATTTTTAATAGATTTGATAGAAAACTTCAGTGTTATTGCACCAACAACTGCTGAAGTACTACATAAATTATATTTTTTTGATATGTGAGTGTCAAATATGGTTTTATTGGTACTCAAATTTATCAAAAAAAAAAATCATAATTTGATTATTTGATTACTGATAAGTTGTTGGTGCTATAGAGCCCAGGATAACCAGCTATTTTGAAACCTAATTATTATTAAAAGGAACATCTTTACTGAAAAATCTAAAATTTATTTAATTTAATAAGAAATCAAACACAAAAATGAAATTATTTTAATGTAAGTTGTTTTGTTTCTTTTTATTATTTTATTTTTATTATTTCCAATTTCTTTTTAATTCGCTTTTTTGTTTTTTAAGTTTTATGTATTTTTTTCTTCTTAAATTCTTCTTTAGTTTTTAAATTTTTATTGGAACACACATCGAAAAAAAAAAAAAAACTTGTTAAATTTTTTTTTTAATTATATATTTTTTTTAGTATAATTTTCCTAGTTATGCTTAGAGCTAATAATATTTATTTTTAATTTAATTGTTTTTTTTTTTCAATATAATTTTAATTTAAAATTACCCAAAAATTAAAGTTAAATTTTTTCTTTTTTTTATTCATCTAAGCAATTCTAATTAATTATTTTTTAAAATTTTGTTTTGCGATTTCAATTAATTTCAATTTTAGCCAATCGTTTGTAAGAAAAAAATAAAAATATTAAATCTGAAAAAAAAAAAAAACAATTAAAAAATAATTTTATCGTAGCGTAGCATGTATATACAACCATGTTAGTAATATAGTTTTTAAGTTAAGCATATTAAATAGAGACATTGGTTTTTTTGTATAATAATCTGACGCTTGTATGATAAGATATTTCAAGAGATATCGTGAGATATTAACACTTAGCCTAAACTGGACTAATGTTTCTTTACACCAAATCTTTCAAAAAAGAATCTGGATTAAATATATGTTTGAAAACAAAAGTTTAATGTATATATTAAGTCAGTTTTACCATATTATTTTCTTGGGTTGGAGTCTAAAACCGAGAATTTGCAAATTCCGTTTTTACTAAATCTCGTTTCAAAAAATTTCGTTTATAAAATCTAATTTTTAGAAAATCTCGTTTTTAAAAAATCCCTTACTATATTCGAAAAAAGGCTGATAATTATAATTTTGTATCCAACTCTAATTTTTTTATAAATGAGATTTTTATAAAAAAAGCGATTTTTTCTAAAAACGAGATTTTAAAACCGATTTTTCAAAAAACGAGATTTAAAAAAAAAGGATTTTTTCAAAAAACGAGATTTAAAAAAAAAAGTGACTTTTTGAAAAACGGGATTTTAAAAAAAGTATTTGCTAAACCGGGGAGTATTTATTTTGTATAAAAGCGTTTTTCTGAAATTTCGACGTTTAGTGTTGGGTTCGTACTTATCGTACATGAACTATTTTAAAATTAAGTGACTTAATAATAAGATAATTATGAGGAAGTAAGTACTTATGAAGTTTCCGACATATGATTCATTAAGATTCATATATGTGTTTCGTAAATATTAAAATTTGATAATTTCTCTAAGAAATTTTCAATAAATACTTCAGTTGGATTATTATGTAATCCTGACTCAATAACTCACTTATAATACAATGCTTTTTTTATAACTGATAGTTTAGTATAAGTATAGATAGTTTCTCTTTAGGTTATTTCCAATTTAATACTTTAGTTGCATTATTATCTGAATTCTGAATTTTTTTGAGTCCCTTAATACAATGCTCTATTATAAGAATGACACTTAACTTAAAAACAAAATTCAGATATTATTTCGAATTAAAACAAACATTTGTTTTTTCATTTAATTACATTCCGATTTTACGTTGTATATTTTTTGTAGAATTTAAAAAGTTCAAAAAAATAAAAAAAAAAAAAACAAATTTTTAAAATAAAAGTTGATAATTTACAAATTAAAAGAATTTTTTTTGAAATTTACCAGCTCTATTTCTTTTTACCATTTCATTTCATTTAACTTTTACATTTTTATTTTATAATTTATATGTTTTGTTTTTTTTTTTTTAATTTATAATTTCTTTTTTTTTTTTTTGTTTTTTTTTCTTCTTTTTTAACATTATTTAAAGATTTTGTTTTTCTTTTTTTTTTTTAAATAGTGTAAAGGACCAGCCTCTACCATATACATTTATTTTAAATTTAATTTTGTGTTTTTTTAATATATAAGTAAGACTTAAAATAAATAAACTACATCTATCTCATTCCAGATGAGTTTTTGTTTTCTCATATATATATATATATATATATTTTTTGTATTTCTAAATTTCTAGATTTTTTTATACTATTTTTTTTTTCATTTATATTTTACAAATATTTTTTTTTTGTTTAACAGTTAAGACTTAATAAATGTTACATTTTTATTTTTTTTAAATCTGTAGTTACTTTTCTTTTAAATGTTATATTTTAATATATATATATATATATGTATATAGTTAAACAATATTAAATTAATAATTTTATTTTTTTTTTTAAAATGCAATAGTTAATAAAGTTTGTGATTTTTATTTTTTAAAGTTTTTTTTGTTTAATTTAAAAAAAAAAAATTTATTTTAAATTCCAGGACATTAATTTCATTTGAATAATATCCTGAATTTATAGTAACATAATATTTTTATATATTATTAATAAGTTTTTACACTTTTGTAATTTTAATCAATTTTTATTTTGTTAAATGAAAGTAGAATAGATTAAAAATTTTTAATTTTAAGTTTCGCAATTTTGGTAAATCCTTTTCTTAGCTGCTATATGAGATTTCTTACAAGAGCTTATATTTAGATCAGACCGATTTTAACGAATTTAAACTGAATTTTTAAGATAATTTTTTAGATTTTAAAGATTTTGTATAATAGTAGATACTTATAAAACATTATTTAAAAAAATTTAAAATATTGTCAAAATAAAATACAATTTATTTTTTAAATTCTGAAAAAAAATACTTTGATTTTCAAAGCACGATCAGTTTCTTTGATTATTAATTAATTAAAATTTAACTTGACATAATAAATAATTAATAAATTAAAAATTGATTAAAAAAATTAAAGTGTAAAAAACTTTTATAAAATGTTTTTATAATTTATTTGAGCTAAATTTGGTTTTTATATTAAAACATTTGATTTTTCATTACGAAATATTGTTATATTTTGAATTGAATCCGTTTTGCAAACTGAAATTTTAACACAATATTTAAGTTTTAAATTTTTTAATGTTTTTTTAAAGAGAGCAACTAATTAATTTTTTTTTGCAGAACTTTATATTTTGAAAATATACTATATTTTAAAAGCAAGTTATATTATATTAATATATAGTACAATGGTTTTTTAATTTTATTTTGATTCAATTCCGCTTATAAATTGTAAAACAATTAATTAAAAAAAAAAATTAAATTTAGTTTTTTTTTTATTATTGTTTTTTTTTAATGTTTAATAATTTAAAGTTTGCAATTTTTTAAAATTCTTATCTAATTTAAATTATTTTAATTTTTAATTTTTTTTTTTGTATTTTTCTAAAACCTAATTATTTTAGTATGCATCTTTTTTTTTGTATATAACAGTAATTCTCTTTAAAGAATGTAATTAAAATTTCAATAAATAATTAAAAACTACAATTAAAAAAAAAATAAGTTTTTATTAAATAAAAAAAAATTTTAAGCAAAATGTTACTAAACTTTTTTTCAATTGTAATTCAGAATTTGTTTTAATTTTAAATATATGAGAAATATTAGCTATAAATAAATAATAATCATGTAATATTGTAATATTGTAATTAATATTTTTAAAAATTAAAATTCTTTTTAAATTAATAATTCTAATTAAAAAAATATTAATAAATGTTTTTTTCAATTACAATTATTGAAAATTATTTAATTGCAATGGCATTTGAATTACAATGACATTTGATGACAAATGACTGATAACTGTACTACTGTTACTCAATCTGCTTAAATATTTACTCACTCTCTTATTTACAAATTAAATTAATGAGAATTCTGAATTATGCATATGAAAAATGTTTAGCAACATGCAATTTAGAGTCTGTATTCAAATTATAAAAGTAAGAGAATCACTGATATGTAAACGTAATGTTATATTTTTGTTTTGTTTTTTTTCTTTTAATTTTTTTTTATTATTGAATTAAAGCTTTAAATTAAAAATAAATTTCATGTGTATAATTACTATTATTAATTAATTTTACTATATATAGTTAATAATTTTTCTAAAAGTTTTCTTTATTTATTTTTATTACTGAAATATTAATTTTTTCTTTGTTTTTTTGTTTTTGTTTTAAAACTAATTTTAAATAAAATTCACAACATAATTTTTGAGCTTGACGGCCATTGTTTTTTTTTTATATATATTTTTTTTTTTGTTGTTTTGTTATTTTTTTTTTGTAATTTTATATAATTTGAACAAGTTGTCAATAAATTTATAATTAATATAATATATATATGTATATATATATATGTAAAAAAAGAAAAGATATGAGAAAATAATTCACAATAGAAATATGTCATGACAATGACAGATTTTATTTGATTCTTTTTTTTTTTGTTTTTTTAATTTTTTTGTGAAGCCAGGATTACATAGGAAAAAATTACTAGTTTGCATATTTTGTGGCGTTTTTTTTTTTGTTTTATTTTAATTGAATTAATATTATATTAACTAGTTTAATTGTTTGATTGATTGTGTGATAAATATTTTTTTAATATTAATTAAAAAAAAAGAAATTGTCTGTGATAGTTTTGTTTTCAAGAATAGAAATTTGGTTTAAAAAAATCTAATAATTTTATCTTATGTATTGGTCTGGCTTATATGTATTTAATTTATATATTTGTATTTTTTATATGATTATATATTATATTTTAAAATATATTTTGAAAATAATTAAATTTATTATTTGTATTTTTTTAAATTATTTAAATTGTACAATATTTCAATTCTATTGTACTATATTTTTGAATTTTTAAAATTATTATGGTATAAGTGTTTGTTTTTTTCAAAATTATATAAATATTTGAAATTTAAAAATAAAAAAATGTTTATAAATAGTTTTGTAAAATAAAATTAATTATAATTTATTAATTTGCTTAATTTTAAAAAAAATGATTTTTAATTTTTTTCCAAAGTGATTTTTAATTAAATTTACAAATGTGCTTTACATCGATTTTATTTATTTATTTATTTTTTTTTTTAATTTAATTTAAAATTTTTTTAAATATAGTTTTTGGATTTTTAATATTTTTAACTGTTATATTAAAAAATTAAAAAATTGAAAAATTTTATTTAATAATTTGGAAAAAAGGATAAAAAATTCTAAATTATATGTTGAATTAAGGGTGTTTTTTAAACTGTATAAAAAAAAACGTTTACGTCGATATTAAAACTTTAAATATTTGAGGCTTTTTAGCGTGTTTAAATACCTGAAAGTTGATTACCTAATCAAATTACAGTAGTCCTTTGATGCACTCTAACTTGATGTGCACAGTTTGTATATAACTTAATATCTAGCTCAGCTAGTTTTATTATAGTTAAAGGACTTTTATATTGTTGGAGAACACAAGTTAAAGGATGTAGGATACGCATTATTTCAAAATTGAATTCGTATTGGTAATCAATACCAAAATGGGTAATACAAAAATTCTTCTATTTAAAATAACTTTCACTGATTAGTTGGAACATGGTTCTCTGTTAATTTTTACAAAATATTTATATTTAGATAATATTGTAGTAAACGTTTTAAAAAGAACAGTTAATGTTTAGTATATTTAAATTATTTTAATGCAAAATAAATAATGAAGCTAGTTTTAAAGAATAGAGGAATTAAAATTTAAAAAAATAAAAAATAAATTACAAATACCATTTAGGATTTAATTTTTAAATATAATAAAGGAGCCTTTCCACATTTATCGTAACTTGTGTGTTTAAATACGAAATTATAGCAAGTATAATTTATTTATTTTGAGAAACTTTAGATTTAATTTAGTGTATTTATCAAGTCACATTGAATTATTTTATTTATTAATCGGATAAATTGATAAGTGATAAGATTTTATATGAAAAGAGAAGTGACTGACTAAGCAGTCATAATATTTAAAAAATTTTAAATTATTCGTACTATTAAAAGAGCACCGGAGGCTTAATTCAAAATAAGTCATTGAAATTAAGTGGGATTTAGTTTGTGAATTTTTTGAAAGTATATAGAGTTAAGATTTAAGTGGCAAGGATTAGTACGATATCATCAAATCCTTATTTTTTAAGAATATTTTTATCAATCAAGAATTATTAAAAATTTGTTTTTAAATAAACTTTTAAAATTATATTTGTTTTAAATATATAAATTTACTTTTAATATTTACTTTTATTATTTAAATTAATAATAAGAATTTTTCTTTTTTTGTTTATTATTTTTTTTTAAATATTTTTTATATATTTTTTAAACATAAATTTCATATTATATCTTTATAATATTGTGTTTTTCATTTTTTTTTAAATATCATAAGTTTTGGTCAATTGAAACATATTATTAATCTGTTTTCCATTTATTTGTTCTGCAATTTTTATTATATTGTAAAATATTTTTGTAAATTTATATTTTGAATGTAATTTTTTGTATTTATTTAAAGTTTTTTTATTTTATTTTATTTTTTATAATTTATTTTAAATTTAAATTTAAATGCCAGTTTAATTTAGAATTTAGGTAACTTTGAATAATATTCTATAGTTAAGTTACTTGTGATTTTTTGTTTTTATTTTTTAATTTTAATAAATTTTAAATAAATTTATAATTATTATTATATTCTATATAATTTTAATAAATTATTACCAACTATCCAAATTTTATTTAATAAATATTAATTTAAAAAAAAAAACTGGCAATAGTTTTGCTTAAATTTGGCGACAGAAGTTATAAGCGATTTTTGAAAGAATATAAAAAAAAAAAAGAAATTTAATTTAAATGAAGACAAAAATTATTTTTTTACTAAATAAATCAACTTTTTGTCTTTTTATATTTTTAAATTAAGTAATTCTAGTTTTTCTTTTTTTGTAATATTTATAATTTTTGTTTTTTAATTCCATCTTGTATTTAATTTTTTTTTTAAATTAATTAATTTATTAATTTTTTAAATCAAAAATTTTTTCATCATTTTCCGAGCTGCCGTACATAACATTTTCCATATCTTTTTCTTCATTTTCTAAATAATTTCGTAAAGTTAATGTCATTAGATTAACATGATTTTGTAATGCTAATATAATATATTTTCCATTTGGTAAAATTTCACAAGTGGAAATTTTTGCTGGTGGTGTATAAACAGCCAAAGATTTTCCTTTTATATAAAAATGAAAAACAGATATTAAAATTCAAATATACTAAAATTATTAAAAATTAAAAAACTTGTACCTGTATCTAATTCCCATAATCTGATTGACATATCGCGACCTTCTTCATCACCAGATAATAATATTTTACCCAATGGATCTAATTTTAATAATGTAACTGGTGCATTATGTCCATGCAGTGTACAACGACAATTACCAGTTACCAAATCCCATATTAATATTCTTGCATCTTCAAGACCAGCAATAACACATGCATTCGTTTGTGATATGGCTAATGATACAGTATTACAGGACGGTTTCCATTTTTTAAATAATGTTCCACTTTGTAAATCATATACAACAATAAAATTTGGTGTCGGTTCATTTAATTCTTTTGCAACAACACATACATATGAACCTTCATGGGTAATAGCTGATAATGATGTTATAAAATCATGATGTGGTATACGTAAATCATATAATAATTTACGTTGTGATAAATGCCATACTAATAATGGGAATGGTTTTTGTGTTTCATCACCACATACAAGAATTCTGTAAAATATAAAATGTTTTTTCATAATTGATTTTAAATATTAAAAATAAAATATTATACCTTCCATCCCCTGATACTAATAACGAATTTAAAAATCTATCTTCACCAGCTTTAAATGTTGTAACACAATCACCAGTTTCTAAATTCATAAGATTTACGTACATACGATTTCTGGATAGACATACCAAATGTGTTGAATTATGTAAACCGAAATATGGCATTTTTTGATTCATAACACCTTTTAAAGTTACCTAAAATAATAATATATATATATAATTTAATATCTAATTGTATTCTATTGAATTTCAAATTACTTTAAATTTGCCTTGATCCAAATCAATTACTTTAATTTCACGTTTACATAATACAGCTGCACCATAATCACCAACAGGACACATTGATGTTGGTTGTGGTACACCTTTTAATGTACGAATACGTTTACATTTTGATACATCCCAAACACAAATCTCTTCACGTAATGTACTTATAGATGCAACAAAATAACCTTTTCCACCCAAATTCATAATATTATCAAAACGGTTTTTAATTTCTTTTTCATTATTTTCAATATTTTGTTCTGTGAGACCATTTTTTTGTTCATCATCAGTTCTGGTTGGTAAATTTAATCTTTCCAAATATGTTGATTTAATACCAATTAAATATTCTTTCCATTTATTTATTATATTTGATTTTAATATATTTGAATTATTTTTTGTTGAATTTTTTATATAACTATTAAATAGTGTATAAAATTGGTCACCATCATAATTCAATTCAGGCACATGTGTTTCAATAAATTTTTTCAATATTATTAAATGAGCCTGACTATCTAACTTTAATCCAGATTTATTTAATTGGGTTTCAGCTAAAAATATGTCACTAAGTATTTGAACACATCCAGTTGCTATTAATTTATCATGAATCCATTGTAAATCAGTTAAATATATTGAATTTATAAATGTATTTATTGATTGTTGTTGTTCTTGCTGTTGCTGTTGTTGATTATTACTTAATTCAATCATAAATGCATGATAAGGCAGTTTAAGAAGCTTTTGTTCATTGTAGCTAAAAATTTTATTTAAAAAAAAATTATTAATTAATTTAATTTTAAAAAGGTCGTGAATGACATAATCTTTATAGTACTATAAGTGAAAGAGCTGGTAATGGACTAGTGATTTTCAAGTATTACAAATTCGGTACTTACATAAGTAATTAAAGAAATTGGTACCAGTACTGAAAAATATTGAAAAAAATACTCCGTATGAATTACTATTATATGTACTAGAAAAAATATTAGTACCAGTAAAAATAATAGAACTGGTACTCATCAGTATTTTTTCAGTATCAACCAGTTTTTACCAGTAACAACCAGTCCTTATTTGAAACAGTCAGTACTAACCAGTGTCAACCAGTATTTACCGGTATTACATATAGTAAAATCCAGTAATTGGTAGAATTTACTAGGTACTTATTAATTACATATACTATAAATTAAGAAACAATTACTTTAGAATATTTTTCAAAAATTTTTATTAAAAGATACCGGTAAGTACCAGTATTTTTACTATAAATATAAGTACCAGTATTTATAGTAAAATACTAATATTTATAATATCAGTATTTTTAGTGCTACTTGTATTTTTTAAGTTCTATTGAGTTGTTTATGTTCATTAAGTTTTTTCCTAGTAACGATACTGTTACTTGACTGGTGCTCTTACTTGAAATTCACAATTTTATGGTATAAAATAATCGAAAAATTTATTTAAATTTATAAAAATATTTCTCTACCAGTATTGGATACTATTGAATACTATTTACAACTAATATATACCCAAGATTTTATTTAGTATATTGTGAGCCATGATTTCCTAAATAAAATTTAATTAATACTTACCATTTATATTTTCCTTTTTTATCAGAAAATATTAAATTTTGTTTTGTATAGAAATCAAAAAGTAATTTATGTGCTTCATTCACTTTATTGCTATATCGTTGGGATGCAACCATTCTAATTTTTTTATCCATCAATATAATCAAATTACTATGCAATAACATTGGTCCCATTAACCAACAAAATTTAAACCATACTTTAGATGCCACAGAATCTATTTAAAAATACAAAAAAAAAAAATATATCTTTTTGATCTAGTTTAAATTAAAAGACCCAAATTTCAAAAAAAACCAATAAATACCTTTTACAATTTTTGATTGATCTAATAATTGAATTAAATCTGTTTCCAAAATACCATTACCAGCTACAATCATTGATATTAAAAATTCTGTCAATTCTTTATCAAATTTTTCTTCTAATGTATCAAAAATTTTCTCTACAATTTTTGATGTTGTTGTATCTTCAATATCACATACACCTAACCACGCCAACCACCACAATACTTTGGCTTGTAATGGTGTTTTTTCTGATGATTGACGCCATTCTTCTGGTAATTGTAATGTACCATTTGATGCATAAAAATCTCCACCACCATAACTTAAAACATCACGCCATTGTTCATCAGAGAATCTTGTTAATTCAATGTAATTTTCTTGTGGTATATCGGTTTCTTTTAATTTATCTAGTAGCCAATTTGATGGTGCATTTGATATTGCCGTTGTTATCACAATTTTAACATTTGATGGAAGTTTTATTGGAAGCCAACTAATTGTTTCATTGCCAATTAATTCATCTAATGAATCAATAACAATAACTAATGTATGTTTAACAGTTTCCAATGTTGTACGAATAAATTCTGAGTATGCTTCTAAAGTCTATAAAAAAAAATTATTTAAAAAAATTGAACAATTGGTATTCAGAAGGCAAAAATAACTTACATGATTTACTCGACATGGTTCGTTCAATGTTATAACAGATATTTGTTCAGCAATGGAACCAATAAGTGAAACTAAATGCCTTGAAAGATCTGTAAGACTAACATATCTAAAAACAAAAAAAAGGATCTATAATTTTTGATTATTAAATAATTAATTGTAAATTTTCACCTTAAAATCAAACTACAATCAGGTAATAATGCATGTACAGTATGCATTATTTTGGCAGCTAAAACACTTTTTCCACATCCCTCTGTACCATAAATGATTAAAGGTGCCGATGTTGATCCAGTTAAATAACTAAAATTTTTTTAATATAATTTATATTTTAAAATTTTTTTAAATATTAAACATTGTTCAGGGTTTCATTTTCATTTCACATACCATTTTACTTTATCCATGATTGCAAAATTTGCACAATTTTGTCCTAAAACTTTTGAATATTGACTAACCATTTCAATTTCACTTAACAGTCTTTTATCAACACCAAATGTACATGTTGGTATTGAAAATTTATGTGAATGTTCTTCAACAATTGAATCAATAACTGTATTTATTAATGATTCCATAATGGCAGCCAATTGATCTTCTTGAACTTGAATTGTTGGTGGTATCCTTATTAAATTTTTTTCTGATAATTGATTTTTCAAATCACTATGAATTGCTACTAAACGACGATTCATTTCTATATCTAATAATGATGGATTGTCAGATAATTTTGGTGGTTGACTTCCTGTTTGTACCCAAACGCAACGTTTTGATAATTCTGAACTAATTAATACAGTATTATTAATTTCTTGTTCAACAACTGTTGTTAAATATGAATCACGTAATTCTTTTGAAAATACTTCAACTAATGCGGTCAGTAATTCATTTAATTCGGTATTAATTGAATCGGGATCAGATTGAGTTTGAGCAAATTTTGAATTTAAACGATAACATGCCGGTTGTGCTGTACTATCTAATTTATAGTATTTTTCTAATAAAGATTTTTTTTTAGTTGTATCAGCTGAATTTAATGCACTTGTAAAATCAGAACTTTCAATTGTTAATGGTAGAAGTGGTGTACCAAGTGATGTACCCAAAAACAATACGGGTATAATATATGAAAAATTTGAATGTCTTGATATTTCTGCTAAACAATTGGCAGCTTCTTCATGACCACCTTGTGCTTCATGTGGTCTATCTGTCCATTTTCGTATATCTAATATGCTAGCTGTTTCAGGACCCGTAAATGAATTATTACTATTTGGACTACTACCATCATTTTTATTATTATAATTATTATCAGTCTCAATGTTACCATGTGCATTTGATATCATTACCTCAAAACCTCTATATGATGAACGTTGTTTTAAACTAGGATAAATGCTATGTAATATTGATTTTTCTTTATTATGTTCATTATCAGCTGATAATAAATACAATACGATTTTTCTATCTTTTTCTGTACGTCGATTATTTACTGGTTTACCTTGAAGTGTTATTAAATTTGGTGGAAGATTATTAATAAAAGCGGGTGGTGGTATATCACATGGTGCATCGAGAGTTTGTGGTGTACTTATAACAGAGTCTGTGTTAAAACAAAATTTATATAAAATAATTGATTAAAGTAATAATGAATTTTACCTGGTTGACCTTTACCAAGATTGCCATTAGTCGGTGAATGAATTGCAGTTGATTGATTTCCAGTTTGTAATAAATTTTGTCCAGCTGCTGATAAATCTGATATTTGTTCTGGATCTGCTAATGGAGCTCCTTTTTGTATATTTGAATGTTTTGCGTTATCCTTATTTTTTTCTGCCAATTGATATGATGGTGATCTGAAAGAAAAACAATTGTTTTCGAAAATGTTATTTAAGAATTTAAAAGAAAGAATTTAATATTAAATTTATGACTTAGTCTATTCTTCTTCATTTGTATTATTTTTTTATATTTTATTTTTTGTTAAATTTTTGTCTTTATGGTGAACATCAATAATCAGAATTTTTAATATTATATCATTAATAGCTACTTAACATATTATTTACCTAAATTTATTGTTTTTTTAGATTTGTTAATATTTGTTGAAATTTTATTGATTTCTAATGATGTAATGAAATTCTTTTTAAGATTTGAAATGGAAAAAAAACTTTTAACTTGAGTCCTATGTCTATGGCTTTTTTTAGTTCTAATTTTTATAAATCCTTTATTGCTTCGTTCTATTATTTTGCGGTTTTTATATTGTAAAGAATTTTCAGCCTAAATATATGCAATTTTTTAAATAAAATATAACGTGAGAAATTATCTTTAGAAAATGGTTTCAGTAACCGATGATTTTAAAATATTGCATTATCATTTATGTAATAAATAAAATATTATCCTTGTAGTGGTCTCATTAGGCCAAGTAGGTAAAAATAAGGTCAAATAATTTTAATGAATAAACCTTCAAACAAATTTTTTAGTAAATTATGCCTTGGTATCCGATTGCAAACAACGTATATTACTCTAAGAATTAGTGATTCAAAGCCTTGACAGGATTTAAAAATTATTTAGTTGGAAGTTTTTCCCCCAAAATTGCGAAATTTCCAAAAAAAAATTAAACAAAAATTATATTACTATATAGTATAAGGTATATATATAATATTTAAAAAAATAAACGCACAGACAATAAAAATTTACCAGGATATTATTTAAAACCTTGTCCTTGCGAATTATGTTATATTATTTTAGTATATATATTTTTTATTTTATTTTATTTAATTAAATTTTATTTTTTGGGAAACTGAGTAAATATCCTTTAGTTAACAGAATTAACTAACATTTTTTCTTATAAGTTTTTATTTTATTATAATTTATTTTTATTACTTCAAATATTTGTCTGGGTGTCCTTTTAGACGCCGTAGTTTACATATTGTTTAATATTAATAAAGAGCAAAAGAACACATACATTAATTTAAATAAAAAAAATACGAAGATACAGAAAGAACAATAAAAAAAAACAACAATAAAATTGACTTCTTATTTCTGCTAAATTGTTCATAATTATTTTTTTAAACGTGTAGAAATAAAATCAAAAAAAAAAAACAAAACAAACAAATACAGTGCAGGATAATAGTTATAATATAATAATATATATTATAATATAATAATTCAATAAATTAAAAAGGAGGATGTATATACAAGGAGTATATATTTTATTTTGTATTTTATGTTTAAAATGATTTATTCTACTCATCTATTTCGAATCACACATTTTATAACTTTTGCAGTTTTAAAAATAGCACTAATTTGTTCCAAGCCACAAATTAAGTTCAAATATGGCCCAAAACTAAAATAGGGGTTTAAAAATTATTCGTCAAATATTAGAAAAGACAATTTGCTTCCTTGTATTTAAAAACAAGTTTACATGCACAATTTTATGCTTATAGTATTAGAGATAAACTTAACACTATTTAGGAATGCTATAGAAGTCATTTATTTATAATTTCGAAACATTTGACTGGTATAGAAGTTATTTAGGTTAAAGAGTTAATTTGATTACTGAACCTATAACTGATAAGTCAGGATATAAAGGATTAAATTATTAAAACAAAATGATACAAGTAATATGATGAAAAGAGTTAACAAAGATATGAAAGATATATGAGAATTATCTTGCTTATACAGAATTGCAGTTGTAGCTTAAGAAGTACTGGATCTCATGTAAAACTTGGGGCAGATAAAAATATTTAATAAAATATATAGAATTTTTTTTACTAAGTTTAGTTTTAAAATTAAATTTTTTTGACACATATTTAATACAATACATAAGAGTACCTCGGTGGTATAATGGGTAAGCCCTTTGCCTTATATAATTAGAAATTCCTTATAGTATTGCAGGACCTTATGTCACATTTGCAAAGAACCATATGACATAACTATATTATACTATAATATAAATTAAATAAATTAATTAAATAAATAAATAATAAATAAGTAAACAATATAAAATAAAAAATTTATTTTTATACAAAATATTTACTCTCTAAAAGCACTGTTACTTTTCATAAGTATGCCTTTATGTTTTTCCCCTAGTTAATATAAGTATTTACTCTTCTTATTTAATATAAAAATATATTTTAGTTTTGGTTTTTTTGTTTAATATAACTATTATTAAAAAAAAAAATAGTTTAGAGATAAATAATGAGAAAATTAAGTTTGTAAATATGTACATATATATATATATATATATATATGTAATATTTTCATACTGAAAAAGTTTCGTGTTTCTTAAATTCAAAGTTAAAATTTAGTATATTTAATTATATTTCTTTAAATAAATTAGTATTAATTATCCATTACAGTATTATTTGTTCAATAAATTTTTTGGGTGATTTTTTTTTAATTAGAGATAGTGGAAAGCTTTAAAAGTCACCTATTGGAAATGTGTATGGTTCTTATAGGTCGTGTGCGATTTAACACACCAAAACCACCATCCTTTTTAAACCAAACTTTATGAGGGGACCTTTGATACAAGTGTACATTTTGGTTTCGAAGATACGAATGTGAAATAATTTTTGGGAATCCGATTAGGGAATTAAAAATTGTGGGGGATGGGGAAAATTTTTAATTATGGGGTTTTTCTTAAATTTATCAAATGTTAGGGAGCACATTTGATGCACATGCTCAATTTGAGAAGCCCATTTGGTTGAATATGTTCCAAATCTGAGGTGAGGGTATTACAAACGTAAGCTGTGTTACGCTACTTTGATAGTTCGAATGTGTAGGGAGAAACATCTGTTACTCTCCTTGTTTTCCGTTGAAAACTCTGAGTGGATGCATCAATTGTTGAACTTCTTCAGAATAGCTGTTAGTCCCTAAAATACCTATATAACATAATCAGTGACCCAACTGCACATCGATATTTTAGTGAAATGAATGTTTAAGTGATATTGGAATCATTTATAAGACGAACTGTTCAGTTTTGCAGTTTATCGAGATATCGCAGCACTGTAATAGAGGTCCGGCCACAAATGTACAAATATATGTTTGGTCAAAAAGAATCTTTATGTTAAGTTATGTTTGAATATTAAATCGGTAAAAGTAATATTCTTAAAGTTTATTACAAATGACACTTAAACTGCTTAGTAGTATATTGCAATTCTGTATCAAATGAGAAGTTTAATTTTTTTTTATCAATCCCCAATATTCTTAAAAATTCTAAAATCAATTTTTTCATATTTGAACTATGAATAATGCAAATATAAAAATAAATAATTATAGTCACCATAACCCCTAAAAGTATGCAATTCGCTGACTATTTTTTTTTAAAGAGTTTTATTTTGTTTTATGGCCTCAGTAGCCGAGTTTATATTTCTGTACCTATATGATTTATTATATATTACTAGATGTATATAAATAAATAATATTTTGTTTTTTTTTACCATTTCATACGCAAAAACTTAACTATATATATTAAATAATTCCATTACACATATTTATTTTTAATAGTATACTCTTATGCATGCGTGTCGCGTCAATTTCAAATTAAAATCAATAAACAGTTTTTTTTTTTAATGTAATAATAAATACAAGCTTTTTGAATTAATATAAAAAATCAAAAATGTTTATATACATTTTATATACATAATAAAAATATTTTAATCAAACAATGTATATTAGTCCGTCCATATTAGTCGCTTACGTCCATCTTATTAAGTATAAAATATTAAAAAAAATAACGAAATAATAAATTGAAAAGAAATAAAAAAAAAAAAAAAATTTTTTTTTAAAACAGAAATATGAGATACCAAAACACATCACAACAGGATAATAAAAATGTCCTTAATATACAAATTGTATATTGTATGTATAAATTTATAAAAAATAAAATAAATACATACGAACAAACATTAATAATTGAATACAAAATATAAAATATATATATATATATATATATTGCAGAAAAAAAATAAAAAAAAAAAAAAAAACAGAACACTATATAGTGAGTGAAGGTGAAAGTGGATCTTGACGTCAGCAAGTGAAACAACGATAATAGTTGTATGGAATTTCAAAATAAAAAAAAATAAATAAAAACAAAAAACAAACCACTATCAAATAAAAATAATAAAAAAATAACAAAAGAAAAATTAAAAAAATAAATAAATAAAAATTTCCACGTTTTTTTTAACTGGGACTAATATTTTTTTTTTTTATTTAAGTTGTTTTTCCCCCCTCCCCTATCTTTTATAGTATCTATATGATTTGTGCCTGACTAGTTATAGAATTTAAATAAGGGATATAGACTAATGTATGTATATTATTTTTACGTGTATTAATACAAGGATATATTTTTCCAATGTTTACAAGGATAATATTATAAAATGTGTATATGTGTATGAGAAAATGAAAAACTTGTTTTTATATACTAAATCTAATAATATAAAATTGAGAACATTTATATAAAGTGTATATTTGTATTTTGTATTTAGAGTGGTAAGTTAAAAAAATAATATTTTATATACTTTATGTTTTTCTTTAAATTTCATCTTATGGAAAATTAAAAATTCTTAAATATAAAATAATTAAGTCAAAAATGTATTATATTCCTTTTATTAATTTTAGATATATATTTTTAAAATAAATCAATATCTGGTTTTTCCGGAGGACTTTTAAATAGACTCTCACTCATCCAAGGTATAATCTCCTGGGGACTTTTGACATATTTTTTGGGTCATAAATTCCCCAAAGAATTTTGGCCTCTGGGACTTTTGTCATATCGCTTTTTGATTATTATTTTAAAATTCAATTGATATAATTTATTTTATTCTCCAGATGAAAAGATTTTGTTCATTTGCCTTTTCAAGTTTTCTTAATGTTAAATAAGAGTATTTAAATGTTAGGGCGGGCAGGCGGGCAGTATATTAAATCATGGTTATAAAGTTGAAATATTGGATATATTGGATAAAAAATGATTTAATTGTTCTCTCACTTAACATGTATATTTTTTTAGCATTTAAAAGTTCAACAAAAAGATAAATTATACATTGATAAATCTTGAACTAATCAAATATTTTATTTCTGTAAATCAGGAAATTTCTCTTTTTTCTATTTGAGACGAACCATAGTAGATTCAAAGTATATAGAAAAAAATTTTCTTTGAAGTCAAATTAATTTTTTTCCTTACAGTGCAACACAATTTTATCAATACTATTTTGATGGGTTATAATTAGATTCTTTGTTAATTAATATTTATCTTTATAATTGAAATTTGTTGTTATTTGAAATATAAGCAATTCAAATGTAAAAATATAGAAATATAGCAAATATTAGCAAATATTGCCCCTAAAAGTATGCAATTCGCTGAATTTTTCTTTTATACTTTTTCATTAGAATCCAAAGGCCTTATAATTTATGATATGTAATATTAATATAAATAAATAAATTAACTATAATTATAAATACTCATAACTAGATTAACTCTGGTTTAGGCTCAATCAGTTTTAAATAGGTTTCCTTAACTTTTTCTGATTTTATTAAATCTCTGTTTTATATTTTGCCCTGTAACTTCGAAAAAACTTTTAATCGGACTGAAGTAAATTAAATTATAAATTAAGTATTTCAAATAGAATTTAAAACTTAAAATAAGAATTCACAACTTAAGTAATACCCAGAGTTTTATTAAAATTATTGAAAATAATATAACAATACAAAACTATTAAAAATTCTTAAAACGATTTTTTAATTTTTCGATTTTGAATACTATTTTCTATGAAGGTAAATATAATGATAAACATAACAATTAAGAAGCTGAGATGTACCTTAAGGGGTCATTTTTTTTAATATCTCATAAATATACAACAGAATAAATCAACAATTTTTCATATATGAATACTGTGGAATATTTTATTTTTTAACTGTTATTTTGTCCTTGTTGTTGGAAGCTCTCGAAATGTGTTTTATCTCTGGGTTTCGGTTTTCGTATATAATATATACATTTATTATTTATATATGTATATATATATATAAATAAATAAATAAAATATCATTTATAGCAGCTTTTTAATTCTGTAAGCGAATTGAAAAAATTTTATTATTTAAAATTGAACTTATTTGGAAAATAAAACACAATTTTTTATTAAAAATCTTTTTATGTTAAAAATATTAAATATTACAACTGAGCGTATTTATAATTTTTTTAATAATTAAATTTTTTATAGTTTTTGATTTTAAAGAATACATTATATACTTTTTTCTCTTGTTTTTAAAATTCCCTTTTTGAGAATAATAAAAAAAAGAAACTGGGATGAAAAATGCGCAGGTTTACTCATACTTCTTAATTTGTATTTTTTATTTTAATTCTTTTGATTTTTTTTCTTATATATGACGCTTATTGTATTTATCAAATTTTGTATTTTATTTGATATTATCAATAATACATATATATATGTACGTGTATAAATATAACTATCCTTATATTGTAAAATGTTAATATATTAGTACATATGTATTAAAGAACGTAAGGAATATTACCTTATATAAAATAAAATATTATAAATCTTTATATATATTAAATACATATGTATCTAGGATCAAAAACATATGCTCATTTTATAAAATACATAATATATATATATTTTTGATATTTTGTAGCTAAATTCGCCTTAAAACATTTTCATTTAACCGATAATACATACAAAATATAAATTTTATACATATTCTAAAGTTAAAATATATGTATATGTATATATATATATATGTATATATATGTAGGAGATTGTATTGAATCTGAAAAAATTGCCAGAGTACAAAAAACAAAATCAAAATAAAAATAAGAAAAAAAAAACAGAATAATGAAATAAATTTTCTCTCTGACGTCATAAATGGTTAAGCTTTAAGGATACAAACATAAAAAAAAGAAAAACGTAAATAAAATAAAAACGCTTTGACCTAGTAGTTTCCTCCTTGATTTTTTTTCTTAAATTTTTTTTTATATTATCTTTCTTTAATAATTTAATTTTTTTTTTTTTTTTTTATACTCCCTCCAGTTCTACTGATTAATGTTTGTTTGTTTATTTATGTGTGTCATAATTTTTTTTTATTATGTTTTTTTTTTGATGTAACAATAAACTTTTTGTATTTTTTTTTATATTTTTTTTTATTTTATAGGAATAAAATATTATTTAAGTGTTTTCATTCTTATATTTATGTATATTGTTATATATATATATATATATATATATATATATATATATATATATACAGCTATATATTTATTGCATTTTGTTATTGTTAAATTTTGTAATCAAAAGTTTTTTTGTATAATTTCTGTAACAAAAATGAATATATTAAATGAATGACTGGGATGTCCTTAATAGTAAATAATGAACTTTATTATATTATATTTTTAAAATATTTTTTCCTCGTGGTTTGACATTACGTTTCAAAATTCTATGACATCCTGTTTTTTTTTTTTTTCAAAAAAAAAAAAAACTTTAGTTTTGCTGTCATATAAGTTACATTACAGAAGATTGTAATAAAACTATTTCAATTATTTTATAGTAACTATATAAGTTATCTTTTTGTCTTGATTTATTTACTTATTAAAATGTTTATTATTAACGTATACGTTTGTTGCATTTTAAATCAAATTCAGGTCGTATTCGAGTTTTTGAAAATGTATGTCATATCTGTATTTTGTGGATTTCATGGAAATTTAAAATTTTGAGAAGGGGTTCGATGGCGTTGTGATTAAGTACGTACTGTAGCAACGGAGTGAGTTTGGGTTCAATCCCCTGATAGATTGTAAGTTTTTTTTCATTAAAATTCTCTCTTTCGATCAAATGTAATTATAGTATAATATATGTATAATTAAATTAATAAAATTAATAGTTGTATTCCAATTAAATAAAAGTGTCCAAAACTTATAATGGTTTTTGTATACGATGGTTTTAAAATATTGCATTATCGTTTATGATATAAAATATTAATAAATACAGAAATCTCAAAAAAAAAATGTTTAATTGAATAATATTACTACTTTCTTTTTCATGCTATAACACAGTTACTTAAGTATTTAAACGAACTAGATTTAACTTTATCAAAATTTCTAAGGAAAAATCTCTGAGGCACTTGTTTACCACATTAAAAAAATTTTTTATAAAGAAAATTAGCAAGTGCGCTTAGGATGACTTTATAATTTGAAATAAATTTTTTTTTATAACTCAGGTGAAATCTTAAATTACAACAACTTTTAACAAATTATATTCCAGGACATTTCTAAAATTTTATTAAGTTTCAGTGCTTTATTAGTAAGGTTATCATCTATCATATTATTTAAATGATGTGCTTTTTTTAATATAATATGATTAGTTTTGAATAGCTATGAATTTTTGACTCCTTATAGCTCCTAAATGGAGGACCACACTTGTCTTTGAAAAATTACAATTATTTTTAAAGGTATAAATCTCTTTAAATCTTTTGTTTCTAGGTCAAACCTTTTGAAAGATATGAGGAGTTAAGAAATGTGCATAAATAACCTAAAGTATATCGTATGGAAACCCTATATATTTATGTTTTATATATTTTTAAACCTTATAAAAACAATTAATAGGGTAACGTTTGAAAATATTACTTATAGAAGTTAAAATTTAGGGCTTGTCCAATGTTGGGCTTTTGTTCCGTAACAGATAGAGCCAAAAAAAGTTCTTCCATGGAATGAGTTCTGTAGTTTCTTTTCTTTATTTTAAACGGTGTAAAAGTTTTGTAAACAAGCGAATTGACGAGCGGACAGAGTGAAGTTTTTTCATAAAGGTTCTAATTTATAACTAATAATAAATATTTCTTAATTGAAATAATAATTAACACACTAATAAAAGTCCAGAAAGTCATAATTATAAGCTTTAAAAAAAATAAAAACATCCATTTAATTATTGCATGCATATTTATATTTTTAAAAAATACTTCTAGTGTTAAAAATATTTTAAATTATAATATCACAGATATTTTTTTGTTTTTTATAATTTTTTGTTTTTTTTTTTAAATTAATAAATTTATTGCGCTAATATTATCTAACCGTGAATCTGAATAGTTCAAATAAAAGAAACCGTGTTGAAAATAAGTGTACATCAATTTACCAAAAAACTAAAATGAATTATAATGAAAAAAACACATTTGAACAGAGCAATCTTTCTTTAATTCAATTGAATTTTTATAAAAAAAATATTTAAAGGACATTCTTTCAAAAATGTTTGTCTAATACAATTGGATATTTTAGACTTTACGCTTTTAAATTGTTAAAGCTTTTGTATATGAATAATAAATAATAACATCTCTGATAGCCTGAGTGCAGCAGTTACATTACGATCACTAGAAACAAATTATTTTTCCACTTTTATAGAACAAAAACAATTGTCTTTGTAAAAGGATATTTTAAATGCTGATTGTTCACTACTGAAAAAGTACTGGATCGTTTCTGAAGTTCCGTAAAATTAATGAAACAACAATATCTATATTGCTCTCTTTTTATATACATAATAGAGTGTTACTTTATTTCAGCAATCACCAATTATAGGTGAACGTTATTTCAAACTTAAGTGTTAATAAATTTAAATTTTAAGTTTTAAATCAGCCCTGAAAAGAATTGTTTCCATTCACCACTGAAAAAGAACTGAAAAACTATTGAAAAGTACTACTTCCATTCGGAGCTGAAAAGTGATGAGAGGAAGGAAAAGAATTTACAATGGATTAGTGCAAAAGTGATGAATTTTTTCCTAACATTTCTATTTATTTCAGTAGGAAAGTACTTTCACGAAGCAATGCAGTACTTCAGGGATGCCTTTCGAAGATTGTTTCTATTCGGTAAGTGATGAGTTGATCACAATACTTATTTAAGTCTGTAAATTTTTTTTAACAAGAAGAGTAAATGTTTAATTGCCACAGTAAATAACATGAGATTTGAATCACTTTAAAATATATTTGAGAAAAATAGGATAAGAGATTTTATATTAATTCAGGCTTCATGAAGTTAAGTTGAACAACTCAATGTATAGAATTATTTTTTTACATAGGTTTCGGCTTCTCATAATGTAAAATTTTAAAATTTTAATTAAATTTTTTAGATTTTATAACTTGATAAGCTTTATAAGTATTTATTTATACTTTATATACTATATTATTAATTTGTTTTTATTATACTGTATTATTATTTTACATCTGACCGATATCTCAGTGGTGTGGCGGCTTTTCAATCGAAAAGTCTCGGGTTCAAATCTTCATCGGATCATATCTAATAAAAAAATATAGTGTATATTAAAATAAATTAATAAGAAGTTCAAATGTCAAAATAGTTAAAGGATTAATATTATCAGGCAATATTTACTATTGTCTGGTAGGTACTACAAATAAATAAATAAATATTATTTTATAATTTCATTATATTACTGTCAAAATCGATTTTTCGAATAATTAACAAAATTTAATTCATATGATCAACAACTAAATATATAAATTTTGATCAAAGCCAAAATTTAAAAAAAAAATCCATAAATTGCAAAATAAAAATACAAAAAATTTTTAGCATATGGTAGCGATAGAGAAATGTAAAAATATAATACTAAAATTTAGTTGTTATAATATTATAATACTACTAATAGTAGTAAATTAGCTCTATCTATTCAACCAGTAAGTTTTAATACAAAAAAAAAAAAAAAAAAAAAACAAAAACAATATCAAAAAAATTAAATAAATTCACAATAACATTTTATAAGCACGAGATCTACAGTGTCGCTACTAATGCTGTTATTATTATGACGTCAATTGTTTTGTTTTTTTTTTTTTTTTATTTATTGAAATAAAAAAATTAAAAAAATTTAAATACGAAAATTTTATATTTAATATTATATACCATCATATATACAAATTAATATACATATATATATGGTAAATAAATGAACATTTATAAAGTACATATATAAATAATTTCACATATTGACATTGGAATCAAAATATGTATAAATGAGAGACGGTGTAAAATGAGGCAACAAAATGGGTGGGTGGGCTAATGATAATGTTAAATAAATGAATTATGTAGTACAGTGAGTAAATCGTATACTAAAGAATGATAGAAGTTAATAGTTAATATATACTAAATTATTGGAGGGGGGTTTGTTTTTGTTTCTAGAGAGACAGAGAGATAGAGAGAGAGAAGAAAAGTAAATCAAAGGTAAAGCTTTTCCTAAATTTTATTATTTTTTTTTGTTTTTCTTTTACTTTTACTTTTTTTTCATTTAATGCATGAATATATAAATAAATTAATTTCTATTTACTGTTAAATTTTTACAAAATATATACATATATATGTAAGTTTATTATATTTTGTGTTATTTTTTTATATAATATGAAAGTAAGTTTTAATTTTTTGTTTTTTTAGAATATAAACTAAATGTTGAAAGTGGAATAATAAATTTGTAGTTGTTGTTGTATATTGAAAAGGTATTAATATTTTGGAAAAATTTTGTTTTTAAAATCATTTATTAAATGTTAATGGAAAACAAATCAATGGTGATGATGGATTTTAGATTGACATGTACTTATGAAAAAAAAAACTGATTGACTATAAGTGACATAAAAAAATTGTTAAAAATATTTTTTTATCTTACAGTGTATAATTAATAAAAGTTTGAATATTAAAATTTATGTTGTTATAACCGTTGTTTGTTAATTAAAAGTGGAGATTAGAAATCGCTTTTTGAAGCTTAAACAATTAACATTGTATATATTTTGTTATATTTACAGTTAAATAAGTATTTTCTAAATAAATGACATCTGGGTCTCATTTCATAAATATTGACAGGCGAATATTTGACAAAGTAGTCACAATAGTCTGACAATTTTATTTTTAAAAACCTTTATTAAACCTAAATTAGTCTGAATTTTGATTAAATTGTAGGTTTTACAATATTTTGCCTGTAAATTGTGGGGTTGTCAATTTTTTTTTGAAATATGGCAATGGCCTTTTAAAGAAACGTAAATGTAACACACTTATTATTTAGTTTATGTAAAAAAAATGGAGTATACATAACAACTCATATGTCAAATTCATATTTGTTATAAACTTAGCTGTATAAGATTCTTAGAATGAATTCGTTTAACTAACTAATTACTTATTATTCATATTTCAATTAATATAAGTACTTTTCTACAATTTAGTTACTCAAAATCAAGTTTTTTTAACTAAAGATACATACACACCTAAAATTATAAAAATAAATAATCGAAATGTACGTTGACCCCGAAATATTGTAGTACTAGAAAAATAGAAGAATGTATTTCCTCTAAAAAAAAAAATACTAAAATATGTAAACAATGATTTTCAATTATCATTCATTACTATATATGCTTATAAGTGCTGCATTATGTTTTTTTTTTTTTAAATACTATTACTAATTATCGTACATTAGATTTTATGTTGAACATGCAAAAACTACATTGAAAAGCTTTTCTATTTTATAAATAATTAATTGAATTATTTATTTTTTGTTATCAGTTGACATGTATTAAATTAAAAGTAATTACTAATATATAGTTGATTATTTTTAAACAATAAATAATAGAAATTTAAAATATGACTAATTTTTCATTTCAATAAAATAACAAAAATTTTTTTAGAAGATAAAAAGAAGTACGAAAGTTTTATAAAACTACAATTTGATTTGTAAATAAAATTATTTCAGTTTGAAAATATAATTTAATTATTTGTTTATATTAGTTATTGATTACAGTTTAATTGTAGTTATAAAGTATGTTACTTGCCAAAAAAAACTGATGAATGAAATGAGATTTATGGAATAATAAGTTAGCCAACTATTTAAAAAACTTTATTTTTTTCAAAAGTAAATTGGTTTCATTAATTTTTTGGTAAATAAATCTTATAAAGACATTTTTTTAATAATTTTAGTCAAAAAATTAAGTATTTGTCCCATTTAGAATTTAATTCAGATGGAGAATCTTCGCACACTCGTCTAACTCAAAATCAAAAGATCGAAGCGGCATGATTAGCTGATAATCAAAATCAAAACGATTATAACGAAAGAAACCGATTTAAACTTTTTTTTTTTTTTTTACGAAGGAATAGAACGCTCGAAAGCCACTGCACCATTAAAACTGTGCAGTGTTCCCTTGGGTAGGTTGTAACTTTAACACAACAAAACCAGACTTTTTTTAACCAAATTTTAGGAAGAAAGCTGTGATACAAATGTAAAATTTTGTTACAGGAATTGAGATATAGAAGGATTTTTGTATTATGAGGGATGAGGAAAAATTGGAGGGATATTAAGGAGAGAGAAAGATGTTAATATTCTTCTTAAAATTAATTAAGTCGTACTTTAAACGAACTACTATCTTTTAGGAACTCATTGAACGGAATATGGTTCCATAATCTCGACATGTGCATAACGAACGAATTAAGTCGAACTTTATACGAATTACTAACTTTTAGGAACTCATTGGGCGGAATAAGGTTCCATAGTCTCGACATGTGCATAACATTCCGTGCCGTGTTTAGTTTAATAAAAATCTTTTATCTCCCAAGTATCCTTATTCGATTTTGTTAGATAATAGATGTCCCTAAAAGTATAACCCAAACCCAAACCAAAACTAAATTAATCATCAGTTTAAAAGACTACTTTAAATGATAATAGATCTGATAGTAGGTTTTGTTCTAGTTTAAGTCGGGACACTCACTCATAAAACTTACACCGATTTACCAACTGTCGCTGGGAATTCTTTCGATGATTCCATTTTATAAAAAATTAAAAAATTTTTTGTATTTCAGAATATAAAGAAAAATGGTAAAAGTAACCATTAAAAGGTCAAATTATTCATCTTTTATCGTGAAAAACAATCTTGATATAAAATGTAGTCAGAAACTTCTTTGCATAGACTACAAAACTTTTAGAAAGTTTTCTGTGTAAAGAGTTTTTCAATAAAAAATTCAATTTCAGATTTAAGATAGAAATTATAATTATCCTTGTAATAGATCCTTGTAATTGTACTTATCTTTCGATTTCTATCAATTTTTTATATTAAATTCCTTTTTTGAAATCTTCGTTATAATGTACTTAATAAATATTAAAATTATAAAAATATTTTTATTTATATTTAATTTTAATTAAAATAAAAAAATAAAATTCGATTAAATTTTCATTTTCTTTTTAATAAAAATTATAAAGAGGAAAAAATTAAATTATTTTTCTAATCCATTAGTTAATTAACTTTGAAAAAAGAAAATTGTTTTTTTTTTCTTTTAATTTAATTTTATAAAATCCAATAAACATCTAATTACGTTAATTTAATCAGTGTATATTATATTTTATGTTTATTTATACAAGAGTATATATATATTATAAATATATAAATATTTCACAAAAATAATATGTATATATATATATATATATTTATACAAATTATATCATAAAGTAAAAGTGTTATATGTATATAAGGATAATAAATTATTTTAATACAAAGTATCCTTTTATTAAAGTATGAGTACTCGTATATGACTAAATCAAATTTCAAAATAATTTTATTTTTTTTTTTTGTATTTTTATATTTACATATATTTTTTAGTGTGTTCTCTTTTCAATAAACGCATTTGGGAATTATATTTCTAGATTTTTATTTGAGAACAAGTATTCCCAAAACGCTTGAAAAATGTAAAATTTCAATTTAGCACAAAGGAAAAATAAAAATATAAAATTTCCTTTTATATCCCGGTAATTAATAATCAATAATATATATGTATTTGAAACAGGCATTCATATAAATACAACCTAACATACATGTATAAGTTAAATGTATATTATTAAATATAAAAGGAACCTATATTTAAGTTTAGATTTTAAGTTACTTTCTTCCTTGAGTTTTCGAAGAGTATAAAATGACAGACCTTTTCATTGTGCAAAATGTAAGACTTTTTAAAGCTTAGATTCCAAGATACTTTCTTTATTATGTTTTAAAGAAATGTTTCATACTATACAGTCACAATACAGACCTTTTAATACTAAAATATTTTATACTCAGCCTTTTTACTACATTCTTAAGGTAAGTACATTGTTTTATATATTATGTAATTTTAAAGCTAGTGTACACATGGTATAATAGGGTAATTATATATAAAATATTAGTATACAAAATTGTGATTTATTGATTCCATTATTGTAGTCACATTTTATGCATCTATAGACTCCAAATTGTAATCATAAATTCTATCAATTTTCTGTGCCCTTACTAGTTCATTTATTAGTAATTCCCGTATATTGCAAGTACCAGTAGCATTATCTGATACTCTTTATTTTTTCAAGTACTCAATAATCGGTATTAATTAAATTTCGATAACTAAATTTAAGTATAAATAAAAGAATCAAGTAAAAATACTTGTAATTACCAAAAAATAGTTAAATTTTGAGTTTAATTACTTTAGTAATAATTTTTTGATATTTAAGTACTTTCAAGTAATTAAGTACCAAGAAATATTTAAGTATCATGAATTCAATTATATTCCAAGTATTAAAGTATTTTGCAAATATTTTCATTTACAAAATCCTTAACAAAGTAATGAGTTTCGTAGTTTATGGTACTTACAACAGTACTTAAGTACCATATTACTCAGTATTATAAAGGTTTGGTTGTGTTTAATAGTAAAATATTTTTTTTAAGTTTAAAAAGTATATTTTCTTTTTTTTACGAATTTAAAACATTAAAATGGAAATGTTTATTTCAGGTAATTCAAAAAATATCAATGAATAAAATAAATTCTGAATTAATATAATTATATTTACTTATTTTTTTTTCTAAAATTTATTTAATTGAATTACTGAATTAAATTATATAATCAATAAACACTTTTTTTTATAATAAATTTTAAATGATAATTTAATGTGAACTAAATAGATATGCAATTTAATTAGAATGTTATTTATACCTTTGAAAAAAATGAAATAAATTAGTCTAATAAATTACATTCTTTGCAAATTACTTTGATGGCACATAGTATTCTAAAATCCAGCCATTTTGGTCCACGGATTCTGGTACCTGTAATACAACTTCTTTTTTTATATGAGCATTACTCTGTACCTATTGAAGCTGGATATTTGAAATTTTGGCAAAAATACTTTAGTTTTATGGCCAAAGTTTGTGCAAAATTTTTTTGGTCTACTGCATATTTCACATGAGCATTACTTTATACATAATAAAGCTGGATGTTTGAAATTTTGTCAAAAGTCGTTAATTTTAATGGCCAATGTCTGAATAAAATATAGTCGGTGTAGTGGAAGAGGTCTGAAGAGCTGTCTTTCAACTTATATTTTCTTTTGTTTACAACTGAAAGCCTAATAAGTTGTGTATTTAAAATTTTGCCAAAAGTAATTAACCGGAATTTATAATGTTTATATTACAGTCATACGGGTATCTTAGAGTTGACACAGTCTACTCTGCTCCACTCTTTTCCTAAAAAAATATTTTAGGTCAACAATAACACCAAAAATAGGAAAGATAATTTAAAGTAATTAATTAACAATTTCTTTGTACTACCCCAGGAGCTAGTTAAATTAAGAAAATACGGGGGAAAATTTTAGTATAACCTATACTAGTCATTTATAAAATTTTGATCTTAATTTTTGAATAAAAAAAAGTAAAGATCATAAAGTTGCTCCAAATTTTTTTTTTAATAAAAAACAAGAATTCCGAAACTAATCGAATAATGATGAAAAATTATGAATCAAATTAAACTTTAAGAAAAAAAATCAGAAATACTTGATGACAAATCAAAAAATAACTAAAAATATAATATATATATGTATTTTTTTTTAATTAGACACCTAACTCAAAATTATAACAAAATATCACTAGTTTGTTACTTTGCAAAACGTTGTTTACTTTTAATTAAATAAACATTGCTTGCATATTATATTAATTTATCTTCATTTTATATTAAATCCGGATTTAGAAATTTACACTTAAATTAAACCTATAATATATAGATTACGCCTATACCGACTAATTAACAAAGTTTTTTTTTTTTATTTGTCATTTCTGACAACTTTTTAGAGTGTTGATAACGTTAATGGTGTTAAATATATAGCACCTGTCACAGAAGTATCATTTTAATTTATGTAGGTTTTTTTTTTTAATTTGTAATCAACAGTTGCTTGGTTTATTCTTGTTTTTGCTTTAAAATTGACTTTTGTGAGGTTTTTCATTAGTGTAAACTTAAATGTGACTAAAAGCGCGTAGGTTAATTAACGCATATATAAATTGCATTTGAAAAGTTAAATTTAACACACTGAATTCAACTTAACACCATGTCAAATTTCAATATTTAGTGATGGCGCTATTTTAATTTTTTGTTATTATTTTTTTTTTAAGTTTTTAATTTTTTGCTTAGTATTTTTTTTTTAACACATGCTGCGATTGTCAAATGAAATCATTTTGATCTAATCTTATTTTGAATATTGTTTTACTTATATTCATATAGTCACGAGTAGCAGCTATTTTAGTTTTGATTATACAAAAACTAAAAAAATACAGTACTAATCAAAAATATTTGTATATATGCGAAAATGTAAATAAGTAAGTGTGAAATAAGTAAAAAAAATTAATTATAATAAGAAAATGTCAATAATAACTGAAAACTGTCAAATATCCACTATAAAAAAAAATTGCATAACTTTAGGATAACCCTTGGAAAAATTACTCGCTAGTCGCTAGCTTACAGAATTTTTCACAAATTTAATAAAAAAAGAATAATATTAGGAATGAAATAAGAAAATTAATAAAAGAAAAAAAAGGGTTCTAAACGAGGAAGTACGGATTCTAAAAAAATAAATTTCATTTCAGTTCCCCCCTTACATTCAAATGTAGTAATAGATATGGTATTATGAAATAAATATAATAAATAGTATTAGTATAATCTAATAATAGTATGTTAATCTGAAACATTGAATATTTCGGTGGATATTATTATTTAAGAAACAGAGGTGATTTTAGACTGTCGTTATATAGAAAAACCAGCGCACATTCACTTATGTACAAAGGAGTACAAAAATTTTTAATTAGCTACCGCAAAATATTAAGAATGAAAATAGAATTAGTATATTTAAAAAACTTATAGTAGAGCATATATGTAGAATATAGTTTGTTAAATGTAAATTATAAAAATTTTGTTAGACACTAATTAAATAAATATAAATCTAAATCTAGAATGGGAAACTCAATATGTTTATTTGCTTTAAAAATTGATTGTTCGGAAAATTTTTGCTATAACTGTTTTTTAAAATAAATTGTATGCAAAATAGTTCACTATAAATATTTTATGTGTAATATTTTTTTCGTGTTTATTTAACATAAAAACAAAAAGCAAAAATTGACTCTTTTTTTTTAACGTTATGATCGCGTTATTTTTATTTAAGTTTTTTTTTATTTTTATTTTATTGTTTTTTTTTTTTTTTTTTTACTTATGATATGCTTTATTAAAAATAGTCCCAATAAAGTTTAATATTGTCATAGTTAATGACCATTTATTTGACGTAATAAACTATTCATTTGTTCATGGTTGTTTTGATTTTAATTAAGACACATTTATATATATATATATATACATAAAATATGTGTACATAGTCACGTTGATATAGCTACTGAATATATAAGTGTACATATTTTGATTCAGTATAAAATATAGAATTAAAAATTGTTTTAAGGGAAATCTAAACAAGATGACGGACAATTTTTATATAGAATTTTGTGTAGAAGTAATTTAGGTAAAAGTGTAATTAGTTTTTAAGTTGAATTAGTAAAGTGAAAACTAATTTCTATTAAGCAATTGGAGATAGAAAAATTATAACTTTGGCAAATGATTGCGTACAATCGCAATATATATAGAGAGATTTAAAATTATAGGGTAATCTAATAATATCCATTCTTTTGTTGAGTGATATTAAAATTAAAATTTATTACCTTCCATCAATTGAAGACAATAAAGCATTGTATCAATTCGTAAAAATATTACAGCCTCAGTACATAAAACGAATTTAAATATAAGATTAAATGTATGTTGCTAGAAGTCAATTAAAAAAATTGAAGTTTTAATTTAAATAACTATAAATAAATAAATAATAAAATTAATTAAATAAAATAAAATATATAAAAATATAAAATAAGCTAAAATAAAAGTCTACTCTATTTCACTCTAAATTATAAATGGCAATACAGATTCTGCTAAGGATTTTAAATAACCATTTGTTTTTTTAAAACAGTAATATTTAAACATTTTTTTGATCTATTTATTACAACTCACAGATAATGTTTGTAACTTTATATATAAAAGGGTTTATTAGATCAATATTTATTTGGGGTTACCTCGGTAGTCCAATAATAGTATTATAACCTACAGAGCCCAATGTAGGGTTTGATGGCCAAAACACTCCAAATTGACTTTCTTTTTTTAAATCATAAAATATAGAATGTAAGTGTTGGCATATAATTATGTCTAAATGCATTCGCAAATAAATCAATTATATATTTCATTTTGAATATTCATTAACAGACTTAACTTATAACATTATATGAATTAATTAACTCTAGAACTCACAAGAATTAAAAAAAACACAAGTTATTCTCTAAAATGTACTCGATTATCCTACTCGATACATTGGTATATGATAACCTTATATATAATTTAAATATCATTAACTAAAATGTATGTAAATATTCAAAAAAGATTGAATAATTTAAATAAAAATTTTTTTTTAAAACATTTTTCGATAATGTCCTTTAATTTTAAACTATAGCTATGTTTTGATAAAAAGATTTTGGATTGTAGGTTCACAAGTCTAAGTCTACTTTTATTTTAAAGTATAATATACGAGAATTTATAGAAAAATGCATAATATTACATACATATAGATGTAAAATAAATAATCAATGTATACATATCAAATTATATTAATATTTAGTATTGATATTAAATATTTGATATATATAGAATCTAATAGGAATCTTTTGATGACAATTTTAATCAAAATTTATGTAAATAAGACAAATTAAATCAAAGCTGATGTAGTTATTCTATTTAATGATGTTATTGATATAAAAATTATTTAAATGAAGTAGATTTTGTTGTATTTGACTGTTAAACAAATATTATTGTAAATTTTGACGAAATTTGTATAATGAAAAGCCAGTAAAACATTTAATTTTAATGAAATAACAGCAAAAAATTAATTAATTTTAGGGAAGGTGTATTTAAAAAAATTTTAAAATTTTTTATTTATTTATTATATATATTATGCAGCCCCAGATCTGTGAAATAAAAGAGTGGAGCATGTCTCTTTTTTTGAGACGTGACTAGATATGAATATTCACCAGTAAAATGGGATGGGATGGAGGCCTCGGTGAGTTAGTGGTTAAGCATTTGGCTAACTAATCAAGGGGGTGCGGTTTCGATTCCCGTACAGGGTATTAATTTTTTTTATTGAGAAAAAATATTAAAAAATAATTTTTCTTTACAAATCCCCATGGTAACCAAATATAATTTAAAATATAAAAATATATAATATAAACCAAATCAATAATATTACTTAAAGGCCGTAAAGATTTACGTGTTGGGATGGCACATGCTATCATCAAAACAACAAAACTAGGATGTCTGATATTAAATGTACAGCTCTTCCACGATTTTTAATCTGTTTCAGAATATTCAGATATCAGAATCAATTAAAATACGTAAATTGAAATATTATTTTAGAATTAGTAATTGTCTATTCTCAAAAATTACATTTTTAATTTACTGCGTTAAAAAAAATGTTATTGATTTATAGCACTAAATTCTTATTAACGCTTGCCTGTAAAATTATCTTAATGATCAAATCGTTATAATTAAAATCTCATTTTCTATATATATATATTTCGATAAATAATATTTTTCTCTTAACATTATGTACAAAAGTCATACAAGTCATAATTAATAATTAATAATTGTACTTCTTCGAAAACTTTGTCAGCTGAAATGAAATACATTATATCTTATGGTACTTAATAAAGCAAAAGCAATAAAATCATAATTGTTTTAATTAATATATATATATTTTTTTTTTAACAAAAATATAGGAATTAAAAATCTTTTAATATAGACTTTAAGTATAGGTCGAATACTATTTAAATGGTTTTAATTTATTTTTATTATTTTACTTTTTATTATTGACGTAAATTTACGAGATCTTTATTAAAATACTTAAAAACTATTAGCTATGTTAAAATTTAAAATGCAATTTGTATTTACGTAAGAATTATTGAAGTGCTTTCATTTTTATATTTCATTTTTTTTTTTTTGATAGATCATTAAAATGAACGATTGTTAAATATCATCTAGTAGACATATTAAAAATATTATTAAATGTTTTTTTGTTTTATTTTTTTTTCATTTAAAATAATTTTTAATTGGTTTTTTTTTTACACTAAAGTACAATTAGTAATTAATTAAATTAAATCATGAATGAATACCAACGAGTACTTAAGTAGTTCAATTTTTTCATTTTTTTTATTTTAAGAATTTTTATAAAACGGTATTAAGTTGACTTAATATATCATTGGAAAAGAAATGAATTGGGGCAATGGCCCAATGCTTAGTTTGCTTAATGTACTTCTTCGAAAACTTTGTCAGCTGAAATGAAATACATTATTTCTTATAGTACTTAATTAAATGCATAAAACATTCAAAGTAATCAATTGAAACAAAGTAAAGAATTGATGTCATTACTTTGTTGACTTTGACAGTCTTGACAGTTCATTTTATTCAAGAAGTCAAATTTAAAACTTATAGTAATGGTTTTGCAATTTACTGAAGACGTGTATTACTCTTATATTAATATTAAGTTTATTATTTAATATAAATAAATTAAGTTATTAAAAAAATAAATAAATTTCTTACAGTAAATGCGTGATTAATTTTCGATTTATTTATTTTGTTTATTGATATGATTCATATATTCATATTATAGAAAAATGGAGTCAAAGATTTTCACATATATTACATATATAAAGATTATCTTGTATCCAAAATCTTTGCCAATTTTTAATTTTTATTAGACATTTATATGCTTTATATAAAGTGAAATTGGTATATAAGATATCAAAATTTTCTTTTGACTCCTCCTGAATGCTGCAATTTAAAATAAATTTTTCTTAGTTCCTAAGCCCTGGTCGAATTATATCTAATAAAAAAATATAGTGTATATTAAAATAAATTAATAAGAAGTCCAATTGTCAATATAGGCAAAGGATTAATATTATCAGGCAATATTTACTATTGTCTGATACTACAAATAAATAAATAAATTCCCAAGTTTTGTTTACAAAATTTTAGAAGTCAACAAAGCAAGGTCTATATCATTGTGGTATCAATTTTAGTCATTTAAGTCTATATAAAAAATAGTAGACTGATTAAATCTTTGTAAATGCCTTGAAAATCTGTTTTTAATATTTTACTCTATAATTTATTCTATAATTCTATAAAAAACCCTTCCAAACTTTGTAGATTAAAGTCAAATTAGCTCATGCTTTAGTTAATTTCTTGTAAAAGTTGTTTTAATTGAACAAGTTAAAATCTTAGTACAAATATTAAGATATTGATACTTTAGATACTTAGATACTTTATTGCAATTTTAGATTTGAGGGATTTCATTTAATTATTTGATATTGGTATAAAATTTCTGTTTCCGGATGCGCCATTTAACATTAAAAGAATTAAAATAAGTAAGCGGGTCACTTAATGGCGTAGAGATAAGATTTAATATAAATGTATAAATAACTCTTGTGTAGAATAATAGATGGCACACAAAATTAATATTTATGAATAATACAATACCATATTCAATAGCTACAGCAGGCTAACCAGCGGCTAAGTGAATATAACAATTAAAGAAACTGAAGCCTAGTCTAAAAAGACTTGGTGAATAAGGCATAAAAAAAGAGGGTCACTTTCTCGGAAAGATATAAGAATCGATTTGGCGTTTTAATTTTACAGTCAATTCACTCAATAAATTCAAGTTTATCTGAGTAGTAGAAGTGAATCAAAAGTTAGAACTATTGTACTTAATTTTGGTATTAAACAAATTTGATTCAAAATTTTGCTAATTGGTAGAATTAGTTGAAGTTTATGAAAAGAAGAGAGGCCGGGCGAGGGTCGCTAAATGGATTCTCTTAAGTTTTTTAACTTTCTTGAATAAATTTTTATTGTCAAGGTGGTTTCAATATCTGTTTACATTTATGGTTGAGGATTTTTCTACATCTTGAGGGGAGAGTTTTTTTTAACAATGAAAGAAGCTCGAAGAACTTTCATTTTTTTTTTGCTTCATGTCATAATTCTGTATGACAGAATATAATTGTATAACTACTCAATTATAAAATTTTTCTTTTGATAGTAAGAGCATGTGTACCAAACTTCAGAGAAATCGGTCAAGTTGTTTTTCGATATGAAAAGTAGTATGGAATATAAACGAGGGTGTGACACCATTAAAAAATTAAAGTTTTTTTTAATAAATATAAAGTGCAATTCCATAAAAATTTATAAAACCAATAATAGGAACGATTTGCTTAATTTATAATTTTATAATTTAATTATTATTTTTAAAAATTTTTTCATTTTATATATATGAAAATTAATAAAAATTATTTTATAACTTTTATTAATTGACTGTGTAAAATCATGAATTGTTTTAATTGCAAAAAATTTTTGTCAACACAGCAGAAAAATAAAAAAAAAACACAAAAAAAAACTAACATTAAAATTTATGTTTCATGTCATATTAGTTGACATGAAAATATAATGAATATATTATTCAGTACTAGCTTTCACAAAAAATTATCAATTATTTTTTTTTTATTTTCATTTTTAAAATATAATTATGTGAAAGTTTTAAGTGATATTATAAATTTGATTAATTAAACTCTATAACATCGTTTAATCATAATTTTTATAATTTATCTCAAAAGAAATCAATTGGATTTTCTTGTGGATATCACCAGAACTTCTTCCAGTATTGATTTAATCAACAACCAATTAACTGCAAAGTTTTCTGGGCCTGGCAAGCTACTTTTGAAAATTCATCCAAAATTTTGCAATTAAAGCCAAGGCTTTAAGTGACTTACTAAAAAAAAAAAGTATTTTTGGATTATTAGAAAAACAGGTGTCGGCAATTGCAACCGAACCTGTGTTAAAAATATTCGAAGTTGACACACAGTTGCATGACGAAGTATTTATAGAAGGCTATTAAGCGGTTTGCTGCATAGAAATCAAGAAATTTTTATGAAATAAACTCGGTTAAATCAATTATACTAATTCTTAACGCATCGATTAAAATATAATAGAAAGGGAATAAAGTGCATGGATTGGATGAGCACCAATATCTAATTGGCACAAATTGCTTTGGCTAAGTTGGAGCCGATCGAAACTAAAATAAAATGGAATTATGTGTTCAGACGAAATATAACAACATCAACGGCGCATTCGGCACATAACAACATCAGCGGCACATCCAACATTCTACCCTTAACGCAAAATAAACAGGAGAATGTTTACAGGATATGAGGAAGAAGTGTTCATTAGAAAATAGAAGTTATAAAAATTTTGGGAAGCAAGTGACTGCAAAATGGTAATATTAGCATTGAATTAACTCTTTAATTTAAAAAATATAGTACAGCCAAAGTTTTAAAAAATTATGTTTTGTGAAAATTAATGTGATTTGTTTATTTTTGTTACTATGCAATGTGGGACCCCAACAAAATATGTAAAACCGCGAATGAAAACAAACAAATTTTTTTGGGAAATATTTTTCTCAATATTCCAGATATATTTCTTCTACAATCGCAACTCTAACAAAGTACTGTTTGATAAATTTTTATCTAAACAGATTATATCAAGTGTAACTCAATGTTAAAGTTACTATCGTTCTCTATACAAAGAGTTTTAAAAAAAATATTTTGTGTCTGCCAACCTTATTTCAACATTATTGCTCATTAAATGCTATCCAAAAGGACCACAAGTTGGTAGGAATAACTATTTGGTTTTTTTTTCATCGGCTAATTGAATAAATTGACATGTGTTTAAAAGTTTTGTGATAAAATGTATGACGACAAAAAAACTATACAACAATTTCTATTTATTTTTTTTTTGTACTTGATGATCACATAGAAGAGCCCATTTTTTGTGCAAAAGCCAGAAAAGAAATCTTGTTTTGACATTTTTTTTTGGTTCTTTTTTTTCCAATTTTCTTTTTTGACATTTATTAAGATATGATTTATGTTTTTAAGTTAATGTTGAACACCTGAATCAAAAAAAAAAACAACAAAAACAAAAATTATGAATTTTTAATGAATTTAATTAAAAAAAGAAAATTTTCCGCTTTTCTTTGGTATCATCGTCCTCAAACTATGGCGCCAATATACTTAAAATTATTTTTTTTTGTGCTAATGAGATGAGAATAAATTAAATAATATATACAGGGTGTTCTATAATTAATATTTAGAATGTTTTTAATAGTTTAAGGCTAGAATAATCTGATAAAATTAATGCAATAAGAGTTCCTCAATTTTTTGAACCCTCTCCGGTGATATGGCAAAAGTCCGCCGGAGACTTACCAAGGTAAAAATGTCAAAAGTCCATTCTTGATTAAAAATCGAATGTCAAATTTAGAAATATTTATTGTTTTATGTCTATATTATTTTCTTTATACTTTGTTCTGTAATCATACTCATATTATGAGTTTATATAAGGTTTAGAATAGAATTTCTAAAATATTTTCATAATAAGATATTCAATTTTGACCTTATTTCTTTTTTTAAAAATACATTTTAAAGTTTAATTACATATTTAAAAATATATTAGGGATATTTGACATTTCGGCTCACTCGTCTGAGTTATAATTTCCCGAAGACTTTTGGCATATTTTTTGAGTCATAAATTGTCAAGGGGACTTTTATCATATCTCGCCTAATTCTACCTTCACATTTTAAGATAGGGTCCTCGGTTGGTTAGTGGGTAAGCATTTCATTTACTAATCGAGTAGATGCGAGTTCGATTCTCGTACGAATCATGAATTTTTTTAATTGAAAAATTGTTCCTCCAAATCACCATGGTGACAAAATATAATTTAAATATACCAATATATATAACATATAAACAAAATAATTAATTTAATTATAAATAAATAGAAATTACTTAATTTAAGAAGCCCAAATTCCCAATATTCAAAGGACTATAATAATATCAGGCACTATTTACTATTGTCCTAGTACTAATTATAAATAAATAAATTTTAAGACACTCTGTATTCTATATTGTATTTGTCAAGTTTTAATCATTATTTCAATTTTCAACACATATTTAACGATCTGGACCATAGGTAAAAAAAAAAGAAACAGATGAAGAAATATAAGTAGAACTAGTAGTAAAAATTTATGAGATCAAAAGAAATCATATGTAGTTTTTTTTTTTTTTTTTTTTGAATTTATTAAAAATCTTATATTTTTTTTATATTTTTTCAAATCGTGAAAATTATGAAATAGAAATCTAAAGATTTTCATTTTTTTTTTCTCATGTCCAGGTAGCATATAAATTATAAAATAATATACATATATATATATATTTTATATTGAATTTAATTCAGGTAAAAGTAAAAAAAAAAAAAAATAGTTTGGCATGGCATTTTTTAAAATATATGGCACAAATATGAAATTAAGATGCTTAGTTACTAATGGATGTTGATAAAGATATATATAAAAATAGAAAAGATACATCCAATGAATATAAATTTGTAAATATTCATAAAATAGAATGTCTAGTCGGCAAGATTAAAAATATCCATAGCAATTACTTAGCTGGTCTAATTTGTAAAAAATGAAAAAAAAATATGGCAAATAAATTAAATGGGTTCAATAAAATCTAAATTCAAATACAGTATAGTAAAAATTTTTTTTGTAATTTAATATAGTTTTGATTTTGTTTTTTTTTTTTGTATTCAGTGCATCATGTGCATACAATTCACTTAATTTTAATAGAATTGGAATATTTTTTTTGAATTATAAAATATAATCAAGTGATTTTTTTTATGGTAATTTAAAACTTTAAAATACCAGTTCATAATTTTATAATTTAAAAAGTACTACATATGACTATAATCTTTAGAAGCGTATATAATAAAATCAAATTTTCTTTTGAAATATGAAACTAAGAAACTAGACTTCTTTTTTTTCCAGTATAGAGAGTAAATTATGTGTAAATTTGATATTTTTAAATAAACACATTTGAAAAAATATGGGAATAAGCTATAGGAATATGTATATATGCAATAATTTATGTATTAAGACCCATTGATATAATTTAATTAAGTCAACTTCATATGTAATTTGAATTAATAAATTAACTTATTTAAAAGTATACTTTGATTTGTGATTAAAAATAATTATGAATATGATCCAAATCTAGAGAAAATGTTGAAATTCATGAAATTACTGACCGTAAAAGCGCATCAAGCATATTAGTTAATAGAAGTCTTATAGCATCCAATAAGTTAATATGAAAAGATATTCATTTAGTAAGTTTTTTATAAATTCATTTTTACAATGCCAAATATTGGTCATCTGTTAATAATCTAATTATTGTCAAGTTTTTTGCCGAATTCCATAAGTTTCAACTATACTTTAGACTTTGATTTGTTTAAATAATGTGAATATATTTCTAACTAAGATAGCATGATATGTATTATATGAATTTTGGATGTCAATCATAATAAATTATAAGATAGATCTTGGGTGTCATTTTTTTAATATTTATCTCTTGTTATATCATTTTTTTTTGTTTTACAATAATCACTATACAATATCACATTCGATTATGAATGCGATATTTGAGATTTTCACTTAGCGCAATAAGTTTTTATAAATTTTTATTTTAAGTCTTATTTATTTTTAATCAATTTTACTAACAATTAATTATGCTAAGCATTCATAACTTAATAGTGCGGATATCTTAATAGCTTTTAGGAATGTGGAATTAATTATTAAAATGATAATAATATTAAGATATTTATAAATGAAATTAAGTAAATTTAATATTTTGCTTAAAATGGCCAATAATTGTACTTGTTACCCTACATATTTAATCTACTATTTAATTTTAAAAGAACATATATTACATCAGAAAATATATTGAAAAATTTTATTCAAATTATTGTTATTACTTAATTTTTAACGCAATTGGCAATAATATTTGGGTACATATATATGTATATATATACATACTCCCAAATTTTATCGTTTTTTTTCAAATATTTTAAATATTTTTCAAATTAATTGGCAAAAAAAAAATATAGAATTATTATTAAGAATGTGATAAAGGAAAATTAAATATACTTAAAATTGTTTAACAAAGTAATTAATTTTTTTTTATAAAATAATTAAAAAGTGTTTTAATTTTCATCTATTAATATAAATTTTTTCGAATTAATTAATGGAGGGTTCAAATCCACAGTCTTATTGAACCGACTAATTATAACTAATCAACTATTCAAATAATATAATGTTTTTTTAAACTAAAACTAAATTGGAGAATAATCTATAACTAAATTTTGATTAGTAAAATGTAGTTTCTAATTTTTGAGAAAAATTATTATTTGATTAGTGATAAGTGGGCGGGTGAAAAATTCTATTAGTGTAGTGTAACCAAATATATTTTTGGAGAACAAAAATTAATGAAAAAAAAATAATTATTAGTAAAATTTATCACAAAAATTATTATTTGATTAACTAAGTTATTAAGATAAATAGTTGGTGTCATATGGCCCTAAGGAGTAATTGCTTAAAAAAGCTATCATTTTGCTTATAATATCAGAAAAATAAGAACTCAAAGGGAAATTGATAATGGCTAATATAGAATTATTTAATATTATACTATAAAAAGAAGGTTTTATTAAAATATATAAATAGTAAAATAAATAAGTACTTACTCTTCAGATTTTTCAGATGCGTTATCTCCATCCTTTTTCTTTTGGCCTGAACTGCAAACGTTTCCCATTTTTTGTGTGTTTTTGAAATAAAATCTTATATTCGATAACTTATGCTATCGGGTCTTTACTGATAAGTGATTTTTTTTAAGTATATGTATGTTAAATAAACTTTTAATGGAATTATTAATTTTTTTTTAAAATCTTTCTATAATGCGATGACAAATTATATAATATGTACTATGATTGTTAACTGCTTTCGTCGTCGTATATCCGTGAGTATCCGTGTTGTAATATTCTTGTTTTTTTTTTATGGAAATCAAAATAAAATTTTTTTTACTTTTTAAATTTAATTCAATTTTAAAATTTTTATTTTTTCTTTAACTTGGCACTCAAAATTATTTTAATAAATTATTATTAAAATTTATTATGTTTTATATATAATAAATATTTTTTTATTTTTTTTTTTACTTATAATTTTTTTTTAAATTTTCCTTTTTTTTTGAAAACTTAAAATATTTACATTTATATTTTACTTTTTTATTTGATATTTTTTCTACATTTTTTTGTTGTATTTTTTAAAATCAGTTTTTAATTTTTTTAATTTTTTTAAATGAAAATTATACACAACTTATCAAGACATTATTAAACACTTTTTTTATTTTTTTATTTAAAATAATTTAAATATTATTTATATATATTTTTTTTTTAATTTTGTAAAATAAAAGTTCTTTTAAATTTACTGTGTAATAAATTTTTCAAGAACAGAAGTAAAATTTCTGAAAAATATTAAAATAAAATAAAAATATAAAATTATAATAGATATTTTATACACTCTTAAAAGGCGACATTAATTTAAAGAAAAAAAAAAAAAAACCAGAGTAAACCTCATGTTGTGAATTAAAATATTCGTTTTTGTCATATATTATATAATATATATATATAAATATAATATAATATACAAGTATGTATATATGTAAAGAAAAAAAAATCTAGAACAGAAATTAAAATAATTTAAATCAAGTGCGTTGTATGTATGTATGTATGTATGTATGTACAAGAATATACAATAAATTATAATACATATATATTTTTTGACCTAATTTAATAAAAAGTCTTTTTTTTTTTAAAAACTTGATTATCAAAATTTAATTGAGTGTAAAATATGTATATATTTTATATAGTATTAATTATTAAAAATTATAAATTTATTATTAATATAAATTTTATTTAAAATTATAAATTTAAATTGATTTAAGTTAAAAATAATATTTAATATATTGCTAGGTTATAATAAAATAATGAAAAAAAAAACTAATTTATGGGAATCAAAAAAATTTTTTAAAAATTGTAGTGTATTATGAAATTGTTTAAATGGACATGCCTTCATTTTTTTACTTAAATTCATTTATGATTAGCGTACTGCAGCATTTAGTTTTTAAGTTCAAATGTTAGAGTTTTAATAATACTTAAAAATTTATATTAGAAAATATTTTAAATATTTATTAAGCTTTGCTAGAAAAGTATAGAAAGTATAAAAATTGCCACATTAATAAAAAATTTTATTAAGTTTTTTTTGAAATTTCTACCTTATTACATGCTACATTATAGAACACCGCTCTCGTTTTTAAGTCACCGCTGTAAATAGTAGCTGTCTGTTTTATAAATATCTACTAGGTAATAATTCAGAAGAAATAAAAAGTATAAGAATCCAAGCCTACCGCCGGATAACCCGCTAAGCAGCTCAATCTCATTCGTGTACATTAGAGCTCTTCGAATGAGAACTCTAAAATATAGGAACTCTTTTTTAAGTCGCATCTTTAATTTGTAAAACACATTAACCTCATATGTGTTTCCCAATACTTATAGTTTAAAGAAATTGGAGAAAGAAGTCAACTTATACCTTTTGAGTTTCCCATTTTGTCTACGAGGAAAGGTTTTTAATAAGAAAATCTATTTGTAATTTAAAACCAAATAGTATTAGATCTTCTCTTTGAAATTTGTTTTCTTAATGCGGTTAAATATTCTTTGACTATGAACATTTCTTTGATTTTTTAATTTATATCCTAATTTTTTAGTTATGTTGTGTACTGTTTTTTCCTAGTTCTTTTTTTTGTTGTATTTTATTATTTTTTATGTTGTGTACCCTTTTTTCTATATCCTAATTTTATCTTAAAAATGTTCTTTTAGTAACTATAAATTTCATAGATATAGGCATTACATTCAATTGAAAAACTGTAACTTTAAGTAAATTTAGTTTTGGAGGGGCCTTGTTAATGCAATGTGTAAGCATTTGGCTTATTAACTGAGGGGATGCGGGTAAGATTTTCGTAAGGGTCATGAAATATTTAACTGGGAAAAAAAATTAATTGAAAAATAATTTTTCTTTACAAATCGTCATGGTGACCAAGTATATATATTAAAATATAAAATATATGATATAAACAAAATAACTAATATAACTAATAAAATAATATTTTTGGCCAACATTCGAAACGAAAAGGGCCCATCAATTTGTAAATGCATTGTATACACTTGTAAATACTTAATAAATAAATAAATAAATAAATAAAATGTTTTGGATAATTCCTAATAACTACGGATAATTTTAAATAATTTCTTATAAATGTCAAAATTTAATTAATTAACCTAATTCTAATTAACTACATATATACATATATATTTATTTTTAATAAATTATTTTTATATTTCCTACAATTCCAAATATATAATTTCAAATATTTAAAAAAAGAATTTCTATTTAATTTGTTTTTTTTTTTTGTAATCTATTTATCCTACGTCAATTTAATTTTTGAAAATAACCGTTATTTTCAATTTCATATACCTATATATATATACTTCAAATAATATATTGTTAGTCAGTATATGAGTGTAGTTATATATTACATATATAATTTTTTTTTTTCACATATATATATATTATACATATTGTAATTATATTATTACACACTGATAGAATTATAAACTCGTATTTAAACATTTTATAAACTTTAATATAGTGGAAAATTTTTTATATTCTCTGTTCTGTTATACAATATTAACATGTTATAATTTTTATTTTTATTCCTAAACTAACTTTTTTATACTAAACTATTTTTTTTTTTTTACTTAGTATTCTGTCACATGCATATACTAAAATATATATGTATATATGGATGTCCTGCTATGCTTACATCTTTCGGTAAACGATTGGGTTGGGTTGAGTTGATTACTTTGTTTTTATTTTATTATTATTTACTATTAATATATACATACATATATGTAAGTTTCCCTATATTTCATTTATACAATATTACAATGCAGAATAATTTTTAGGAAATTATAAAAAAAAAAGAAAATACAAAAAAAAAAAAAGTGTTGTGACGCACATAATGGCAGTGATAGGGTAAAAATGAATAGTGATGTCCTTAAAAATAGTAACAACAAAATATAGCAACAAATAAATAAGTTAAAAGTATAAAAATAACAAAAAACACAAAATAATAAAAAAACAAAAGAAAAATAATATGTTAAAATTGCTTGAAAATTGAATCGATTAACAGAATATTCCGTATTGTTGTTGTTATATATAAACATTAATAAATACATTTGTTTTATTTTCTCTTCTATATATATATATTAACATTTTAATATGAGACAGAAATAAATTATTAAGTAAAATATAGTATAAGGAACTAGGAACAAAAAAAAAAAAACAAAAAGGAAAAAATAAAAAATAAAATATTAAAAACGTGGTTTTTGCTAATTTTAAAGATTATGCAAAATAATACAAAAACAATGAAAAATATAGAATAGAGGAAGTTAGTGTTTAGAAACGATATTTTATTTTTCATGACATATTTAATTTTTATTTTAATTTTTTTTTTTAAATAGAATATGAAGTTGGTAAATCGATATTGGGATACTCGTATAATGAAATTTAAAAGATTTTCATATGTATTTTAGAATAGAATATAGGAAGACAATTTTAAAAATGAAATTTTTGATTAAAACAGCATTTTGTATATTTGATAAGTTAATACAATATTAAAAAATAAATTGAAGGAAAATTATATATTAAAATTTAAAGATATTGCACTAAATTAGAAATATATTAGTTGAAGTTAAAGAAACTCGATTATCCGATTAATCGAAATTAGTCTCAAAGTAATCAATTGGCCCGCTGCTACCATTTGACATTGGTTTCAAATTAATGTCTTAATAAATAATAAAAAATACATTAATATAACAATATACAAAAATGCAAAATATATACAAAAAAATTAATTCAATAATATAACTCACAGATAAAAAATACCATATAACTCCAATATAAAATTGATTTAATTTACATCAAAATGAATTGCTTATATCGTATGAAGATCAAGAACGTTTTTACATAATACAGGTCTAGTACTATCTCATATTTAAATTTTAAGTGGAATTGATTAAGATCAATTCAAATAATAAGTTTATAATATGCCCCCCTCTTCTTCAATAATGTACCTATGATATAGATAAAATTAATACGTTTTTAGTACAAATCCTTTGATCCTTTGAAATTTGAAAATATTTTTTTGAATATTTAATTAGTAATTGCTTATTAATTTTACATGAAAGTTTGAATTCTAATGAATAAAAAATGTTTGACTAAGAAAATTAGCAAGTATAGGAGCGTGTCATTTTCCATTTGCCTGTATTTCTTGTTCAATTGACTGTATTTTGCAGAATTATTTGAATTTCATTAATATTAGCTAAGGCCAAATTAATTTTGATGATTCAATGCACTACTCCCATATATAATAAACATTGCCTAGATAAATATTTTCATATTTTTATGGATAATTAGGAGAAATTAGAGTTGAGTTCAAAAGCAGGGTTAATACTCTTTTTCCAGAATATATTTATATGGGAGAATCTGAGTTAGGCGAGATTTAAGAGTTGCTGAAAAAATCAGACTTTCAATAATGAAAATACAAAATTCGGTAAATTAAAATACAGGCAAATGAAATGTAGTTCGAAAAACCCTCTATTATTGTTGGTAGAGTCTTAAAAGTTTTAAAAGTTAGAACTTTTCAAAAACCTGTTAATTTAAATATTTGTGAACACTATAATTTGCGAACTGATTTTTATATTTATTTCCTTATATAAAAACCGCGACATAACTTAAACCTTAACAAATTCCCAAATTCCGTTACTGATATTTAAAATGGCATACATACTGACAAACAAAAAATATTCCCTTGGGAAATTCAAAACTATATATAGTTAAAATTAAATAGGTATGGAATAAAAAAAAAATAGATCGTGAAATTTAATGCATTAAGAGAATTAAATTTTCTTTCATATTAAATATAAAAAAAAAACAAAAAACATTTTCAATATCAATTAAAATTTATAGAAACTAATTTAACAAAAATAAATAAAAAAAAAAACAAAAACAACCAAAACAAATAAAAATTAAAAAAGTTGCAATTGTATATTTTCAAAAAAAAACAGTTCTCGATTTTCTCATGCATATGCATATTTCGACATTGAAACGAATGACGTATACAAATATTATTGTATAAAAAAGAAAAACAAAAACAATATGAAACAGAAATTAAAAAAAAAAAAAAAACAAAAAACATTTTCTACGTGAATTTGTGAAATTAATTTTTTATACAAAATATCCTGTCAGATATGCATTAACATAAATTACGTTTATAGAAAATATAAAAATACATAACAGAAAATCAAAAAAAATATAAAAAAATAAATAAAAAGGAAATTATTTATTATTGACGTCATACTATATATAATTTGACCTCTTCTGCTTTTTCTTCTTCTACTTCTTTAAAATCCAATTTTTTTTTATTTTTTTTATTTTTAGGCTTTAACTTAAAAAATTTTTTAAGTGTTTAATTATATAATTTATATATTTCTTAAGTCATTAATGTTCTTTTTAATTATTGAATAATTTAAATATACTTTATAAGAACATAATGGCGCAAAATTAATAATCTAACCCTGAAAATATATGCCACAAGTATATCTAATATATTTTATTCAATAGTCATCAAAATTAAAAACAAAAAAAAGTATTCAATTACAAATTATAGTATTATTAACATTTTTTAAAAAATTAGGACAATTTGGTAAATGAAAGCTTAAAAATAAAAACTAAGAGGTGTTAAAGTTTGTTCTAGAATTTTAAAATTTAGATATCCGGAGTTAAAGATTGTCTATTTTTTTAAATATTTTTTCCAAAAACTTTAATTAAGCTTTATTTTGAAAGACATGTAATTGTTTCGTATTCTGATTTACCCCATGCGTTACACCTCAATATATTTGTATTTTATAAAAGGACTTTATTAAAAACTTAGAAGCTTAAATTGTTAAGTTGTCAAAAACAATAATGAGGACCCCTTTTGCACCAACAGCTTATCACCTAATGAAATAATCAAATTATTAAAAATTTTTTGTGCATAAACACCATATGAAGTTTGATTAGAAAAAAAATTCTCACTTCTATAAAAAATTATTTTAACAGCTTATCACCTAATGAAATAATCAAATTATTAAAAATTTTTTGTGCATAAACACCATATGAAGTTTGATTAGAAAAAAAATTCTCACTTCTATAAAAAATTATTTTATTAGTGATTAGTGTTGATGCAGTAGGACTCAGGCATATCAGGCTTTAAGTATTTTGAACAGCTGAGAATTCACTTAAAAAAAACTGAATTTGTTAAAGAAGGGAGATTTTTCAAATTTGATATAACTCAAAAATACAACAATTTGATTTCTGTTCTTTAAAATAACTAAATATTATCATTCAATATTCTTCAAGATTTTGATACAAAATAAAATACATAATAGATTGCCCCCAATTATAAAATATTGTGAGATAATAACAATAATAACAATAATTAAAAAAACATAAAAAAATAAGAGAATACAAAATAATGTTTTTAACTTCTACAAATCAAATTCACTCTCTCTTACTTCAAATCTCTTACAAAGCTTTTAACATTATTCTCCCGATTTTAAATAAAAATTTATTTAAAAAAAACAAATTAATTAAAAAGAGCTTTTTAATTTCCTTAAAAGTTAAGTGGTGAACAGTATATTAATTTTCTTTTCTCATTTTTTTTTATCTCTCTTATAAACTTTACTCTCTCAGTCTTATCTTTTATTTTGTTTTTGTTTTTTTTAAACAAAAGCTGAGATAGTGAAACTTTTTTTACTTTAAATCCAGAAAAGTTTAAAAAAAAACAACAACAACAAATTTGCACTATATTCTTTTGATTTCAATACATACATAGAAAATATGTTTTAAAAAAAAAAAACATTATTTATTTATTTTTTTCAATATAATTTTTTTTTTGTATTATTGTATTGTCTACTTTTTATATACTCAATGTTATTCAACTCAAAAAGGATATTTTTGTGTCCATTTGTTTTTTTATTCTATTTATTTTTTTTTTTTGTTATTGTTTCTTTTTTTTTGAATTTGCTGTGTATGTATGTATGTATGTATGTTCTATATAATTTTATAAATAAAACTAAATATTCAAATTCGCCTCAATTTCAAACAAAAAGAGATAAATAGTGTAAAATATATATATATTTATTATTTAAAAAAATATTGCTATCCTTTTTCATTTTGTATTATATATGGTCCTGTTATTTCCATTGAAAATTAATGAAGGATAAAAATTTATTTATTTTTCGTCGTAAAGTACCTACCTAAAGATAGTATAGACAGGATTCAAAATTATTATATTTTGTTTTATTAAAAACAGTTTTTCGCTTCAAAATTCGCTGCTTTTGAAATTGACATTTAAAATTTTAAAGAAAATTAATAAAAAAGTTTTTAATATATAAATTGTTGAAATCCTTTTTAATAGTATTTAGATGGAAAAGTTTTTAGAAATATTTGTACAATATTAACAAAGGGACAATTCCTGATAAAATAACAAAAAATTCCGTTTTTTAAAAATGACAATTGTTTGAACAAATGAAAATACAAATTAGGCACTGTCCTTAGGACTACTAACTTTTAAGGATTTCACTGTATTTACTTTAGTATGTGCTGATGAAAAAGGACCTAAATATATAAATGATAAAAGTGTATATAACCGTTTATGTTATATGTTAAACAAACATTTTATATTATATTTTCAGATAGAAAACAATTTACTTGTTTATAATATATTAATATATATGTATATATATGTATATAATTTTAGACGACATTAATAAACAAAAGAAAACCAAAATAAATATAATATTTATTTACTTTATACAAATACAAAAATTGATTTTGATTGTATTTGACTTTATTGGATGTTATTCTTTTCTTTAGATTGTGTTAGAAGCGATTTTTAAAAATGATTATTAAAAAATAAAACAGAGGACGTGATCTGGTGGAGCATACCCAGTCTACTAATATATATATTTTAACAAAACTTTGTTTAATTTGTTTTTTGATGGAAATTTTTATTTATATTTAGAGGTTTTTTTTTCCAATAAGGATTTGATTAAAATTTAATTGTTTTTTAGAAATAATATGTATATATATACTAGGTATTAGTTATATACTAGATATTAGATATATATTTATATAGAATTAAATTTTGAAAAATTTCAAATTTCAAATTTAATTAGTTACAGCCTTAAAGGAATAATTTCAAGCTCATTATAAAATTGCAATACATCTAAATCATTTTTTAATGTCCTTGTTTTTGTAAATTAATATTATTTTTTTACTGTTATTTTACTGTTTTTCTTTAAATATATAATATTATTTTTTTTTTATAAATTTATATTTTTATTTTGTCCTGTTTTTTTTTTCTTTTTAGCATTTAACACCAACACTCAACAAGTATATTGTATTTATATGGAAAAAAAAAGTACAAAATAAGTAATAACAATCATAATTATAATATTATATACCTATAATATATATATATGTATGTCCTTGAATCCTGTGAATAAAAAATATAAAATAAAATCAAGTATATAGTAAAATTTTTATGTAAAAATAAACTTTATATATTGGAACATATAGATACCATATATAAATATTAAGTTATATATTAATATTTATAAATATATAGATATATGTATATGCATATATATATTCAATCTATAATTCATGATAAAAATATAGCTGATTTTATTTTCAAACTTTATTTTGCATTCCGGAAATAGAAAATATTCTTAGAAATTTTTGCCAGCTTTTTTTTTTAAAACAAACATTTTTTTTTCATAGGAAATATTCAATAGTTATATATTCTAAATATACATATTAGTAGAATATATAATATAATTATTGTTTTATATATAAATCAAAATAATGTGGTTAATAATTTTTACTTTTTTAAAAAGTTTTAATTCAGGACATTATTTGATTAGTTGTATTTTAAGGAAAGAAGGTATCAGGTACACAATCCTGTGTAAAATAAATTGTTAACCAATATATATTTGGAATAAGTTCTAAAATTGAATTAGTACTTGGGCAGATGAGTTAATTAAAAAAAATTTACAATATAATACAATTTAAAATTAATATACCATTACTACTTCATATTGTAGGATCGAACCTAAGTCCTTTGGAAATTTTAAGGTATAACTAATATAAATTAACTCCTTTTCACAAATATATGTGAGACAATTCTTAAAAATTAGATTCATTTATTAGAATTAAGTTCCTATAGTTTTACTGGATTACAATCATAATTTTTATATAAAACATACACCAATTTAAAAATACGATATTATTATGAAATTTAAGTACATAAAATATTATATAATAATATTATTTATATTTTTTTAATTCAAGTTCTATAATAACGTCATCGAAAGTACCGTTAGTAAATAAATTGGCTTGAATATATAACAACATTTTTATATAAAATAGAAAAATAAAAATGAATAAATATATACCTACATATATTATATAGAAAAATAAAACTTTAATTTCAATGTCATCCTTGTTCTGAAATTAAGGATAAAAATTTTTTGTTTTTGGTTTTATTTTTTTTTTTTATGTTTTTCATTATACTGAAGGACAAATTCTGTGAATATCTATCTGAAATAGGATATTTTATTAGTTTATAATCAGATTTAAACTCGGACATGGACAAATGGTTATCCTTGGGGAATATTTCCTTTATAAGTAGAAGGCATTAAATTTATAATATCCTATATATTGGAAAATTTTTTTTCAATATAGTTTGTGTATATATATATATCTATATCTATATATATATATATATATATATAGGTATGTATGTACACTAACTCAAAATAAACCATTGAAACATTTATGTAAAAGTTAATGCAATTAAATTTGTCATTTTCAAGGGTTGCATTTTTGTTTTGTATTTGAAAAATTCAATAATTCAAAATTAATAATTTTTTTTGAATTTTATATTGAAATATTTTCATTTTTGATGAATTTAGAAAGTTTTTAAAACAAAAAATTTATAAATATTGGTATTAAAAATTTGGCAAAGGGACACTCCTAAAAATCGAATAAAAATAACAGGCAATTTTTAATATTGAATTCACGAAAATTGAACGTGGCGAAAAATATAGTCTCAATATCAATTTCTTCATAACTTTAATAATATTGTAAATATATAACTATTATATACAAAATAACTGAACCTAACCACTTAGGTATTTTCCTTTTCCTATATTTTTCAATCTAAAAATATGACGTTGATACCAAAGCTAATTAGTGATAATTATTGTTCTTTCATTTTTAATTACTAACATAATAATTAAATTAAGAACTTATAAATAGGCGTCATCAAATATATATTTGAAGAAGTTTAATATTAAAAATTATATTAATTTTCTTTTTAAGTTGATTTTTTCGTAATAATAAAAAAAAAAATATAAATCGAAATTATCAAAAACATAAAAACAATATAAAGAAAAAATTTAATATACAAAAAAAAAATGGGGAAACAAATGTACGACGACACCTACGTGTGACAAATAATTTGAATTACCAATTTTATGGCTAAATGCCAAAATAATTTACGTTTACAAATGCGAATTATCATTTAAAAAGAATTTTTATAATTTTTATAATTTTTTCAATAGAACGTTTCAACTTATTAAGAGTTCAAGAGTTTTTAATTTTGAGGTTTACTGTGGTTTACAGCTTTTTAAAAGCAATAATTATCTTAAGATACTTGAACTCATTTGCCTTTCTTTATGTATATTTTAAAGTTCAACTAAAAAGGCATTTTAAAAATACGCTATTTTTAAATAGCGTGTTAATATACTTATTTCAAGGTCTTATATTGTATGGAGAGGACGAGATGTCCTGTCAAATTTAAATTCTAGTAAGGGACAACTAAATTCCGGGAGTTTTTAAATGATTTAAAAGTTTTAATATAGATACGTTTGAAGGGGGTTGGGTCTGAAATCTCGGTCTAGTAAATCTCGTTTTCGCAAAATCTCGTTTTAGAAAATCTCGTTTTTAGAAAATCTCATTTTAGAAAATCTTGTTTTTAGAAAATCGCTTTTTTTATATTCTGGAAAAAGTTGATAATTCAGGTTTTGTATCTAACTCAAAAATCTTTAAACTTGAATGGTTTAATTTGATTTTTCAATAAAAAACGAAATTTTCTTAAAAAGCGAGATTTTTCAATAAAAACAAGATTTTCTAAAACCAAATTTTCGAAAAACCAAATTTTCTAAAAAAAATATACTTAACTGAGATTATGGAACGCTTCCATTAAAAGGAAATACTATCAAATGAGCTTGAAAAGCTTAATAGACCTATAAATAAAATATCGTGTATATCGTGTTCATTATTTCGAGAATTTAAAAGAAACAAAACCAATTAATTTGAATCGTTTAAAAATGAAATTAAATTCAAACATTATTATCAACTTTTCAAAGAAATACGGTAGTACATAAGCACAGAAACGATTGATACATATTTAAAATTTTCTTTAAATATTAAATATATATGTATATAAATAAAACATATATTTAAAATATTATGCGATAACTCGTACCAGTATTAACACACTATATATTATATACCATATATTATTGCGGACATCTTCTATAAGGTTTACGTCAACTTATAAAGTTTTTTGAATTTTTAAATGATTTCATAAATATTTAATATTTTATTATATTCTATTTAATTATTTATAAATATTATATTAATATTTATTTAAAATTTTTAAAATATTTTTTTTTATTGACTTATTAAAAATGCTCACATACACGAGCAAAAAATTTAAATTTTTGGTTTTTTTTCATCAAATTATGAGGAATGAGAAGAAAAGTTAAAGGTTTTTTCAAATAAATTTTAAATATGTTACAAAATATACATATATAAATATATATTTTTATTTATTATATTTTATTTATTTTTAATCATTTTTAGTGTTTTTAAAAAAAAAAAAAAAAAAATTTTTTTTGATGTTTTCAGTAAAAGAATTATGAAAGAATTTCAAGTGTATTTATTTTTCGTTTGCGTTCAATAAATATACGTTTCAATTGGTTTTTATTAAATGTTTAATATAGGGTGGGTTAAATTTTTAAATATTATTTTGAAATTTTAATAAATTTTTTTAACTATAGAAATCCAAACAAATTTTCTTTAAATTATTTTAAAAAAAATCGATTTAAAAATGTTTGTTTAATTGTTATAATAAGGTAATAAAAATCGGTTTTTCTAATTTACCTTAAAGAAAATATGTTATCTCAAATAAATTGAACACTTTTTCAGAAAATCGCGTTTCAGAAAATCGCGTATGGAAAATCGCATTTCAGAAAATCGCGTTTAGAAAATCGCGTTTTAGAAAATCTCAAAAAAATCAACCCGTTTTACAAAAATTCTTTTATATTCCGGAAAAAGCCTATAACGCTGATTTTGTATCCAGCTATAAAATCCTTAAAAACGAGATTTTTTTTAAAAAAAGTGTGATTTTTTGAACAAAAAAATTAGGTTTTCTAAAAACTAGATTTTCTAATACGATATATTATAAAACGCGAGATTTTTTAAAAACGAGATTTCAATAAAAAACATTTACTAAACCAAGATTATGGAACGCTGTCCTATTAAATGTATATTTAATTTTAATTGAGCTTTGTGATTTCATCTTGAATTATTAAGTCTAACATATAAATTTCTGAAAATTTTTTAACTCTCAAGCAATTGTTTTAATTTTAATTCAATATTTTTACTATTTTTAATTAAAATCATAATATTCTTTAGTATTTATATAATATTCCCCTTCAGATTTAATAATAAAAAAAAGAAACTTTAAACTTTAACTTAATTAATTTTTTAATGCTTAAATAAATTAAATTCTTTTTTTCTTTTTATTATCGTTTTTTTTTTTGCAATAAAACTAAACTAAAAGTGAAATAAATTTATATTTTTGCTTTCTTTTACTAACATTGTATATTATACACTTTTATATTTCAAAAAAAAAAATTTCATAAAAAGGACATTTTCAAACTCAAACTCCTTAGAAAAAAAAAAAATAAAAATAAAATAGAAAAAAATAAAAAAGTTTTAATTTAAAACTGTCTAGAATCATTAAAAATGATTGTAAATCCACTTAGAAATAGAGAATGGGACGGACAAATAAAAAAGAGAGAAATATAAATAATATAATTTATCCTTAAATGTTAAGGCTATACGTGGCAAATATTTATGAAATATATAATTGTATAAATATTCACATTATAATACTATTGTATGTATATATGCAAATGTATATATATATACATATATAACATGTATATAAATGAGAATAAAAGAAAAAATAGAATTGTTGAAATGAAACAAAAAAAAAAAAATTATATAGGTACCTCGAAATGATTTTCCAATTTTTTCTTTAATATCCTTTTTGTTAATTTTGCTTTGTACATACTTATATATTAAATATTTGTTACATACTTATATATCAAAAGACAAAAAAAATAAACCGCCACTTTAAGCTCAAAAATATATAGTATATATATATATAAATATATGTATCTTTTTATTACATATATATGTATATATAAAATTATCCTGAAAAAAATGTGTGTATTTTATTAAAAGAAAAAAGGACATATATGTTAATATTGTATAATAATGTATATTATTATTATATATATTATGTAAAAATTATTGTATCTCTTCTAAATAGGTGTTTGACCAATATTTTATACATTATACATACTCTTAATAATTTTTTCTTTATAATAATAAAAATTTTATAAAATACAGTTTTGAAAGGAATTTTTGTATAGTATTTTATACATTTTAAAATTATAAAATTTTTGAAATACTAAAAAAATTAATTACATATTTTGTATTTGAAATATAAGTAATATATTTTTTTTAATTGTAAATAAATTTAATTAAAATCTTAAAAATATTTGGAACCACTGGTACAATATAACAATTTTCGTAATGAAGTAGAAGATATTTATTTAAAGATTAAATTTAATTAATTTATTCTAATATTGGTATAGATATTATTCATGTTTATTTCATCAATTTCTAAAATTAAAGTGCTACAGATTTTATAAATGCACTTGTCTTCCTCCAAAAAGGTCCTTAAATGATTAAGGTCTATGAAATTAGTTTTTAAAGTTGATTTAAAGTAAATGTTAAATGATTTATAAGTATTCTAATATCGAAAATGCAAAATGAATAATATTTAGGAGTAGAGTATGTATTTTTAAAGACCAAAGTTAGATAATTGAAGGTGCACAGCAAAGGATACCTGTATAAAGTTAATTGTATATTATAAAATGTTTTTATATAATTGTAAAAGTATACAATAACCTTTCATTTTATAAAATATAAATATTACATTTTATAAACAAACAATAGGAACCATATTAATTTAAAACTTTTACAAGTTATGTTATCAAATGTTAATGAACTACAAATCAAACTGAAGTTTTAATCAAATATCTATAATATGTTCATTATTAATTTAATATATAATTATTATAAATATTATTTTTAATCTACTCGTCATTATTTTACAATACATTATTTATTTATTTAATACGAATTTACAAGTCTTACAAGTATTTGATACATTTGTATTAAAGCCTTTTTTTATACAAACAAATTTATCCAACTTAATCCTTAATTGTGGGATTATATTAAATTTAATTCTCCCATATATAAGATAATGTTCCAATTTAATATTAAAAAAATATTTAATTTTTGAAATTTAATTATAATTTTTATTTTTTGAATTATAAATAACTGTAAGTTAACAGGTATACTCAAAGCAATACAAAGGAAACTTATTTTCTGACTGATTCTGAAAGCTTTTCATGATTTACCTTTATAACCAGGTATGCCCCTTGATTTAATGCATCAGAGATAAACAAAATAAAATAGATATACTTGTAGTAGAATTGTATTTTTTCAAAATTTTTGACTCTCTTGATTTTGAAACTTTAATTATATATGTATGTAGAATAATTAAAATTTATACTGAAAAATCAAACTTTCTTAAACTTCATTTCTCTTTTAAAAACTTTTAAAATTTTGAAAAAAAGAACAGTTATTTTATTAAATTTGATTTTACTAATTGATGTTTTTCAAGAATTCAGGAAAGTATAAATATATATGTACTACTCTAACTATATGTGTTTATATACATAAATTAATAATACTTTTAATTAAATTGGAAAATTTAATTAATTTTTTATTAAAATTGGAAAAAAAAAATAACAAAAATTAAAATAAAAAACGCTGAAACAATTTTTTAGACCAGCCTAGTACTAATAATTATAATAATAAATTCACAATAAATAAAAATATATACTTTATAATATTATAGATGAAAATATTATTATTTTTGGACATTTTCTTTCTTAATATATTATGATATTGTTTTTTTATTTTTAATTTATTTTTATTTTAATTTTTTTTATTTATTTATTTATTTTAAATATTTTCACTTCAATCATAAATAACTTTGATTTTTTTCCCTCTCTTTAATATACATATTATATATTTATATTCTAAATGTATTTATAATTTATTTAAATATCCATATACATATATTTATGTAAATATAGACACATAAATATTAAAAAATTAAAATTGTTTTTTTTTTTTATATATATACATAAATGAATTTATTTTCCCTTTATCAGTATCGCATCTAACAACTCTCTATACTCTATAGTATCTAAAGATTCTGATATATAAAAAAGTATTTAAAAAAATAAATATATATATAGATATACTTTTTTGTTTTTAAAAATAAATTAAAATGTAAAGTGATTAATTTACAAGGTTTCACGTTTTTTTTAAAATTACTAATTGAATTGAACCTATATACGAGTAGTCCTTTATTTTAATATTCATATAGCGTCTATACTTTTTAAACACAATTCTAATTTACAATATTTACTTCTTTTTTGAGACTTATTTATTTTTGAAAAACGTAGGGTTGAGTTAATTTCATTTTTTCAGTTATTTTGTTAAATTATCTTAACTTATATAATGTATGAACGTAATATATATATATATAATGGAAAAGTCTTGAACGAGACAATGAATTTTGTTTAAACAATATTTCAAGGCTGGTTAGTATATTATTAAGATGTATATAATATCAAAAATAACTTTACAAAAAAAAAAAAACACCCTGTATAATAGAATTTTCTTTTTTAAGTAGGAATATTTAATTATTAACTGAATTTTATTTTACAGTTATTTTAAATTCAGTTTTAACAAAAATTTTAATTAATTATTATACTTTTGATCTTGCAGATTGGATTTGTAGTACTCCTAGCCTCAAGGTTGTGATCTCAACTATATAGCAAGTGAACTGAATAGTATTAAATTTTAAAAAATTTTTGTAAGTTGAAAATAATATCAAAAATAAGTTCAACAAAACACCCTGTATAATAGAATTTTCTTTTTTAAGTAGGAATATTTAATTATTAACTGAATTTTATTTTACAGTTATTTTAAATTTAGTTTTTAACAAAAATTTTAATTAATTACTATACTTTTGATCTTACAGATTGGATTTTTAGTCCTCCTGACCTCAAGGTTGTGATCTCAACGAATATTTAACAGTTGAAGTGATTAGTTTTAAATTTGAAAAACTCAAACAAAAAATACAGAATATTTAGAACCAAGATAATGATAAAGTCAAAATGAATTTCTAAGGAAATTAAATGGATAATCACTGGAAAGTAAAATTAACTATACCCACCATTCCCAAAGTAAAAATTATCAAAGTAAAAATTATTGTATACAATAAAAAGCTGTAAAATAACACCTATATATTTTTTTCAGATTAAGAATACCTATCATTAAAGTCAAGGAGTCCACCTCCGTCATCCGACATCCGCCTTAAGAAAAACCCTACATATACTTCAAAAAAAAAAAATACAATTTTCTAAAATCACTTTGAAAGACCAACTAAAACACTTCAAGACATTCTCTGATCTACATGTACTCGTATACAACAATAGGATATGTACTCGTACAAGAGTAAATGGGATGTTTTTAAAATTGATAAGTACAAAAAAGGGAAGATTTCAAATTAGAAAACAAACCTAGGATAATTAAATTCTTCTTTTTTTTTAATATTAAAAATAAATTTAAAAAAAAAAAATTATAAAATTTTATAAAAAAAATATTTCATAAATAACACTTTAAATATTTTATACACATATTATTATATATTCTATATTTTTATTTTATCAAATCTTTTAAATATATATATTATGTACATATATATATATACATTTGTTATATTTTATAATATAATAGTAATTTAAGCTTTTTTTTTTTAATTAAGAATAATAATTTTTTGGTCAATACTGTGTATATATATATATATATACATACTATATTGTACATTATATATAAATATATGTAAATATGTATACATAAAATTATATTAATTTTAGTATACTTTACAAAAACAATAAAATTAAAATAAAAATAACAAAAAAAAGAGACACACATTAACGCATAACACAATTTTTTAGAGATATCAATCTATAGATATATAAATTTTAAAAATAATATATAATATATAAAATATTTATTTATTTAATGGTTATATGTATAGTTATATATAAAATTTTGTATATATATATATATATTATATATATACATAAAATCAAAAACATAATAAAATAACAAAAACAAAATTTTTCCCTTCATTTGTATATATATATAATAAGAAATTTTCTTTTTTATATATTTATATTAAAAAAAAAGTAAAAAAAAAGCAAAAAACAAAAGAAAAACTTTTCCACTTTTTCAATTAAATCACGTAAAAAAACAAAAACAAAAAAAATAAAATAGACTTTTATTATTTCCGAAAAAAAAAAATATATTATAAAATAATTATTATTTATTAAACAAAATAACAATATATATATAATTATATATTATGTACGTTTATACACAAATCTAATCTCTATATATATATATATAGATAAAAATATATATATATAATTACTATTTTGCTATTTTATTGAATTAAAATTGTATTGTAATTGATGAAAAATAATTATAATTTTCATTTATTTTTTTTTTTTTTCATATTTTCATTTGCATTTTCATTTACAAATTTTTTTTTTCTTGTTGTTGTTTTGTTTTTTTATTTTTTTTATATTTTTACAAAAAAACTTGTGAATTTAAACACTGTACACACACACATTATATATATAAATTTTTTTTTGAAAACATTTAAAAACACTAGATATTTTCTTTTTTTGCTTATTTATTACATATATTTTTTTATATTTATTTTTATTGTTTTTTTTTTTTTTGAAAATTGTGAAAAATGGTGAAAATAAAAACAAAAAATCCAAAAAAATATCCAAAAAAAAAAAGAAAAGTATAAGAAAATATTAAATAAAAAAAAAAAAATCTTTAATCACTAATAATAATTTCAAAATTTACTTTAATAATTTAATTTATAATTTATTTCAATTATTTTTTTATTTCAATTATTTTTTAGCATCTCATATACATATATGTATATATATATATATATATATATATATATAATTTAATTTTTTTATTTTTTAATTTAATTTATTACTTTTAATTTTAATATATATATATATATTAATTTTTTCCCAATATTTTATAAATTTTTATATTTTTTTATTATGTATTTGGCTAAAAAAATTTAACCCGCTAAATGACACAACTCTCGCGGCGGATACACAAAACTCGACTCACTCAATACTCACTAAAATGAAAATTGGAATGATATCTGTTTATTCTGTTTTATTTTATGTTTTTGTTTTTATTTTATGTTTTTGTTGTATATAGAGAATTAGAAAGAATATAATATAATATCTTTAGATACGTTTTTTTTATTTTTTTTTTTGAACTTGTATACAAAATTTAAGTTTTTCAGTTCAATACATTTATGTATGTATGTATGCATTTTGTTTTTATTTTATTTGGGTAATTTTCCTAAAGTTTATTTTATTGTGTTGTTGTTGTTGTTTTTGGATTTTATTAGTTAAAAAAGATTTGGGTTTGAAATTGAACAAAGAGAAAAAGAGAGAGATTAAGACAGAAATTGAGAGAAAAAATAGAATAAAAGCATTAAAAATGTTATTATTTTATTGAATACTGAATGTATGTACTGAATGTATGTATTGTATATGTATATATATAATAGAAATATGGAAAATCATTTGTGAGGGATTTTTCTTTTAGTTAACAGTTAGTTATTGTTTATTTCGTTTTGTTGTTGTTTTTTATTTGATGAAAATCATATCAGAAGAGAGAGATAGAGAAAGGGAGAAATTAAAAGAGATTTTCTCTTAAAAATTTCTATATATTTTTGTGCTTTTTTACTTTTCAATTTCAATTTTAAATAAAGTACAGTTATTCTCAAATTTTCTTTATTTAACACTTAGACGTAAAAATTAATTTAATTTTTAGAGTGTTCTTCAATTCATTAGAATATATAATCTATTAGATTGAATATTTATTATTTAGATTAAAATATTTTTAAATAAATTTTTATTCGTAAATTAATTTAATTTAATTCAAAATTAATTATAATATTATATAAATATTATTATTCTATGAAAATAATTAAAATTCTATGTACTATCAAGAGTCTACCATTATAATTAAGATTAAATTATAATTTAGTTTGTTATTTTAATATTATGCCAATATAGGAAATGTTTCTCGAAGAATATAGTGGATCAGATTTGATTTTATGGAAAATATTTACAAAAATGCAATAAGTTTCTGAAATACTTTTTTTTTCAAAAAAATTATTTTACTATTTTTACAATACATTTTAAACTTTAATTCAGGGTAAGGGTTTTTATGAACCCATTAAATAAACTTCATTCTATATTCAATTATAAATTATATGAATAATATTTAACGGAACATTGAACATCATTTACATATTAATTAAACTATTGAAAACTATTTTTTTTTTTTGTAAAGGTAACCATATATTGTTTAAATGTATTGAACATTTTAATCAGTTGTGAGTGAGTTGAACTAAATCTAATGTACCTATAAAACTCTCTTAAAATTTTAATTGTATTTTACTCTTCAATTTATGATAAAGGAAAATAAACTTAAAAGCTTAAATTGCCAAAGCTCATTTAGAGAAAAACCTCTCTTTTTAGGAAATCGAGAAAAACTGAGAGAAAAATAAAATAGAAAATTGATTAAAAAAAAAAAAAAATCAGTGAACATAATTTTGAAAAAAATGATAACAGTGAATTGTACTTTGATTAGAGAGAGCTATCATTTAAATCCATTTATTTTTAATTGAATATTTTTCTAAATACTTAATTTTACTTTTTAATATTATTTAATATAATTTTAAATATAATTTTTAATATCCTATTAAATGTGTAATAAACTTAAAATATCCAAAAATTTTTTAACAATACAGTAGTATTTTTTAATTGAATTTGATAAAGAACAGACTTGTTGGGATTTGTAGGAGAAAACTAATTAAAAAAAAAAATAAATCTTATAAAAAGCTTCAGTTTTTTTTTTGGGGTAAATAAAATTAGGAAATTTGACGTCAGCAAATAAATGTAAAAAAGCTTTCATATATAAAAGTATTTATATATGTACATATGTAATACATTTTCGCGCCTTCAATAGACCATGTTATGTTTATTTATATATTAAGTACTTAGACTATCTTTGTTGTATTTTTTTTTTTTTTTTTTTTAAATGTATCTATTTTCTTTTTATCTATCATATTGTTGATAAACGAAATAAAAAGCTTAAAAAAAAATAAGTACAGAGTTCATTACGTAAATGTGAAATAATTTTCATAAATCTTAAATAATTTAAGATTGTATAATTAAATGATCAGTGCATTGGAATGAGAATAGTAATAAAAACAGCTTATATACGAGTAGAAATTATATATTTTTGTATTATCTGGTATTAATATTAGAAATTTGTGGAA
>OY720444.1:24909944-25007425 GCA_963082915.1 Dolichopus griseipennis
TATGGGCGCCTAGTAAAAATCCGGAATTTAAAGTCCAAATTTTTGGTTTTTAATCAACATTTTTTGATCATAAAAAATGTCATTTTAACAAAAATTTAGGATTATTTACATTTTATTTAAAATATTTTTAAAGCAAAATTTGCCTGCTGATAAATTCGGTCTATGGGCGCCTAGTAAAAATCCGGATTTTAAAGTCTAAATTTTTGGTTTTTGATGAACTTTTTTGAAAATAAAAAATGTCTATTTAACAAAAATTTAGGATTATTTTACATTTTATTTAAAATATTTTAAAGCAAAATTTGTCTGCTGATAAATTCGGTCTATGGGCTCCTAGTAAAAATCCGGATTTAAAGTCTAAATTTTCGTGTTTTTAATCAACTTTTTTTGAAAATAAAAGATGTCAATTTAACAAAAATTTAGGATTATTTACATTTTATTTAAAATATTTTTGAAGCAAAATTTGCCTGCTGATAAATTCCGTCTATGGGCGCCTAGTAAAAATCCGTTAATAAAAAATGTTAATTTAACAGAAATTTAGGATTATTTACATTTTATTTAAAATATTTTTAAAGCAAAATTTGCCTGCTGATAAATTCGGTCTATGGGCGCCTAGTAAAAATCCGGATTTTAAAGTCTAATTTTCGGTTTTAATCAACTTTTTTTGAAATAAAAAATGTCAATTTAACAAAAATTTAGGATTATTTTCATTTTATTTAAAATATTTTTAAAGCAAAATTTGCATGCTGATAAATTCGGTATATGGGCGCCTAGTAAAAATCCGGAATTTAAAGTCCAAATTTTTGGTTTTTAATCAACTTTTTTTGAAAATAAAAAATGTTAATTTAACAAAAAATGTAGGATTATTTACATTTTATTTAAAATATTTTTAAAGCAAAATTTGCCTGCTGATAAATTCGGTCTATGGGCGCCTAGTAAAAATCCGGATTTTAAAGTCTATTTTTCGGTTTTAATCAACTTTTTTGAAAATAAAAAATGTCAATTTAACAAAAATTTAGGATTATTTACATTTTATTTAAAATATTTTTAAAGCAAAATTTGCCTGCTGATAAATTTGGTCTATGGGCGCCTAGTAAAAATTCGTATTTTAAAGTCTAACTTTTCGGTTTTAATCAACTTTTTTTGAAAATAAAAAATGTCAATTTAACTAAAATTTAGGATTATTTACATTTTATTTAAAATATTTTTAAAGCAAAATTTGCCTGCTGATAAATTCGGTCTATGGGCGCCTAGTAAAAATCCGGATTTTAAAGTCTAATTTTCGGTTTTAATCAACTTTTTTTTGAAAATAAAAAATGTCAATTTAACAAAAATTTAGGATTATTTACATTTTATTTAAAATATTTTTAAAGCAAAATTTGCCTGCTGATAAATTCGGTATATGGGCGCTTAGTAAAAATCCGGAATTTAAAGTCCAAATTTTTGGTTTTTAATCAACTTTTTTTGAAAATAAAAAATGTTAATTTAACAAAAATGTAGGATTATTTACATTTTATTTAAAATATTTTTAAAGCAAAATTTGCCTGCTGATAAATTCGGTCTATGGGCGCCTAGTAAAAATCCGGATTTTGAAGTCTAAATTTTTGGTTTTTGATGGAACTTTTTTTGAAAATAAAAAATGTCAATTTAACAAAAATTTAGGATTATTTACATTTTATTTTAATTATTTTTAAAGCAAAATTTGCCTGCTGATAAATTCGGTCTATGGGCGCCTAGTAAAAATCCGGTATTTAAGGTCTAAGTTTTCGGTTTTTAATCAACCTTTTTTGAAAATAAAAAATGTCATATTAACAAAAATTTAGGATTATTTACATTGTAAATAAAATATTTTTAAAGCAAGATTTGCCTGTAGATAAATTCGGTCTATGGGCGCCTAGTAAAAATCCGGAATTTAAAGTCTAAGTTTTCGGTTTGTAGTCAACTTTTTTTGAAATTTTATTTTGGTTTTTAATCAACTTTTTTTGAAAATAAAAGATGTCAATTTTAACAAAAATTTAGGATTATTTACATTTTATTTAAAATATTTTTGAAGCAAAATTTGCCTGCTGATAAATTCCGTCTATGGGCGCCTAGTAAAAAATCCGGAGTTTAAAGTATAAGTTTTCGGTTTTTAATCAACTTTTTTTGATAATAAAAAATGTCAATTTAACAAAAATGTAGAATTATTTACATTTTATTTAAAATATTTTTAAAGCAAAATTTGCCTGCTGATAAATTCGGTCTATGGGCGCCTAGTAAAAATCCGGATTTTAAAGTCTAAATTTTTGGTTTTTGATGAACTTTTTTTGAAAATAAAAAATGTCTATTTAACAAAAATTTAGGATTATTTACATTTTATTTAAAATATTTTAAAAGCAAAATTTGTCTGCTGATAAATTCGGTCTATGGGCTCCTAGTAAAAATCCGGAATTTAAAGTCTAAATTTTCGGTTTTTAATCAACTTTTTTTGAAAATAAAAGATGTCAATTTAACAAAAATTTAGGATTATTTAGATTTTATTTAAAATATTTTTGAAGCAAAATTTGCCTGCTGATAAATTTGGTCTATGGGCGCCTAGTAAAAATCCGGATTTTAAAGTCAAATTTTCGGTTTTAATCAACTTTTTTTGAAAATAAAAAATGTCAATTTAACAAAAATTTAGATTTAATTATATTTTATTTAAAATATTTTTAAAGCAAAATTTGCCTGCTGATAAATTCGGTATATGGGCGCCTAGTAAAAATCCGGAATTTAAAGTCCAAATTTTTGGTTTTTAATCAACTTTTTTTGAAAATAAAAAATGTTAATTTAACAAAAATGTAGGATTATTTTACATTTTATTTAAAATATTTTTAAAGCAAAAATTGCCTGCTGATAAATTTGGTCTATGGGCGCCTAGTAAAAATCCGGATTTTAAAGTCTAAATTTTTGGTTTTTGATGAACTTTTTTTGAAAATAAAAAATGTCAATTTAACAAAGATTTAGGATTATTTACATTTTATTTTAATTATTTTTAAAGCAAATGTTGCCTGCTGATAAATTCGGTCTATGGGCGCCTAGTAAAAATCCGGTATTTAAGGTCTAAGTTTTCGGTTTTTAATCAACCTTTTTTGAAAATAAAAAATGTCAATTTAACAAAAATTTAGGATTATTTACATTGTAAATAAAATATTTTTAAAGCAAGATTTGCCTGCAGATAAATTCGGTCTATGGGCGCCTAGTAAAAATCCGGAATTTAAAGTCTAAGTTTTCGGTTTGTAGTCAACTTTTTTTGAAAATAAAAAATGTCAATTTAACAAAAATTTAGGATTATTTACATTGTAAATAAAATATTTTTAAAGCAAAATTTGCCTGCTGATAAATTCGGTCTATGGGCGCCTAGTAAAAATCCGGAATTTAAAGTCCAAATTTTTGGTTTTTAATCAACATTTTTTGATCATAAAAAATGTCAATTTAACAAAAATGTAGGATTATTTACATTTTATTTAAAATATTTTAAAAGCAAAATTTGCCTGCTGATAAATTCAGTCTATGGGAGCCTAGTAGAAATCCGGATTTTAAAGTCTAAATTTTTGGTTTTTGATGAACTTTTTTTGAAAAAAAAAAATGTCTATTTAACAAAAATTTAGGATTATTTACATTTTATTTAAAATATTTTAAAAGCAAAATTTGTCTGCTGATAAATTCGGTCTATAGGCTCCTAGTAAAAATCCGGAATTTAAAGTCTAAATTTTCGGTTTTTAATCAACTTTTTTTGAAAATAAAAGATGTCAATTTAACAAAAAGGATTATTTACATTTTATTTAAAATATTTTTGAAGCAAAATTTGCCTGCTGATAAATTCCGTCTATGGGCGCCTAGTAAAAATCCGGATTTTAAAGTCTAAATTTTTTGTTTTTGATAAACGTTTTTTCAAAATAAAAAATGTCTATTTAACAAAAATTTAGGATTATTTACATTTTATTTAAAATATTTTTAAAGCAAAATTTGCCTGCTGATAAATTCGGTCTAAGGGCGCCTAGTAAAAATCCGGATTTTAAAGTCTAAATTTTTGGTTTTTGATGAACTTTTTTTGAAAAAAAAAATGTTAATTTAACAAAAATGTAGGATTATTTACATTTTATTTAAAATATTTTTAAAGCAAAATTTGCCTGCTGATAAATTCCGTCTATGGGCGCCTAGTAAAAATCCGGATTTTAAAGTCTAAATTTTTTGTTTTTGATAAACGTTTTTTCAAAATAAAAAATGTCTATTTAACAAAAATTTAGGATTATTTACATTTTATTTAAAATATTTTTAAAGAAAAATTTGCCTGCTGAAAAATTCGGTCTATGGGCGCCTAGTAAAAATCCGGATTTTAAAGTCAAAATTTTTGGTTTTTGATGAACTTTTTTTGACAATAAAAAATGTCTATTTAACAAAAATTTAGGATTATTTACATTTTATTTAAAATATTTTTAAAGCAAAATTTTCCTGCTGATAAATTCGGTCTATGGGCGCCTAGTAAAAATCCGGATTTTAAAGTCAAAATTTTTGGTTTTTGATGAACTTTTTTTGAAAATAAAAAATGTCTATTTAACAAAAATTTAGGATTATTTACATTTTATTTAAAATATTTTTAAAAAAAAATTTGCCTGCTGATAAATTCGGTCTATGGGCTCCTAGTAAATGGGTAGATAAATTCGGTCTATGGGCGCCTAGTAAAAATCCGGAATTTAAAGTCTAAGTTTTCGGTTTTTAATCAACTTTTTTTGAAAATAAAAAATGTCTATTTAACAAAAATTTAGGATTATTTACATTTTATTTAAAATATTTTAAAAGCAAAATTTGCCTGCTGATAAATTCGGTCTATGGGCTCCTAGTAAAAATCCGGATTTTAAAGTCAAAATTTTTGGTTTTTGATGAATTTTTTTTGAAAATAAAAAATGTCTATTTAACAAAAATGTAGGATTATTTACATTTTATTTAAAATATTTTTAAAGCAAAATTTGCCTGCTGATAAATTCGGTCTATGGGCTCCTAGTAAAAATCCGGAATTTAAAGTCCAAATTTTTGGTTTTTAATCAACATTTTTCGATCATAAAAAATGTCAATTTAACAAAAATGTAGGATTATTTACATTTTATTTAAAATACTAAAGCAAAATTTGCCTGCTGATAAATTCGGTCTATGGGCGCCTAGGAAAAACCGGGATTTAAAGTCCAAATTTTTGGTTTTTAATCAACATTTTTTGATCATAAAAAATGTCAATTTAACAAAAATGTAGGATTATTTACATTTTATTTAAAATATTTTTAAAGCAAAATTTGCCTGCTGATAAATTCGGTCTATGGGCTCCTAGTAAAAATCCGGAATTTAAAGTCCAAATTTTTGGTTTTTAATCAACATTTTTTGATCATAAAAAATGTCAATTTAACAAAAATGTAGGATTATTTACTTTTAATTTAAAATATTTTTAAAGCAAATTTGCCTGCTGACAAATTCCGTCTATGGGCGCCTAGTAAAAATCCGGATTTTAAAGTCTAAATTTTTTGTTTTTGATGAACTTTTTTTGAAAATAAAAAATGTCTATTTAACAAAAATTTAGGATTATTTACATTTTATTTAAAATATTTTTAAAGCAAAATTTGCCTGCTGATAAATTCCGTCTATGGGCGCCTAGTAAAAATCCGGATTTTAAAGTCTAAATTTTTTGTTTTTGATGAACTTTTTTTGAAAATAAAAAATGTCTATTTAACAAAAATTTAGGATTATTTACATTTTTTTTAAAATTATTTAAAAGCTAAATTTGTCTGCTGATAAATTCGGTCTATGGGCTCCTAGTAAATGGGTAGATAATTTCGGTCTATGGGCGCCTAGTAAAAATCCGGATTTTAAAGTCTAAGTTTTCGGTTTTTAATCTACTTTTTTTGAAAATAAAAAATGTCTATTTAACAAAAATTTAGGATTATTTACATTTTATTTAAAATATTTTAAAAGCAAAATTTGCCTGCTGATAAACCCAGTCTATGGGCATCTAGTAAAAAACCGGATTTTAAAGTCAAAATTTTTGGTTTTTGATGAACTTTTTTTGAAAATAAAAAATGTCTATTTAACAAAAATGTAGGATTATTTACATTTTATTTGAAATATTTTAAAAGCAAAATTTGCCTGCTGATATATTCAGTCTATGGGCGCCTAGTAAAAATCCGGATTTTAAAGTCAAAATTTTTGGTTTTTGATGAACTTTTTTTGAAAATAAAAAATGTCTATTTAACAAAAATTTAGGATTATTTACATTTTATTTAAAATATTTTTAAAGCTAAATTTTCCTGTTGATAAATTCGGTCTATGGGCGCCAAGTAAAAATCCGGAATTTAAAGTCCAAATATTTGGTTTTTAATCAAAATTTTTTGATCATAAAAAATGTCAATTTAACAAAAATGTAGGATTATTTACATTTGATTTAAAATATTTTTAAAGCAAAATTTGCCTGCTGATAAATTCCGTCTATGGGCGCCTAGTAAAAATCCGGAATTTAAAGTCTAAGCTTTCGGTTTTTAATCAACTTTTTTTGATAATAAAAAATGTCAATTTAACAAACATTTGAATTATTTACATTTTATTTTAAATATATTTAAAACAAAATTTGCCTGCTCATAAATTCGGTCTATGGGCGCCTAGTAAAAATCCGGATTTTAAAGTCTAAATTTTTGGTTTTTGATGAACTTTTTTTGAAAATAAACAATGTTAATTTAACAAAAATGTAGGATTATTTACATTTTATTTAAAATATTTTTAAAGCAAAATTTGCCTGCTGATAAATTCAGTCTATGGGCGCCTAGTAAAAATCCGGATTTTAAAGTCAAAATTTTTGGTTTTTGATGAATTTTTTTTGAAAATAAAAAATGTCTATTTAACAAAAATTTAGGATTATTTACATTTTATTTAAAATATTTTTAAAGCAAAATTTGTCTGCGGATAAATTCGGTCTATGGGCGCCTAGTAAAAATCCGGATTTTAAAGTCTAAATTTTTGGTTTTTGATGAACTTTTTTTGAAAATAAAAAATTTCTATTTAACAAAAATTTAGGATTATTTACATTTTATTTAAAATATTTTAAAAGCAAAATTTGTCTGCTGATAAATTCGGTCTATGGGCTCCTAGTAAAAATCCGGATTTTACCGTCTAAATTTTTGGTGTTTGATGAACTTTTTTTGAAAATAAAAAATTTCTATTTAACAAAAATTTAGGATTATTTACATTTTATTTAAAATATTTTAAAAGCAAAATTTGTCTGCTGATAAATTCGGTCTATGGGCTCCTAGTAAAAATCCGGAATTTAAAGTCTAAATTTTCGGTTTTTAATCAACTTTTTTTCCTAAATTTTAAAAAATGTCAATTTAACAAAAATGTAGGATTATTTACATTTTATTTAAAATATTTTTAAAGCAAAATTTGCGTGCTGATAAATTCGGTCTATGGGCGCCTAGTAAAAATCCGGATTTTAAAGTCTAAGTTTTCGGTTTTTAATCAACTTTTTTTGATAATAAAAAATGTCAATTTAACAAAAATGTAGGATTATTTACATTTTATTTAAAATATTTTAAAAGCAAAATTTGTCTGCTGATAAATTCGATCTATGGGCGCCTAGTAAAAATCCGGATTTTAAAGTCAAAATTTTTGGTTTTTGATAAACTTTTTTTGAAAATAAAAAATGTCTATTTAACAAAAATTTAGGATTATTTACATTTTATTTAAAATATTTTCAAAGCAAAATTTTCCTGCTGATAAATTCGGTCTATGGGCGCCAAGTAAAAATCCGGAATTTAAAGTCCAAATTTTTGGTTTTTAATCAAAATTTTTTGATCATAAAAAATGTCAATTTAACAAAAATGTAGGATTATTTACATTTAATTTAAAATATTTTTAAAGCAAAATTTGCCTGCTGATAAATTCCGTCTATGGGCTCCTAGTAAAAATCCGGAATTTAAAGTCTAAGTTTTCGGTTTTTAATCAACTTTTTTTGATAATAAAAAATGTCAATTTAACAAACATTTAGGATTATTTACATTTTATTTTAAATATTTTTAAAGCAAAATTTGCCTGCTGATAAATTCGGTCTATGGGCGCCTAGTAAAAATCCAGATTTTAAAGTCTAAATTTTTGGTTTTTGATGAACTTTTTTAAAATAAAATATGTCTATTTAACAAAAATGTAGGATTATTTACATTTTATTTAAAATATTTTTAAAGCAAAATTTGCCTGCTGATAAATTCAGTCTATGGGCGCCTAGTAAAAATCCGGATTTTAAAGTCAAAATTTTTGGTTTTTGCTGAACTTTTTTTGAATCTTTAAATCCGGAATTTAAAGTCCAAATTTTTGGTTTTTAATCAAAATTTTTTGATCATAAAAAATGTCAATTTAACAAAATTGTAGGATTATTTACATTTAATTTAAAATATTTTTAGCTGATAAATTCCGTCTATGGGCGCCTAGTAAAAATCCGGAATTTAAAGTCTAAGTTTTCGGTTTTTAATCAACTTTTTTTGATAATAAAAAATGTCAATTTAACAAACATTTAGGATTATTTACATTTTATTTTAAATATTTTTAAAGCAAAATTTGCCTGCTGATAAATTTGGTCTATGGGCGCCTAGTACAAATCCGGATTTTAAAGTTTAAATTTTTGGTTTTTGGTGAACTTTTTTTGAAAATAAAAAATGTCTATTTAACAAAAATGTAGGGTTATTAAAATTTTTTTAAAATATTTTTAAAGCAAAATTTGCCTGCTGATAAATTCAGCCTATGGGCGCCTAGTAAAAATCCGGATTTTAAAGTCCAAATTTTTGGTTTTTGATGAACTTTTTTTGAAAATAAAAAATGTCTATTTAACAAAAATGTAGGATTATTTACATTTTATTTAAAATATGTTTAAAGCAAAATTTGCCTGCTGATAAATTCCGTCTATGGGCGCCTAGTAAAAATCCGGAATTTAAAGTCTAAGTTTTCGGTTTTTAATCAACTTTTTTTGATAATAAAAAATGTCAATTTAACAAAAATGTAGGATTATTTACATTTTATTTAAAATATTTTTAAAGCAAAATTTGCCTGCTGATAAATTCGGTATATGGGCGCCTAGTAAAAATCCGGATTTTAAAGTCTAAATTTTTGGTTTTTGATGAACTTTTTTTGAAAATAAAAAATGTCAATTTAACAAAAATGTAGGATTATTTACTATTTATTTGAAATATTTTAAAAGCAAAATTTGCCTGCTGACAAATTCAGTCTATGGGCGCCTAGTAAAAATCCGGATTTTAAAGTCAAAATTTTTGGGTTTTGATGAACTTTTTTTGAAAATAAAAAATGTCTATTTAACAAAAATTTAGGATTATTTAAATTTCATTTAAAATATTTTTAAAGGAACATTTTCCTGCTGATAAATTCGGTCTATGGGCGCCAAGTAAAAATCCGGAATTTAAAGTCCAAATTTTTTGGTTTTTAATCAAAATTTTTTGATCATAAAAAATGTCAATTTAACAAAAATGTAGGATTATTTACATTTAATTTAAAATATTTTTAGCTGATAAATTCCGTCTATGGGCGCCTAGTAAAAATCCGGAATTTAAAGTCTAAGTTTTCGGTTTTTAATCAACTTTTTTTGATAATAAAAAATGTCAATTTAACAAACATTTAGGATTATTTACATTTTATTTTAAATATTTTTAAAGCAAAATTTGCCTGCTGATAAATTTGGTCTATGGGCGCCTAGTACAAATCCGGATTTTAAAGTTTAAATTTTTGGTTTTTGGTGAACTTTTTTTGAAAATAAAAAATGTCTATTTAACAAAAATGTAGGGTTATTAAAATTTTTTTAAAATATTTTTAAAGCAAAATTTGCCTGCTGATAAATTCAGCCTATGGGCGCCTAGTAAAAATCCGGATTTTAAAGTCCAAATTTTTGGTTTTTGATGAACTTTTTTTGAAAATAAAAAATGTCTATTTAACAAAAATGTAGGATTATTTACATTTTATTTAAAATATGTTTAAAGCAAAATTTGCCTGCTGATAAATTCCGTCTATGGGCGCCTAGTAAAAATCCGGAATTTAAAGTCTAAGTTTTCGGTTTTTAATCAACTTTTTTTGATAATAAAAAATGTCAATTTAACAAAAATGTAGGATTATTTACATTTTATTTAAAATATTTTTAAAGCAAAATTTGCCTGCTGATAAATTCGGTATATGGGCGCCTAGTAAAAATCCGGATTTTAAAGTCTAAATTTTTGGTTTTTGATGAAGTTTTTTTGAAAATAAAAAATGTCAATTTAACAAAAATGTAGGATTATTTACATTTTATTTGAAATATTTTAAAAGCAAAATTTGCCTGCTGACAAATTCAGTCTATGGGCGCCTAGTAAAAATCCGGATTTTAAAATCAAAATTTTTGGGTTTTGATGAACTTTTTTTGAAAATAAAAAATGTCTATTTAACAAAAATTTAGGATTATTTAAATTTTATTTAAAATATTTTTAAAGGAAAATTTTCCTGCTGATAAATTCGGTCTATGGGCGCCAAGTAAAAATCCGGAATTTAAAGTCCAAATTTTTGGTTTTTAATCAAAATTTTTTGATCATAAAAAATGTCAATTTAACAAAAATGTAGGATTATTTACATTTAATTTAAAATATTTTTAAAGCAAACTTTGTCTGCTGATAAATTCGGTCTATGGGCGCCTAGTAAAAATCCGGATTTTAAAGTCAAAATTTTTGGGTTTTGATGAACTTTTTTTGAAAATAAAAAATGTCTATTTAACAAAAATTTAGGATTATTTAAATTTTATTTAAAATATTTTTAAAGGAAAATTTTCCTGCTGATAAATTCGGTCTATGGGCGCCAAGTAAAAATCCGGAATTTAAAGTCCAAATTTTTGGTTTTTAATCAAAATTTTTTGATAATAAAAAATGTCAATTTAACAAAAATGTAGGATTATTTACATTTTATTTAAAATATTTTTAAAGGAAAATTTTCCTGCTGACAAATTCAGTCTATGGGCGCCTAGTAAAAATCCGGATTTTAAAGTCAAAATTTTTGGGTTTTGATGAACTTTTTTTGAAAATAAAAAATGTCTATTTAACAAAAATTTAGGATTATTTAAATTTTATTTAAAATATTTTTAAAGGAAAATTTTCCTGCTGATAAATTCGGTCTATGGGCGCCAAGTAAAAATCCGGAATTTAAAGTCCAAATTTTTGGTTTTTAATCAAAATTTTTTGATCATAAAAAATGTCAATTTAACAATAATGTAGGATTATTTACATTTAATTTAAAATATTTTTAAAGCAAACTTTGTCTGCTGATAAATTCGGTCTATGGGCGCCTAGTAAAAATCCGGATTTTAAAGTCAAAATTTTTGGGTTTTGATGAACTTTTTTTGAAAATAAAAAATGTCTATTTAACAAAAATTTAGGATTATTTAAATTTTATTTAAAATATTTTTAAAGGAAAATTTTCCTGCTGATAAATTCGGTCTATGGGCGCCAAGTAAAAATCCGGAATTTAAAGTATAAATTTTTGGTTTTTAATCAAAATTTTTTGATAATAAAAAATGTCAATTTAACAAAAATGTAGGATTATTTACATTTTATTTAAAATATTTTTAAAGCAAAATTTGCCTGCTGATAAATTCGGTATATGGGCGCCTAGTAAAAATCCGGATTTTAAAGTCTAAATTTTTGGTTTTTGATGAACTTTTTTTGAAAATAAAAAATGTCTATTTAACAAAAATTTAGGATTATTTACATTTTATTTAAAATATTTTTAAAGGAAAATTTTCCTGCTGATAAATTCGGTATATGGGCGCCTAGTAAAAATCCGGATTTTAAAGTCTAAATTTTTGGTTTTTGATGAACTTTTTTTGAAAATAAAAAATTTCAATTTAACAAAAATGTAGGATTATTTACATTTTATTTGAAATATTTTAAAAGCAAAATTTTCCTGCTTATAAATTCGGTCTATGGGCGCCAAGTAAAAATCCGGAATTTAAAGTCCAAATTTTTGGTTTTTGATGAACTTTTTTTGAAAATAAAAAATGTCTATTTAACAAAAATTTAGGATTATTTACATTTTATTTAAAATATTTTTAAAGGAAAATTTTCCTGCTGATAAATTCGGTCTATGAACGCCAAGTAAAAATCCGGAATTTAAAGTCCAAATTTTTGGTTTTTAATCAACATTTTTTGATCATAAAAAATGTCAATTTAACAAAAATGTAGGATTATTTACATTTTATTTGAAATATTTTAAAAGCAAAATTTTCCTGCTTATAAATTCGGTCTATGGGCGCCTAGTAAAAATCCGGAATTTAAAGTCTAAGTTTTCGGTTTTTAATCAACTTTTTTTGATAATAAAAAATGTCAATTTAACAAAAATGTAGGATTATTTACATTTTATTTAAAATATTTTTAAAGCAAAATTTGCCTGCTGATAAATTCGGTCTATGGGCGCCTAGTAAAAATCCGGAATTTAAAGTCCAAATTTTTGGTTTTTAATCAACATTTTTTGATCATAAAAAATGTCAATTTAACAAAAGTGTAGGATTATTTACATTTTATTTGAAATATTTTAAAAGCAAAATTTGCCTGCTGATAAATTCGGTCTATGGGCGCCTAGTAAAAATCCGGATTTTAAAGTCAAAATTTTTGGTTTTTGATGAACTTTTTTTGAAAATAAAAAATGTCTATTTAACAAAAATTTAGGATTATTTACATTTTATTTAAAATATTTTTAAAGCAAAATTTTCCTGCTGATAAATTCGGTCTATGGGCGCCAAGTAAAAATCCGGAATTTAAAGTCCAAATTTTTGGTTTTTAATCAAAATTTTTTGATCATAAAAAATGTCAATTTAACAAAAATGTAGGATTATTTACATTTAATTTAAAATATTTTTAAAGCAAAATTTGCCTGCTGATAAATTCCGTCTATGGGCGCCTAGTAAAAATCCGGAATTTAAAGTCTAAATTTTCGGTTTTTAATCAACTTTTTTTGATAATAAAAAATGTCAATTTAACAAAAATTTAGGATTATTTACATTTTATTTAAAATATTTTTAAAGCAAAATTTGCCTGCTGATAAATTCGGTCTATGGGCGCCTAGTAAAAATCCGGATTTTAAAGTCTAAATTTTTGGTTTTTGATGAACTTTTTTTGAAAATAAAAAATGTCTATTTAACAAAAATTTAGGATTATTTACATTTTATTTAAAATATTTTTGAAGAAAAATTTGCCTGCTGATAAATTCGGTCTATGGGCGCCTAGTAAAAATCCGGATTTTAAAGTCAAAATTTTTGGTTTTTGATGAACTTTTTTTGAAAATAAAAAATGTCTATTTAACAAAAATTTAGGATTATTTACATTTAATTTAAAATATTTTTAAAGCAAAATTTTCCATCTGATAAATTCGGTCTATGGGCGCCAAGTAAAAATCCGGAATTTAAAGTCCAAATTTTTGGTTTTTAATCAAAATTTTTTGATCATAAAAAATGTCAATTTAACAAAAATGTAGGATTATTTACATTTAATTTAAAATATTTTTAAAGCAAAATTTGCCTGCTGATAAATTCCGTCTATGGGCGCCTAGTAAAAATCCAGAATTTAAAGTCTAAATTTTCGGTTTTTAATCAACTTTTTTTGATAATAAAAAATGTCAATTTAACAAAAATTTAGGATTATTTACATTTTATTTAAAATATTTTTAAAGCAAAATTTGCCTGCTGATAAATTCGGTCTATGGGCGCCTAGTAAAAATCCGGTTTTTAAAGTCTAAATTTTTGGTTTTTGATGAACTTTTTTTGAAAATAAAAAATGTCTATTTAACAAAAATTTAGGATTATTTACATTTAATTTAAAATATTTTTTAAGCAAAATTTGCCTGCTGATAAATTCGGTCTATGGCCGACTAGTAAAAATCCGGAATTTAAAGTTCAAATTTTTGGTTTTTGATGAACTTTTTTTGAAAATAAAAAATGTCAATTTAACAAAAATTTATGATTATTTACATTTTATTTAAAATTTTTTTAAAGCAAAATTTGCCTGCTGATAAATTCGGTCTATGGGCGCCTAGTAAATATGCAGAATTTAAAGTCTAAATTTTTGGTTTTTAATCAACTTTTTTTCCTAAATTTTAAAAAATGTCAATTTAACAAAAATGTAGGATTATTTACATTTTATTTAAAATATTTTTAAAGCAAAATTTGCCTGCTGATAAATTCGGTCTATGGGCGCCTAGTAATAAATCCGGAATTTAAAGTTTAAATTTTTGGTTTTTGATGAACTTTTTTTGAAAATAAAAAATGTCAATTTAACAAAAATTTAGGATTATTTACATTTTATTTAAAATATTTTTAAAGCAAAATTTGCCTGCTGATAAATTCGGTCTATGGGCGCCTAGTAAATATGCAGAATTTAAAGTCTAAATTTTTGGTTTTTAATCAACTTTTTTTGAAAATAAAAGATGTCAATTTAACAAAAATTTAGGATTATTTACATTTTATTTAAAATATTTTTAAAGCTAAATTTGCCTGCTGATAAATTCGGTCTATGGGCGCCTAGTAAAAATCCGGAATTTAAAGTTTAAATTTTTGGTTTTTGATGAACTTTTTTTGAAAATAAAAAATGTCAATTTAACAAAAATTTAGGATTATATACATTTCATTTAAAATATTTTTAAAGCAAAATTTGCCTGCTGATAAATTCGGTCTATGGGCGCCTAGTAAAAATCCAGAATTTAATGTCCAAATTTTTGGTTTTTGATGAACCCTTTTTGAAAATAAAAACTGTAAATTTAACAAAAATTTAGGATTATTCACATTTTATTTAAAATATTTTTAAAGCAAAATTTGCCTGCTGATAAATTCGGTCTATGGGCGTCTAGTAAAAATCCGGCCTTTAAAGTCTAAATTTTTGGTTTTTTATGAACTTTTTTTGAAAATAAAAAATGTCTATTTAACAAAAATTTAGGATTATTTACATTTTATTTAAAATATTTTAAAAGCAAAATTTGCCTGCTGATAAATTCGGTCTATGGCCGCCTAGTTAAAATCCGGAATTTAAAGTTTAACTTCTCGGTTTTAATCAAGTTTTTTTGATAATGAAAAATGTCAATTTAACAAAAATTTAGGATTATTTACATTTTATTTAAAATATTTTTAAAGCAAAATTTGCCTGCTGATAAATTCGGTTTATGGGCGCCTAGTAAAAATCCGGATTTTAAAGTCTAAATTTTTGGTTTTTGATGAACTTTTTTTGAAAATAAAAGATGTCAATTTAACAAAAATGTAGGATTATTTACATTCTATTTAAAATATTTTTAAAGCAAAATTTGCCTGCTGATAAATTCGGTCTATGGGCGCCTAGTAAAAATGCAAAATTTAAAGTCTAAATTTTTGGTTTTTAATCAACTTTTTTTGAAAATACAAGATGTCAATTTAACAAAAATGTAGGATTATTTACATTTTATTTAAAATATTTTTAAAGCAAAATTTGCCTGCTGATAAATTCGGTCTATGGGCGCCTAGTAAAAATCCGGAATTTAAAGTCCAAATTTTTGGTTTTTAATCAACATTTTTTGAAAATAAAAAATGTCAATTTAACAAAAATGTAGGGTTATTTACATTTTATTTAAAATATTTTTAAAGCAAAATTTGCCTGCTGATAAATTCGGTCTATGGGCGCCTAGTAAAAATCCGGAATTTAAAGTCCAAATTTTTGGTTTTTAATCAACATTTTTTGAAAATAAAAAATGTCAATTTAACAAAAATGTAGGGTTATTTACATTTTATTTAAAATATTTTTAAAGCAAAATTTGCCAGTTGATAAATTCGGTCTATGGGCGCCTAGTAAAAATCCGGAATTTAAAGTCTAAATTTTTGGTTTTCGATGAACTTTTTTTGATAATAAAAAATGTCAATTTAACAAAAATTTAGGGTTATTTACATTTTATTTAAAATATTTTTAAAGCAAAATTTGCCTGTTGATAAATTCGGTCTATGGGCGCCTAGTAAAAATCCGGATTTTAAAGTCTAAATTTTCGGTTTTTATTCAACTTTTTTTGATAATAAAAAATGTCAATTTAACAAAAATTTAGGATTATTTACATTTTATTTAAAATATTTTTAAAGCAAAATTTGCCTGCTGATAAATTCGGTTTATGGGCGCCTAGTAAAAGTCCGGAATTTAAGGTCTAATTTTTCGGTTTTTAATCAACTTTTTTTGAAAATAAAAAATTTCAATTTAACAAAAATTTAGGATTATTTACATTGTAAATAAAATATTTTTAAAGCAAGATTTGCCTGCTGATAAATTCGGTCTATGGGCGCCTAGTAAAAATCCGGAATTTAAAGTCTAAGTTTTCGGTTTTTAATCAACTTTTTTTGAAAATAAAAAATGTCAAGGATTATTTACATTTTATTTAAAATATTTTTAAAGCAAAATTTGCATGCTGATAAATTCGGTCTAAGGGCGCCTAGAAAAAATCCGGATTTTAAAGTCTAAATTTTTGGTTTTTGATGAACTTTTTTTGAAAATAAAAAATGTCAATTTAACAAAAATGTAGGATTTTTTACATTTTATTTAAAATACTTTTAAAGCAAAATCGGCCTGCTGATAAATTCGGTCTATGGGCGCCTAGTAAAAATCCGGAATTTAAAGTTTAAATTTTTGGTTTTTAATCAACTTTTTTTGATAATAAAAAATGTCAATTTAACAAAAATTTAGGATTATTTTATTTTTATTTAAAATATTTTTAAAGCAAAATTTGCCTGCTGATAAATTCGGTCTATGGGCGCTTAGTAAAAATCCGGAATATAAGGTCTAAGTTTTCGGTTTTTAATTAACTTTTTTTGAAAATAAAAAATGTCAATTTAACAAAAATTTAGGATTATTTACATTGTAAATAAAATATTTTTAAAGCAAGATTTGCCTGCTGATAAATTCGGTCTATGGGCGCCTAGTAAAAATCCGGAATTTAAAGTTTAACTTTTTGGTTTTTAATCAACTTTTTTTGAAAATTAAAAATGTCAATTTAACAAAAATTTAGGATTATATACATTTCATTTAAAATATTTTTAAAGCAAAATTTGCCTGCTGATAAATTCGGTCTATGGGCGCCTAGTAAAAATCCGGAATTTAAAGTTTAACTTTTTGGTTTTTAATCAACTTTTTTTGAAAATTAAAAATGTCAATTTAACAAAAATTTAGGATTATATAGATTTTATTTAAAATATTTTTAAAGGAAAATTTGCCTGCTGATAAATTCGGTCTATGGGCGCCTAGTAAACTTCCGGAATTTAAAGACTAAGTTTTCGGTTTTTAATCAACTTTTTTTGATAATAAAAAATGTTAATTTAACAAAAATTTAGGATTATTTACGTTTTATTTAAAATATTTTTAAAGCAAAATTTGCCTGCTGATAAATTCGGTCTATGGGCGCCTAGTAAAAATCCGGATTTTAAAGTCAAAATTTTTGGTTTTTGATGAACTTTTTTTGAAAATAAAAAATGTCAATTTAACAAAAATGTAGGATTATTTACATTTTATTTAAAATACTTTTAAAGCAAAATCGGCCTGCTGATAAATTCGGTCTATGGGCGCCTAGTAAAAATCCGAAATTTAAAGTCTAAATTTTTGGTTTTTAATCAACTTTTTTTGAAAATTAAAAATGTCAATTTAACAAAAATTTAGGATTATTTACATTTTATTTAAAATATTTTTAAAGCAAAATTTGCCTGCTGATAAATTCGGTCTATGGGCGCCTAGTAAAAATCCGGATTTTAAAGTCTAAATTTTGATTTTTAATCAACTTTTTTTGATAATAAAAATTGTCTATTTAACAAAAATTTAGGATTATTTACATTTTATTTAAAATATTTTTAAAGCAAAATTTGCCTGCTGATAAATTCGGTCTATAGGCGCCTAGTAAAAATCCGGAATTTAAAGTCTAAATTTTTGGTTTTTGATGAACTTTAATTTGAAAATAAAAAATGTCAATTTAACAAAAATTTAGGATTATTTACATTTTATTTAAAATTTTTTTAAAGCAAAATTTGACTGCTGATAATTTCGGTCTATGGGCGCCTAGTAAAAATCCGGAATTTAAAGTTTAAATTTTTGGTTTTTAATCAACTTTTTTTGAAAATAAAAAATGTCAATTTAACAAAAATTTAGGACTTTTTACATTTTATTTAAAATATTTTTAAAGCAAAATTTGCCTGCTGATAAATTCGGTCTATGGGCGCCTAGTAAAAACCGGATTTTAAAGTCTAAATTTTGATTTTTAATCAACTTTTTTTGAAAATAAAAAATGTCAATTTAACAAAAATTTAGGACTTTTTACATTTTTTTTAAAATATCTTAAAAGCAAAATTTGCCTGCTGATAAATTCGGTCTATAGGCGCCTAGTAAAAATCCGGAATTTAAAGTCTAAATTTTTGGTTTTTGATGAACTTTAATTTGAAAATAAAAAATGTCAATTTAACAAAAATTTAGGATTATTTACATTTTATTTAAAATTTTTTTAAAGCAAAATTTGCCTGCTGATAAATTCGGTCTATGGGCGCCTAGTAAAAATCCGGAATTTAAAGTTTAAATTTTTGGTTTTTGATGAACTTTAATTTGAAAATAAAAAATGTCAATTTAACAAAAATTTAGGATTATTTACATTTTATTTAAAATATTTTTAAAGCAAAATTTGCCTGCTGATAAATTCGGTCTATGGGCGCTTAGTAAAATTCTGGAATTTAAAGTTTAAATTTTGGTTTTTGATGAACTTTAATTTGAAAATAAAAAATGTCAATTTAACAAAAATTTAGGATTCTTTATATTTTATTTAAAATATTTTTAAAGCAAAATTTGCCTGCTGATAAATTCGGTCTATGGGCGCCTAGTAAAAATCCGGATTTTAAAGTCTAAATTTTGGTTTTGATGAACTTTTTTTGAAAATAAAAAATGTCAATTTAACAAAAATGTAGGATTATTTACATTTTATTTAAAATACTTTTAAAGCAAAATCAGCCTGCTGATAAATTCGGTCTATGGGCGCCTAGTAAAAATCCGGAATTTAAAGTTTAAATTTTTGGTTTTTAATCAACTTTTTTTGATAATAAAAAATGTCAATTTAACAAAAATTTAGGATTATTTTATTTTTATTTAAAATATTTTTAAAGCAAAATTTGCCTGCTGATAAATTCGGTCTATGGGCGCTTAGTAAAAATCCGGAATATAAGGTCTAAGTTTTCGGTTTTTAATTAACTTTTTTTGAAAATAAAAAATGTCAATTTAACAAAAATTTAGGATTATTTACATTGTAAATAAAATATTTTTAAAGCAAGATTTGCCTGCTGATAAATTCGGTCTATAAGCGCCTAGTAAAAATCCGGAATTTAAAGTTTAACTTTTTGGTTTTTAATCAACTTTTTTTGAAAATTAAAAATGTCAATTTAACAAAAATTTAGGATTATATACATTTCATTTAAAATATTTTTAAAGCAAAATTTGCCTGCTGATAAATTCGGTCTATGGGCGTCTAGTAAAAATCCGGATTTTAAAGTCTAAATTTTTGGTTTTTGATGAACTTTTTTTGAAAATAAAAAATGTCTATTTAACAAAAATTTAGGATTATTTACATTTTATTTAAAATATTTTTAAAGGAAAATTTGCCTGCTGATAAATTCGGTCTATGGGCGCCTAGTAAACTTCCGGAATTTAAAGTCTAAGTTTTCGGTTTTTTATCAACTTTTTTTGATAATAAAAAATGTTAATTTAACAAAAATTTAGGATTATTTACGTTTTATTTAAAATATTTTTAAAAGCAAAATTTGCCTTCTGATAAATTCGGTCTATGGGCGCCTAGTAAAAATCCGGATTTTAAAGTCTAAATTTTTTGTTTTTGATGAACTTTTTTTGAAAATAAAAAATGTCTATTTAACAAAAATTTAGGATTATTTACATTTTATTTAAAATTTTTTTAAAGCAAAATTTGCCTGCTGATAAATTCGGTCTATGGGCGCCTAGTAAAAATCCGGAATTTAAAGTCAAAGTTTTCGGTTTTTAATCAACTTTTTTTGAAAATAAAAAATGTCTATTTAACAAAAATTTAGGATTATTTACATTTTATTTAAAATATTTTTAAAGCAAAATTTGCCTGCTGATAAATTCGGTCTATGGGCGCCTAGTAAAAATCCGGATTTTAAAGTCTAAATTTTTGGTTTTTGATGAACTTTTTTTGAAAATAAAAAATGTCAATTTAACAAAAATGTAGGATTATTTACATTTTATTTAAAATACTTTTAAAGCAAAATCGGCCTGCTGATAAATTCGGTCTATGGGCGCTTAGTAAAAATCCGGAATATAAGGTCTAAGTTTTCGGTTTTTAATTATCTATTTTTGAAAATAAAAAATGTCAATTTAACAAAAATTTGGGATTATTTACATTGTAAATAAAATATTTTTAAAGCAAGATTTGCCTGCTGATAAATTCGGTCTATGGGCGCCTAGTAAAAATCCGGAATTTAAAGTTTAACTTTTTGGTTTTTAATCAACTTTTTTTGAAAATTAAAAATGTCAATTTAACAAAAATTTAGGATTATATACATTTCATTTAAAATATTTTTAAAGCAAAATTTGCCTGCTGATAAATTCGGTCTATGGGCGTCTAGTAAAAATCCGGATTTTAAAGTCTAAATTTTTGGTTTTTGATGAACTTTTTTTGAAAATAAAAAATGTCTATTTAACAAAAATTTAGGATTATTTACATTTTATTTAAAATATTTTTAAAGGAAAATTTGCCTGCTGATAATTTCGGTCTATGGGCGCCTAGTAAAATTCCGGAATTTAAAGTCTAAGTTTTCGGTTTTTAATCAACTTTTTTTGATAATAAAAAATGTCAATTTAACAAAAATTTAGGATTATATACATTTCATTTAAAATATTTTTAAAGCAAAATTTGCCTTCTGATAAATTCGGTCTATGGGCGCCTAGTAAAAATCCGGATTTTAAAGTCTAAATTTTTGGTTTTTGATGAACTTTTTTTGAAAATAAAAAATGTCTATTTAACAAAAATTTAGGATTATTTACATTTTATTTAAAATTTTTTTAAAGCAAAATTTGCCTGCTGATAAATTCGGTCTATGGGCGCCTAGTAAAAATCCGGTATTTAAAGTCTAAATTTTTGGTTTTTGATGAACTTTTTTTGAAAATAAAAAATGTCTATTTAACAAAAATTTAGGATTATTTACATTTTATTTAAATTATTTTTAAAGCAAAATTTGCCTGCTGATAAATTCGGTCTATGGGCGCCTAGTAAAAATCCGGAATTTAAGGTTTAAATTTTGGTTTTTATTCAACTTTTTTTGAAAATAAAAAATGTCAATTTAACAAAAATTTAGGACTTTTTACATTTTTTTTAAAATATCTTAAAAGCAAAATTTGCCTGCTGATAAATTCGGTCTATGGGCGCCTAGTAAAAATCCGGAATTTAAAGTCTAAATTTTTGGTTTTTAATCAACTTTTTTTGAAAATTAAAAATGTCAATTTAACAAAAATTTAGGATTATTTACATTTTATTTAAAATATTTTTAAAGCAAAATTTGCCTGCTGATAAATTCGGTCTATGGGCGCCTAGTAAAAATCCGGAATTTAAAGTCTAAATTTTTGGTTTTTGATGAACTTTAATTTGAAAATAAAAAATGTCAATTTAACAAAAATTTAGGATTATTTACATTTTATTTAAAATATTTTTAAAGCAAAATTTGCCTGCTGATAAATTCGGTCTATGGGCGCCTAGTAAAAATCCGGAATTTAAAGTCTAAATTTTTGGTTTTTGATGAACTTTAATTTGAAAATAAAAAATGTCAATTTAACAAAAATTTAGGATTCTTTACATTTTATTTAAAATATTTTTAAAGCAAAATTTGCCTGCTGATAAATTCGGTCTATGGGCGCCTAGTAAAAATCCGGATTTTAAAGTCTAAATTTTGGTTTTTGATGAACTTTTTTTGAAAATAAAAAATGTCTATTTAACAAAAATTTAGGATTATTTACATTTTATTTAAAATATTTTTAAAGCAAAATTTTCCTGCTGATAAATTCGGTCTATGGGCGCCTAGTAAAAATCCGGATTTTAAAGTCTAAATTTTGATTTTTAATCAACTTTTTTTGAAAATAAAAATTGTCTATTTAACAAAAATTTAGGATTATTTACATTTTATTTAAAATATTTTTAAAGCAAAATTTGCCTGCTGATAAATTCGGTCTATGGGCGCCTAGTAAAAATCCGGAATTTAAAGTCTAAATTTTTGGTTTTTGATGAACTTTAATTTGAAAATAAAAAATGTCAATTTAACAAAAATTTAGGATTATTTACATTTTATTTAAAATATTTTTAAAGCAAAATTTGCCTGCTGATAAATTCGGTCTATGGGCGCCTAGTAAAAATCCGGAATTTAAAGTCTAAATTTTTGGTTTTTGATGAACTTTAATTTGAAAATAAAAAATGTCAATTTAACAAAAATTTAGGATTCTTTACATTTTATTTAAAATATTTTTAAAGCAAAATTTGCCTGCTGATAAATTCGGTCTATGGGCGCCTAGTAAAAATCCGGATTTTAAAGTCTAAATTTTGGTTTTTGATGAACTTTTTTTGAAAATAAAAAATGTCAATTTAACAAAAATTTAGGATTATTTACATTTTATTTAAAATATTTTTAAAGCAAAATTTGCCTGCTGATAAATTCGGTCTATGGGCGCTTAGTAAAATTCTGGAATTTAAAGTTTAAATTTTGGTTTTTGATGAACTTTAATTTGAAAATAAAAAATGTCTATTTAACAAAAATTTAGGATTATTTACATTTTATTTAAAATATTTTTAAAGCAAAATTTGCCTGCTGATAAATTCGGTCTATGGGCGCCTAGTAAAAATCCGGATTTTAAAGTCTAAATTTTTGGTTTTTGATGAACTTTTTTTGAAAATAAAAAATGTCTATTTAACAAAAATTTAGGATTATTTACATTTTATTTAAAATATTTTTAAAGGAAAATTTGCCTGCTGATAAATTCGGTCTATGGGCGCCTAGTAAAAATCCGGTATTTAAAGTCTAAATTTTTGGTTTTTGATGAACTTTTTTTGAAAATAAAAAATGTCAATTTAACAAAAATTTAGGATTATTTACATTTTATTTAAAATATTTTTAAAGCTAAATTTGCCTACTGATAAATTCGGTCTATGGGCGCCTAGTAAAAATCCGGATTTTAAAGTCTAAATTTTTGGTTTTTGATGAACCGTTTTTGAAAATATAAACTGTAAATTTAACAAAATATTAGGATTATTTACATTTTATTTAACATATTTTTAAGGGAAAATTTTCCTACTCATAAATACGGTCTATGGGCGTCTAGAAATAGTAAGAATTTTTAGAATTAAGTTTTAAGAATTTTAAAGCCCCACGCTTATTTAAACGCAGATTTTTTAGCTCTCTGGCTTATCCTAAAATAACTAATTAATTATAATTCTTTATTTTAAATATCCTCTTAATTATACAAAACTTAAAGTTTTGTAGGAAACAACATTTTCCAAAACAAAAATGTAGTTTAAAATTTTAAATTTCCATTAAGAAATTCTTTGATTTTTTTGGTTTGTTTACTTTTTCATATAATTTCCGTTGATTAATTTCCGCAATAAGATATTTTGGAACAAGTTGAGATTAGTTATATTGCTGGAGCTATAAAATAAATGCATATTCTGTATTATATAAATTCTCAAAACCTAAAAATTCAAAATTGTTTAAAATAATTACTTTGAAATAGTCCCAAAAGTCCAAATAACAATTCAGCAAATCTAAATTATAAATTTCAATAACTTTCTATTCAATTTAATTTAATTGAACGTCAATATGGAATTGAATTTTAATAATAAATTTCAAGACATGGATCACTTCTCAAGAATTTGCTAAAACCAATTGATATTTGAAAACCCTTACTCGTTGCCGAATAATGTATATTTGTTTATAAATATATTTCAGGAAACCTTTTTGCACCTGGATATTATAAGTATTTAAGTAAAAAAATACTTATGTAAATGTAGTCCACAATATTGCCACACGTATTTGGAATAGTTTATCTAAAAATAATTTAATGATAATTCTATTAAACTTATATTTCAATCAATTATAGCGAATTTTTATATCAATCGAACACATTATTCGTTTATTGCTTCTAATATTATTTTAAAATGTCAAGATATAGTTATAGAATTTCTTAAATCAATTAAATCTGGGTTAATTATTACAATATTACTTTTCATTTCAATGATCGTGAATCAACTAACTTACAAACAACTTCAAGATAATCAGAAAATGATAAAAAAAAATTCAAAATTCTAAATATTGCTGAATTAGAAATATCTAAACTATTTAAAAATTTGTTATTGTTATACAGAGTCATCTAGTTTTGTAGTATAAAGAACATTTGACGGAATGAAATGAAAAATGGAATGAAAATTTAGCAGAGACAAAAAATAACGATAAAACGAGTAGCACTAAACCAATAGCTGAATTAAAAATAAAATAATAATATAAATTAATCTAGACATGAATCAGTTTAAACAAAAACAGTGATACTAGAAAAATCCATCTATCGTTTTATTATAAAGAACATTTGATGGAATAAAAGGAAAAATGAAATGGAAATTTAGCGGAGACAAAAACAATGAGTTTTATTATTTATTACTAAATTATTTGCTAATTTGAAGATGTAGAAAAATCCGTTTTTGGGAATTCTAAGAGAAAAAATTAAATCAAACTATGATCAAACTTTATTATATATTTTTAAAAACTATTTTTTTTTTAGTAATATTTAAAGGATTGTTCTTAAAGATTTTAAAGTTGGAAAGCATGATCATTACCTGATTTTTTAATATAGAAATGATTTGATTCATTACATACAGTTCACTGCACTGAAATGCTAAGCTTTTAGCAATTTCTTGGAACAGAAAATAATAAAAAATTAAATAGAAAAATAACAAAAATGTAATAAAATAATTTTGAAGATACAATTATCACAATTTAATGGTTTAAAATGGCTACGGTAAACTTCAATGAGGAATTCTTGAAGAAATACTGAAGCCTAGCGTAATTAAAATAAAAAACCAACTTCATAGATAACTTTTAGAATTTAAATATTACATATTTTTTTAAAGGAATTATTAATGATTATTATCCAAAATAAATCGGTCTTTTTTAAGACCAATAAATTTTTAATGGAAGAGTAAATAAAAAATTTTATAAAATTTATTTTAAGATATTGAAAAGTACAAATAGAAATTAAAATTATTAATTATTTTAAAATAAGCTTGAACACCATATACTGATAAATTCCAAACCTTGTATCAAAAATTATACATATATAGATAAAGCAAGTAGAACAAAAAATCTCTCACTATATTTTGTGAAATCCAATGCCCCACGAAAGAGAAAAAACGATATTATACATTTGTAAAAACATATACCTTTCTCATCCTACACATTGTTTTATATTATTATTATTTTCTTAAAAAAAAAAAGAAAAAAATAGTAAAAAAAAGTTTAGAGTTGGTAAATTCATTTTATTTTTTAATGAGTTTGTGTGTTTCAATGTAACACTGATAAAACCAAATGCCAATGTATGTATATACATATAATAACTACTGGCTTAACTAACCAAATATAAATAATACACTTTATTATGTATGTATGTATAAATATTTATTTTTCTAATTTTCAATCAAATTTATATTTTTAAAATATTCATTAACTACGGTGACCATATTTCTTGAAAGTGAATGTGGTACAGAAAAAATATTTTTTTATATAAACACATATAAAGTATTTTTTGAACATAAATTTATTTGAATTTAATAAAAATTTAAAAATAGTCAACAATTCATTCGACTAACTATATAAAAAAGAACATAAGTTATATGTTATACCGTTACAACAGTATAATAAATTCAAAATAATATAATTAAATAATAAAAAATTTAATAAAATTGAATGTTTAACAACATTCAAATTCACAGATATTTTTCGGCAGAATTTATCTTTTTCAAAATCTGATCATTTTTTATAATATTGCCATAAAAACTTTCACAATCATTAGAAAAATGGCATTTCACAATTAGTATTGCTTTTAACGTTTCTACTGTAGAAAACTGTGTTTTTTCGGAAGTCCAGATATTATTAACTAAAAAAAAACTCTCTGTGGCTGTATTTGTACCTGGCAAACACAACGAATATTCTTCCAATTTTGAAACGTTATTAAAAGGAACGCGTTCACTCTCATAATGCTGAAACATTTCTACCCATCTCATATCTGTTGTAACATTATTTTCAGTCCAATAATTTATTTTCGTTTCAGTTACAAATATATCGATTTTCTAAAACTACCGGGTAAACAAAACTAGAAACTTTTATAAAAATAAATTTTTTAAAGATTTTGAGTTTTGATTATTGTTTGGAAATAATAATTGAAAATCGATATATTAATAAATTGCATTAAATCATAATATTAGTGAAACGAATTAAATGTGGTACAGTTTACAATGTGGGACGTATGTTCAAAATGTTGTACTGTACCACACAATGTGGTACGTATGGTCACCGTACATTAACCTCTTTACGTATTGAAATAATATAGAAATAATAAGAGCAGACAAACGAATTTGTTTTTAGCTTTCAAATGACTTTTTTAGAATAGACTAAATTTAGGAACTTTAACAGAATGAAAATTGGATATTTAGTGTGTACAATTAAAATTCCGTACATCGTATATAAAATTGAATACTTGTTGAGAAATAAAATTAAATAGATGAGATGGGAAAAGTAAAATAATATCTGGAAAATTTGGTTTAATTAAAAAATAAAAACACAATCAATTTAAAAATTCAATTTTAATTTTATATTTTTAGAAAAAGGAAAAGGCCGAATTGAAGTTATATAATAAATAAAATGAATAACGTTCAATTTGGCATAAAAAACCCTTTAAAAAAATTAAATTAAAAAAATTATAAACATGTAGCTAGGTACTATGTTGTATAAAACTATAAGAATAAAACAAAGGTAAAACTATAATTCTAGTAAAACATAACCAACCTAATATGTAATAAAATAAACAAAAATAAATTATTTAATATTTTTCATTGTTTAACAAAAGCTGATCCACCTGTTCCACTTCAAGATTCAATGCTCTGGTGACAAGTTGAAGAGTGTGGAAAAAAAAGATAAATTAGAAATTTTTAAACATTTTAAATGAATAAAAAGATAAATTAGAGTAAAATTTTAATTTTATGGCTCTGTATAAACTATTGAAAACCTAATCTACTAAAATTTTGTTGAGAAATTAATAATTTACTAGTTAAAATTTATGAAAATAAAACGACAACTTGCCGCTCAAATTAGAATTTTTCTTTAATAACTTTTTGGCTTTAACTTTTTAACCCCTTTGAAACTAGCAGCCGCAATGTAATACGTAATTTCACAATGAAACGGCAAGCCACCAAGGGTTAAAATATAAAACCCCAGCCATTGAAAATAATAATATGAAAAAATTCTTTACACCATCTTTCAGTGTTTTTTTATCCCGTATGACTGTAGGTCAAAGGGTATAATAAATTTGCCATTACGTTTGTGACGCAAAGACGCAAAGAAGAAGAGGGGGTAGATATAGATTCAAGTGTAGGGATCGGATCAGAATCGGGAAATAAATTGATTTAGTTATGTATGTCCGTCCGTCCGTCTGTCCGCACGATAACTCAAAAACTAAAGAAGCTAGGATCTTGATATTTTCGGAAATTCGGTTTTTTGCAATAGCCGTCATCGACATTTAAATCCAGCCATATTGGTCCATGGGTTCGGGTAGCTGCCATACAACTTCTTTTTTCAAATGAGCATTTCTCTGTACCTATTACAGCTGCGTGTCTGAAATTTTGCCAAAAGTAATTAGTGTTTATAATAATGATATAATGTTTATATAACGGTCATATGGGTATCCCAGAGTTGACAGAGTCAGTCTACACTACTACACTCTTCCTCGTTTTAACATAAAATCATATTAAAATATAAACACATTTAAATGAACACAAACATAAATTAAACGTTTTAACATAAAATCATATTAAAATATAAACACATGTAAAACATAAATTTCAATACACTTGACTTGATCAACACGTCTATTGATCATATTGTATATTAAAAAGTTTATATAATTTTTGGTGTTGCCATATTGAAAGACTAATGTAATTTCCTAATTTATCAACATATAAGATTTTAAAAACTTACATATAAAAACTTTAAAGAATTACTTTTTCTAAAAGTTATGTAAGATTTGGAAATTATTTTTTGAATATATAAAATATTTAAAGTATAACTTATATTATAATTTAATTATAATTCATATTATAATATAACTTATATTATATAAATATTATAATTTAAAATATAAAATATTAATACAACAACGAAAACTATTTGTTAAAATTCTTAAAACTACTAATCAGTTATAAATTTATAAAATATATTTTTTAATTTTATTTTATGATTTAGAGCATTTTGGTAAGATAAAAATTTTTATTTTTAAAAAATTTGAGTACCTAGTTTCCTTCTAATTTAACTAAATTAGCTTAACTAAACTGATACGCGTATTTCGTCTACTACTTGCAGACTTCTACAGTGTTTTTACTCGAATGACTAATCAGTTGTACTAATCAGTTTTAAATTTCTAAAAAATTAAAATTGATGTTTTTTTTAAATATTCAAGTTTTAAAAACTTAAATTAAAAAAAAATTTATTTTTTAATCATACAAATGATATGGCAATATTGCATTCAATTACATACACATCTTCATAAAAAAAAAAAAAAATTACTCAAATATTGTACGACGATATTAATAGTTTGATACTTGGTTAAATGGTTTGATACAAAAAAAAAAATTCTATATTGGGTATAAAAAATTATAACATAACTAGTAAATAAGTTTTATTTGAAAAAAGTAATAAAAAATAAAAGAAAACAGAGGTTATTTTTAAAATTTTTCTATTTTATCATTAAAATTTAATAATCTTATTATTTTTATATATGATACATATTTTTTGATACCTAGAAAAACTATAAAGGCAAACTCTATGAATAGTGTAAAAAAGCATTAGTGAGAAAGAGATAGCATATGGGGCAATGGTTTTAAGAAAAAATTTAGAGAATTCTTATTGACATTTTTTGTTCTACTTGCTTTATCTATATATGTATAATTTTTGCTTGTATGTACTTAGATTATGTACCCTTTTATAATTATATAAAGGTATTCCTTCATGCTGCTTGCTTCTTTAAACTTAAATTTAAATTTTGATTCGGAGGTTAATTCTAATATATTAACTTCGATTTGGAAAACTTATATTTTGATACAGATTTCTAGTCGTATGACTGATTCTGAAAAATGAATTAGTTATTTTATATAAATTTTTATTTAATTAAAATTAAATTTAAAAATTATTCGCCTTATTTTTATTTGTTTGCAAATTTAATTCAAACAAATGTGTCATCTATCTGTCAAATTGTGATATGCTCGAACTGTCAAATTAATTAAAATATATTTCCTATATAGCAGCGTCATTTATAGATGAAACAAGTTTTAATACTAAATAAAATACATAATCCCAAGACAAACACCATCACTTTGGAACTAAATAATTTTATGAACATTTCATTTCTGTTTGCCTAGTAAATATTGAGATTTTAAAATCAAATTTTAAGTTCTGAATTATTTAAATTCGAAGGGGAATCTAACAAATTAAAAAGCAAACAATTTAATAAAATAGATAAAAAACAATTGTTATTTTCATATTATGTAGCAAATTAAATTTTGGTTTTTTTTTAATTTTTGAAAGCTTTTTTTTTTTGAAATTTTTAAAAGTTAGTCCAACTCCAAGTTCGAGAAATGTTTTTAAATGCTTTTAAACATTGAATTTTTTGAAAAAATAGAATTTAAATATTCTTAATTTGATCTTGGAGTGATCAAAAAAATTTTAGGGAAAAAAATAAATCAATTTTGCTGAATTGAGAATAAGACAATCTATTCTAGACACTAACCAGTTTTAATTTTTTTTAATTTTTTACAGAGTCATCTATTATCCAAATCATAAAGCTACCACATTTGTAGAAAAACATTTTATAAAATAAACACTAGCGCCATTTTTTATAAATGTAGTTTTAGTACTAATTTAAATACTTGTATACTCGAGACCAAAACCATAATTTTAGAACATATTTAAATAAGAATTTTTGCTTGCGGATAAATTACATTTCTGGGCACCTATTGAAATATTGAGATTTTAAAAATATTATCGGAACTTTTTAAAAAAAAAAACGAATTAGTAAAAAAATTGCAATTAAATTGAATTCTATTTTAAATAAAATTTTGTACATACTAATTGGTTAATTTAAATTTAATTTAATACTTAACCTACTTATTCTAAAAAAATTTAAATTTGAATTCCCATATAAACAAGCACTTGTAATTCGGAGATTAATTGAATTGAGAACCGTTGTTATTTAAAGTTGATTAGAAAGTCGGGTTTCCAATAATTAGCTTGAGGATGTTTTTTTAGACCCAACCTTTTTATAAATTAGATATAGAAGTACATTTTCATAAGGAACGAAATTTTGATTTCATCTTCGTCAATCATCATCATCTGAAACTTTTTAATTTGTAAATGTATTTGTGTAGGTATGTAAAATAAACAAAATTCAAAACAGCATGCATATTTGTTTTTAATTATTAAAATTATTTTTATATTAAAAATTCCATAGTTGGCAACAAACAAATATGAATGAAATCAACTTCAGTTCTTATTTGTTTTAATGAATTTTTCATTGGTCAAGGTCAAGATCAGTTCAAGGTCAAGATCAGTTTGTGTTTTAGATTATTGTTGTTTACTGTTGAACCAGTCCTTGAGCTGAATGAAAAGAACACATCTAAAATAAGTACACTAATAAATATACCTCCGTAAAAAATAGTATCAAAGACCATGTTGAATACTCAGTTGCTGTTAGTATGTATACACCTAGTCAATTAAATTTTAAATAGATATATAGATGGATAACAATTTTAATGATAAAAACTGGTACTGATTAGGTTTCTAATGTATAAATAGATTATAAATTTACAACAGGCGCAGGTGCTAAAGAAGAGCAAACATTGGAAATTGGAAAGGAAATGTTCTTGAATTATAATAATTTTTAAGAACCATTCCTGATTAAGAAACGTTTGCTTTTTTTTTAATGAGGAATGGGTCTAAATAATTTTTTAGCTATTGGAAATTACAAACATTTTATGAAAAAACATTTTTAGACCTTGGAGTGCAAATAATCTTGAAAATGAATTAAAGGAATATGGGCTTAAAACATTTTAATGCTTATGAATTTGCTTATGATAATAAAGAGTATGAATTTTTGCATTATAAGTCAGATAAATAATGCAAGAAAGAAAGAGCTAGGTCTTGTGAGTTGTAATAACTTCAAGAAGAAGACGTTTAAACTCTTTAGATTTGATACAATTGCAGTTTACAATATCTTTCTTACATTTAGCTATATATTATATACTATGTATATATATACAATAATAATAACTGGAAAGTATCAGATCGTCTATTATAATAACAAATAATTAATTTATATTATCTAAAACATATTTCCGGTTATATGACCGTTATATTATAAAAATCATATTTAAGTTTTTCGATCTGCTTATTCTATGCCTATTAAATCTATTTCACGGTATCCGCTAAATAATATTGGTTTTTTTTTATTACCGTTATTTGTTTTTTTATTTTTTCTAACAAAAAATATATTTCAACGAATATTTGCAGTTTTATTTTTTTTTAATTTCCAAAATTCAAAAAAAAAATTTAAATAATATTTTTTTAAAAACAAATATATTTTTATAAAAATATTTTATTTTATTTTTATTTTAAATTATTTTTTTCGTTTTTTTTTTTTTTTTTGAAATATTTAAACTACTCAGGCATTGAAAATGTCAATTAAAGTTTTTATTTTATTAGAAAATAGAGTGTTGGTTTTTTTTTAAAGTAGATTTTAAACTTAACAAGTAAAAATCATATTTCAAACAATAATTACACAGTTTTAAAAGAAAATCTTTAATAATTAATTTAAAAAATGCCACGAAGTATTTTTTCTTCAAGATTTAATTCTAAAAGAAATGAAGAAAATAATATGTTAGATGGTCTGTTTTACAATTTTATAATTAAAAAAGGAAGAAAAAAAACATATTTATATAGAGAATTTTTAATTTTAATTTAGGTTTATTTCGTAATTTTTCAACATTATTTCCAAAAATTGCTGAATTACCAAAAAGTAAAGGTGATCCATATTATCAAGTATCAGAATCAAATATAAACTCTAAAAAGAAAGTACGTGATACAAAACTTTTAAGGTCTTGTGATTGGTAAGTTTTATATATTCATAAAAAAAAAATCTAGTTCCTAATTAATTTCCTTAGTTTTAAAATATTATTCATAATTTAAAGATAAAAGACAAATTTCGCTATTCAATTAAATATATTGTTTCTCGTATTAAATTTTCTTAAAATTTCCAGGATTTTCTTTTTTTTTTCGGATCTTAAAAACTGAAAAAAAAAAGTTTTCATATGAAAAATCCATTTTTTCCATAATTTTATAAATAATTTTATAAATAATATAAAATATTAAATTTAGTTAGTTTTCCGTATTTTTATTTGATTAATTCTTCAAATATTTCTAGTATTAGGTATGTAAAGAGGCATATTTAAAATTTAAATTTGAGATATTTCTTAATTATGTTTCATTGCAAAAGTTATAATAGTTTCCATAGCAACTAAAAAATCTATATAGAAATTAGTTGAGCTGGTCCGTATACTACCCAAAATGTATTTTTTCATTAATACAATTTATAAATTAAAAATACAATTGCAATTTTATAAAAACTTAAAATAAAAAAACTAAGTATGCTATAAAAAAATTTAAACACCTATGATATTTATGAACTTATGAAGAATTGATTTCTAAATGTTTATTTTTTAATTACAAAATTTTTCTAAACAATATTGTTTTTTGCTTTTATATTATTGCTGTATATAGTAAGTATCTGTATGTATTTATATAAATTATATTTTTTTTAAATTTAATTTCATATAAAATTTTCATTTTAAACGAAATGTTTAAAAATACAAAAATTTTTTTTTACAGGTATAACAGTGATCGAATTTCAATTACAACACGTTTTCAACTTGAAAATATCTTTGGCCTTTCAATTATGGAAAGACATGAAGACACATCTCAAGAATCTGATTGCAGTAGTGTTTTATCTGAACAAATAAAAAATGAAAATTCAATTCCAATCAATTGTGAAAAGAAAACTAAAGTTTTACGAACAAGAAAACCAAAACAAACAATATTAAGTGCAGAAAACCCAGTTCCAGCAAAAGTACCTAAAATTGACATAACTAAAAAATCTAAAAGTAAAAATATTATAACTAAAATCAAGAAGGAACAAAAATCTCAAGGTATAAAAACAAACTCTCAATCTCTTAATCGCTCTTTATTACAATTATTCTAAATATTAAAGAATCGGTTTTTTTATTTTATAGAAATCGTTAAAGATACAAAAATTAAAGATACAAATATATTGAAAAAAATCGAAATTAAAAAAGATGAAGATGATAAAATTGCTAAGACCACGGATATAAATACAAATCCTCCAATTGTTCCGATTATTTTAAATGAAACCATTTCGGGATGTAAGCAAAACAAAAAATTTAAAGCACTTACACAAATTATATTAAAAATTAATTTCAAAAATTTTTATTTATAGTTGAAAATGTTATAAATGAGGATGAAGAAGAAGATGAAGAATATGATTGTACAGATATTAATTTACTTTTGGGAACTAAAAAATCTGGCGGTAAATTGAGAACAAAAACATATAAATGTAAATATTGTGATAAAATTTTTGATCGTCCATGGGTTTTACATGGTCATATAAGATTACATACTGGAGAAAAACCATTTCAATGTCCTTATGAATCTTGTAATAAAACATTTGCGGATAGATCAAATTTACGTGCCCATCAAAGAACAAAAGGACATCATAGTTGGAAATATCAATGTGCACAATGTACAAAAGCATTCAGTCAACAAAATTATTTAAATCGTCATAATTTACAAGCATGTCGGAAATATTTAGCTAATTATAAGAAAAAGTAATTTAAATTTTTATTATTATGTAAGATAATAAAAATTTATTGTAATCCTTCGATAATAAAATTTAAATTAAAAAAAAAAAGTTTTTGTTTTTTTCTATTTTCTTTTTTTTTTTATAATGATAAAATTATTTTTTTTTTTTATTTTCATTATTAATTTCAAAATATAAATGTACAATTTTAATGTCATTGAATAATATTTTAAAGAATTATTAAATTTTAATTTCTTTTTTTATTTTAGTTTTAATTCTTTTAAATTTTATTTCTAGACATTTAACAGGATTTTTTCTAATCTTATAATTAATATTATTACAATTTAGTTCAGATACCAATTTTTTATTTAAAACTTTACTTAATATTTCAAATTTTTTCCGAAAAAATGCAAGTTTTGTTTTAGTTTAAATTAAAAACAATAATCTTTGAAATAAAATTTTGAATTTTAAATCTTTCTTATACATCATGTTTAATACATAAAAAAGTAAATGAATTTATATTGCATTTATTGGACGGGAAATGATATTTTGAGTTTTTAAGATGAAAGCAAGTAGGGCTTATATAAAAAATAAACTTCCATTATTAAAAAAAAATTATAAAATTACAAAGTTATACATAAAACCAAAGTTCAAGGAATTATATTGTTTAACAAAAAGGATGGAGATAAAATCTGTGCACCTATGCAAATTAAAATCTGAAACAAATTCAAAAATAGTTTTTTAATCAATATTTTCTTTTTCGCAAAATTTATCAAGAATAAAAAAGAGTAATTAATTATAAATATAATACATTTAAAAGAAATTCTTTAAAATAATAGGACCATTGCTTACATAATTTGTAAAATGCAATCTAAAATAAAATAAATCAATTTACAACAAAAAATTTGGTACTTAGTATCTTTAAAAACATTTTAAATTGCTTAGCAAATACATTCTACAATACAATAAATATATTTTTAATATTATTATTTTCTCTTAATAAATTTTGACTAAATTGTTTTATAATTGAAAATTCTTTTTGTATATTTATAAAATATAAAATTTTTTAAGCTAGATTTTATTTTACATTTAAGAATATAATTACACTGAACCAAGAAAAGTATTCTTATCATTTTCTTTATAAGAAAACAAAGAATTACAATTTTTTTTTCATTTTTTTTTTTTTGGTTTTACCCTTTAATTAATACCTTTTTGTGTATGTGGCTGGCTAGAAGATCTAGAAAGTTATTAGAAAGAAAAAAAGAGTTTAAATCGAATTGTTTTAATGTCTTACACATTAAAATATATATATAGATTTAGATTTTTATAAATTTAACGAAAAAAATTACCAAATATCAGAAACAATATGTTAAATTTTGTACATAAAATCAAAGTGACTCTAAATAGTTTTATGTAAGACTTTAAAATAATAAGAGATAAACAATATTAATTTATATTTAAGATATATATACTTTATAATTCCTTATTACTAGGAGTTTGAATCAAAAAAATTTTCATATTTTTAATATTCTGTTTTTTTTTTTTTATAAGTTTAGAAAAAGGACCAAAAAAAAATTTTAGTTTATAAAAATATATAGTATATATTATGTATATGTATGTATTGTATGTATATTTTTTAAATATATAAATTTGAATTATTATTTTGTTTGTTTTGCAAAATTTTTTTACTTTTCATTTAAATTCAACTTGAAAATTATATTCCAAGTTAAATGTAATATAATATAAAATTTTACTGTTCTTAAACAAGTTCTCACTTTTTATGCACATAAGTATATCATGACAAATTGAGAATTTCACAGCGCAACTTTTACAATCTATCGAAATTCGTATAGATTTTAAAGTTTCTTGATACATTTTACTTGAGAAAAGTTTTAAAGTTTCAATATATATTCAAAATATTTTATTCTTTGAGAATTAAATTTTATCATTTTTGCAAATTTACTTTTTTTTTCAAATATAAATATATAGTATCAATTTCTTTAAAATAGAAATTGTTATTGAATTTGATTTATAATTTAAGTTTGACTTCATTTATATTAAAAAAAAAAAAAAATAGGTCTACTAAAGTTTTAAATTGTTTATTAAGATGTTAGGAATTTCTTATAAAAATAGTTTTAAGTGCAATTGCTACGTATAACATCAAAATTTTGTTTTTTTTAGATTCATATTATTAATCACTGTGCAAAAAATTATCAAATATTTATTTAAGGATTTTTTTTTAAATTTTCAGATTCAGATAATATTAAAACAGATTTGAAAATAGGTAAAAATAGTTTTCTGGTAACAGTTAGATGAAAAGCGTCAGAAAAATTAAATTAATTGCATGAAGTAAAACTTCAGATAAAAAATTTATAGAATTAGAATTAAAAACAATATTCTTTCATTTTTAAGTAATTTTATTTAATATTTATTTTATAATAAAAAGAAAGAATATTATTTCATTGTGTTGAATTTAGTTTAAATATTTAATTTCCAAAAAGTTTTACGAAATTTGTTTTCTTTTAGACATAACAACCATATATTTTATTTTTCATCATCTCTAAAAAATTTTTACTTTAGGCTACTATTATTCTTAATTAAAATATTGTTTAGAAAAAAATATTATAATATTTTTCTCTAATAATTATGTTTTATATTCATTTAAAAATTAATCTAAAGAATTTATTCCTTAGAACAGATAAAGTTAGCATGTAATCTAATTTAGAAAGAAGAAATAAATGGCTGACACAAGATCAAATTTATAATATCGTAACAATTTACCAAAAGTATAATTAAACAGATATAAATAATATTATCAATGATATGGTAAAATACTAATTTCATGTTTATAACAATGTTTTATCTTAGTAAGATATTTTGATTGGCACATGTTTTGGGAGAAGAAAAATTGTTGACATTTTGAAGATAGACAACAGATTTTCCTTTAGACATACGGTAATTAAAATATCAAAAATTTTAACGAATTTTGAAATTGTAAAAACATAAAATAAAGTTTTAGGAGAAATGTACATGAATAAATGTTATTATTATCCAGTTCACTGGATCTAAAAATGGAAAAAAAAATTAAAACATGAACTAAAATCTTAATAATTCTTATTTATTAACAATTTGATCAAGTAAAGCCTTTTCAAAAATTTACAATAAAATATATTGAAGTTTTTAATTATTTAAAAAGTGGATTTTTTAATTTAAAATTGAAAATTTACTTTACAACATTTATAAAATAGAGTTAATAATAATTAATTCTATTTTATTATTTTATTTCTAATTTTTGTTTTTTTATTTTTTGAAAAATATATAAATAGAAAATTTTTTTATCTTTGTTGTTCAGGTTTTCTTAAATTTTCTTTATACATTACTTTTTTTTTATATAATTTTTAGTAAGTTTTGACCCATTTTAATTTAAAATGTCTGTTTTGATTTTAAATATTTTTAAATAAAGCTCACAATCTTGTTGCTGTTGTTGTTATAGATTTCATATTAATTGATGAAATGATAAAAAAAAATTAAATTACAAAAAGGCATTTCTTTTCTCTTCTTAGACATCTTGAAATTCTTCATTCATATAACCATCCAAATCATTTAAAAAATTTCTAATATATTGTGAAAACAAACGTTAAATATTTTAATTTTTTTTTTTTGCTGAAACTTTTATGAAACAAAAACTAATCTTCTAGATTCTTGAACTTCAATTAAATTGCTTTTAAATTGTAATAAATAAATTTAGTTTATATATTATAATACAAAATTGTATTTTTAAGCTTTATATAATATATATATATATATATTTGTATATATATATGTGTATATATTTAAATTAAATTAAAAGGGTCAAATATTAATTATGTAGTCGGTTCGGTTTCTTTAAAACCATCTGAATAACATTGACGTCCAGCTAATTCTAAGAATGTTTGATCTTCTTTATTTGTTTTTAATACAGATGTTCGATTATCATCATTCTACAAGGAAAAAAATCAATTTAGTTATAAATTTTATTTTAAAATATTTTTATTAAAATTTTTAAATTCTATTAATTGTTATAAAATTAAAGGAAAAATGTTCTGACTCAGGACTCATTAGGAAAGCTTCGAAAACAATTAGGAATCCAGTTTTTTAGGAGTTCAGCTAATCTTAAGGTTAACACATTTTCAATTAAAAAAACAAAATAGTATAATTTAATAATTATGTTATGTATTATATAACAAATCTAAAAGAAGATATAATATATAAATATTAAACGTACTCTGTTTTTGTATAATTTTATAGTAAATTTACCATTGATTAAATAATTTTGTTTTTTTTTTTTATCATTTTTATATGAGTATAATATATTATGTCATTTGAATTAATATTTCCAATTTTATTATATTATATACCCCCAAAACAATTAATTATGCTCTTGGAATACTTACTATGCATTATAAATGACATATAAATTAACTTTCTATTTTATTTTTATTTTTAGTTTTTCTTTTATCCGAAACAAAAAAAAAAGAAAAATTAATAAAATTTTCATAACAATGTATAGAATTTAATTCACAACCGCACACATACACCAATCTAATTATATTTATATATAATATATCTTTGATAAAGTTATAATCTATAGTGACAATCATGAATACAATATAAAAAAAATATCGCACGTTATTCCCTAACCAATCATAGTTTCTTTTTCCTTCATAATTATAAATACGTATATAATAAACTCCTATCTTAATCATAATAAATTATAAAAACGTATATATATTTATATATATGGACTTATTTATATATCTATATAGAATGTGTAGATATATAATTAAAAAAAATTTACAACATTCTAATGAAAGCAATAATATTGACAAAAAGTATTAACAAAGAATTAATTTTCCGAACAAGGAAAAATAAACAAAGTTGACTATATAGTAAGAATAGATTTTTTTTTCTATATTTTATTTTCTAACGGTTTATAAATTACTAATAAAGTTGAACGAATTCATCTTTATTACATGCATTCTGAATTTAATTACAAATGACTCATATTTACACAATAGATATTATTTTTATTGAATGTATCTACAATTTAAATTATAAATTCAATTATATGAGTATGTATAATATACGTGTGTATATAAGATATAAGTAAATAAAAAACTTTACTTATATAAAAAAAACTTTATAGATAATTATTAAAAACTCTTTCAAATATATATATATATATATATATATATATATATATATATATATACACTAATTATCATATTAAAATTACTTACCTCTTCATCTTCATTGACAGGTTTTTCACCAACAGCCCAAACTTCTATATTACGAATTTTAAATTCTTTACTAATACTTAATTGCAAATAATTCTTAAATGTTGTACAAGTTTCAGAACATTCACCATTTCCATATTCACTATCTAACCATAGGCCCCAATAATTAAATTGTCCTCCCATTCCCTAAAATTAAATAAAAAAGAAAAATAAAAATTAAAAATTTATAAAATCCAATTAACTATTGATTGATAAATAAGAAGTCATTATAATTTAAAACAAATTATTACCATTCCATTAGGCATAGTTTGTTGATGCAAATTTAAATATTGAAAATGTGAATTAAAGCCAGTTGATGGAAAACATCTCATTTTTGGACGTAATGTAAATATAAAATTTGAATCATTTCCTAATTTTTTCCCATAAAATTAGAAATAAAAAATCATAATTTATGAAATTAATATAAAATTTGAAAGTAAAATGTTTTAATGTAATACATACCAACAAAATTTGGACTTAATGTCCATGAATCAGCAGCAAAACCACCAAATATATAACCATTTGAATCTTCAACAATTAATACAGTTGGACCCTGGTCCATAATGCGACCTAATAATGTTGAAAAACTTTCACCATGTATTTGTGATGAAAATAAAAATCTCCATTTAGAACGATGTTGACTGGGTAAACTTGAATTTATAAATAACATTTGTGATATATCTGTAAAAGCTGGATAATCGGGAACATATTGAAGTCCTGAAAAATTTAAAATAAAAATATTTTTTAAAAATTGCATACTTTTAGGCAAAAAAAATTTAACTATGAATATTATATGTTAACAAATTCAAATTAGTTTCTATTTTAAATTTTAAACATTGTTTAAACTTTAAAATATTATAAGATTTTTTTAATTATTATAAATAAATTGATAGCTTTATAGAAATAAATATATAAATAATGAAAAAAATATTTTTTATTTTAAATACCTTCACAATATGGTAATAATGGACCTTTTTCTTCACTAAATGATACTCTCATTAATACACCTTCATCTTGTGGACTTTTTGTTGCTCTATAATTATATAAATGTATAAAAACTTCTTCCAACATTCTTAAAAATGTTGGATTCTGTTGTAGCCATCTTTCAGCATCTTGTCTTGTTACTTTTTGTGTTCCTTGTTGTACAACATCATATGCTAAACTTTCAGCTAATTTTTGTATACATTCTTTAATAATACGAAAACCTTTACTTTCCCATGATTTATATTCATTGCCAGATTGTAATCTTAATGCCCGCATATAACTACTAACAACTGCTTCAACATACTATAAAAAAAAAAACATAATAGTTTTTATATTATTCACATGAAAATTATTTTAAGCATTTTATAATATAATCAATAAATCTAGTAGTGGGTTGGCACTTAATGTCTTTATAAAAAGTAATGTACTTAATAAGTCTTAACAAGTAGTTCTAAGTCTCCAATACTAAAGAAAAACCTATTCCAAATTTGTAGGAAAAACAAACAAAAAATCATTTGAGTTTGAAAACCCCTAAAGTCATATATTATAACATTGTCAAGTTTTTAATCCCACCCCTTAAACATGAAACACTTCCCACTATCTTCCTCATTTGATTTAAAGGCCTTGAGCCATTATGCTGAAAAGAATGGTTGGATTATGAACAAGTGAATTTGACTAGCGGCAATTTTACACGGATTTAGAATATTCTAATTTCTTGAGACTTGGAAGATTTTTAAAAATGGACATCTAGATAAAATTACTAATAAGATTTATAACACTAACTAAAATCAACTTAAGGTTAAAAAAAAATTTAAAATTCGTCAAGCATTTGTAATCACGAAATTAAAAAAAGGAAATATTTTTCACAAAATTTATTATTCCTTCTAGATTTAACACCTTTAAAATAATTAAATTGTAAAGGCAATTCTCCGAAAGAACGTAAACTGATAAAAAAAAAATAGGATAGCAGATGTTTTGTAAACAAAAAGTTCATCCTCCCACTCTAAATGAATAAATACTCTATATGAAATAACCCCTTAATGTAATAATCCCAAAAGCAAAATGAAATAATTCCAGAAAAGTTTGTATAAGAAATAACTCCCCAATTTTATTTAACATATATAAAAAGACCAAAAGGGTAAGGATACTTTTAAATGTTCTTTGGTCTTTGAAAGATAATATGCGCCATTAATTGAATTGTAAAGACAATTTCTCAAAAACGTAAGCTGATAACAAAAAAATACAGGATAGGAGATGTTTTCCAAATAAAAAATTCACTCCCGCTCTAAATGAATAAATACTCTATATGAAATAACCCCCTAATGTAATTACTTCACAATTTGTATTAAATATATACAAAAAAACCAAAACAGTAAGGATACTTTTAAATGTCCTTTTCATCCTTAAAAGATAATATGCGCCATTAAGGATATATTTTTCGAAAGATGACAATACAATCTATTGTCATTTGAAATATAGTCATTAGGTACAATGCGGGTACAACAAACGCTTCAGAATCCACAAAGCGCGAATGTCAATTACATTGTTTCATGAAGTGAAGTTTTTCAATAGTCGAAATTTAAAACAGATAGTTGAAAGCGGTGGAGCTTTAGATGAAAAAAGAATTAGGAAACTACATGATCGTAAACATAATTGTAGAACGGAAGTCCTTGATACAATACAATTATATGTTTAGATATTTTCTTCAATAAACCTAAAATACATTTTGTACATTCAAAATAAACACAAAATACAAAATTCAGGAGATATTTCACGTTTTTGGGGAGAGTTATTTCATTCATTTGGGAAATTATGTTATTTTTGGTTTAAGGAGTTATTTCATATGAAATAAGAGCCCAATATTTGGAGAACTTGTAGAAGTATTACATTAGGAATTTATTTCATATATCCGAATATATTTCAAGTTTTCTTTTTTTTTTTTTAAATTTACTATATAACCTTTACTTGACTGTTATTTATATGTTGTGACATATTGAATAAATATTTTGTACATTAAAAAATTTTTTATTTAATACCATGTTTACATTTGCTATCAATATATTCCATATGTAAAAAGAAAGTAAGCAATATGCCAAAATGAACAACATTTATATATTTTTTAATATATGACCTTCTACAAATATATTTCAACCGTGATACGAACATACAAAATAAAATAAAGAAAATATTAAAAACAACAACAACACCAACACAAACAATAAAATAAATCCTTTTAAAGAAGAACAACAATACAATACAATACATAACAATAATAAACTGAAACTGACATCATTTTCAACAGGTTGCGACTAAGCGAAATGTGAAGTAAAAAAAAAAAAAAACAAAAAAAAATTACATAAAATTAGCAATATGATACAAAATAAGTAAACAAATGAAACTTCTAACAAATATCGTCAAGGATACATTATTTATTTTTCAAATACATGTATACATTGGTGTTCTTACTACTGTTATAAATATGTTTATTTTAAAAAATATATTAAATTGTCCTTCTCTGATTTTTCCATTTCTTGTCAAGAAAATCAAATGCATTTGTCATTTGTCAATTGTCATATTCATTTATAAATTATGAACAATATTTAAATGTATTTAACAATGTTTATGAATATATGATATTTTATAATGAAATATTATAAAATAATTAGTTATGATTTATGAAGAAGAAGATTTATGAAGGAAAACTTCATACCACATATATAAATAATAATAATTGGTATACTTGCAAATCATTTATGATAATTTATAAGTAAATACTTATTTAGAGTGTGTGACTAGCATTTGAGTACAGAAAGAGATTTTGTAATAGTTGTGATCTAAAGTAAGGCCCTGCAAAATAAGGCCTCCCGGTTGTTATTTCCCATTTAATGAGAAATAACGCCCTGGGGTTTTATTTCTCATAGTAATTGAGAAATAAAACCCCCAAAATATGGGATATAAAGTCCAGGGTTTTATTTCTCCTTTAAGTTGAACTACGACTTCTTTGAGAAATAAAGCCCCGAGGGTATTATTTCCCATTTCAATTGAAATTGCAAATGAAAAAACCACAATGGTTTCATTTATTTTTAGTAAAAAGTTAATTTTAATCATATAACATCAGTGACGGGTACCAATATATACAGATTTTGTTGAACTATAATATCAAAAATAATTAGCACACATTTTGGAACTAAAATCGAAATCAGGGGTATTCCCTTTTTAAACACAAAAGAGAACTCAAAAGAGAAATAAAACCCCGGGACTCTATTACTCAATTACTATGAGAAAAAAGACCCCAGGGCGTTTTTTTTTTTTAAAAATTGTCACATTGCCCGTCCATCCATCAGACCCTTCCGCACTTTTGCAAAACCCTTAAGCCTTTTGAAATAAGTTAAAAGAAATTTCAACTACACGTAGGTAAATTTGTTTAATTGTCATTGTATCTTTGTGCATAGAATAAATCCTATTTAGTTCCAATACTTTATAACCCATATTATATATTATATATTCAACTTCTGTAGCCCAAACGTTTTTAAGTAGCCCCTGAAGTGGAAAATCCCTATATTTAAGTTTTTATAACAAAAATTCAATTAGGTTTATTTTAAATTTGGAAACCCCAATCTATAGCTGTTTATATTAGCTTTATGTATATATATGTAGCACAAATGTATAAGGTTGTTATAGGGTACTTTAAATTACCGTTATGTGAAAATCAATTTTTGCAAAATTCTTAATCCCTTATATCTTTTAAATGTTTTGAGTTAGGAACTTGAAATTTTTAAGGAAGTTGGACCTTAAAAAAAAAAAAACGTTCAGTCTTGTAAAACAAAACTTTTTATTGTAGCCCTTCATTATACAGTTATAGAGGGTAAAAAAAACCGGAAACATTTGCAATTTTTTTAAACACCTATAACTTTAATCCTTGTCAAAAATTTTTTTTAAGTAATGTATATCTATATAAAATATTATATTTTAACGAACCCTAACAGTTGTTCTTAAATTTGAAGAAAACTTTTCTTGATTTTTTTTTTTTAATTTTTTTATATAAATAAATTTCTAACAAAAGTTTCTAAAAAATATAGTATAAAATATTCTCCAATATATATTCTTTATCAAAAAGTTATTATGGATATTTGTTTAATTTTGAAAATGTCCTTTTTTAGAAATCCTTGGTTTTTTTCATTACTTGTTCTTTTTAACTCCGTTTACATAGAAAATAGTATAAAAAATTTAATAATTTTTCTCATTTCTCTTTTAAACCACCACTTCAAAAATCCCTATTTGATTCTTTAAATATTTTCATGGTTTACATTATTAAAAAACTGAAAATCTTGTTTAAAAATAGTAAAAACTCGCTTATAAATACTTCAGAAATATTACAAAATTCAATTTAAAATTCAACTACAACATAATATTTACAAAATTCAATTAAAATTCAACTGAAACACTTAAAAATCATCTAAACAAAATATTTACAAAAAAAAATATAAAAAAAGGAATAAGGACATCGCGTTTTGTTGAACGTTTTTATACCCGTATGACTATATAGTCCAAGGGTATAATAAATTTGCCATTACGTTTGTAACGCAGAGAAGGAGGGGGGGGGGGGGGGGGGGGTAGATATAGACTCAAGTGTATGGATCGGATCAGAATCGAAAAATAAATCGATTTAGCTATGTATGTCCGTCCGTCCGTCATCACGATAACTCAAAAAGTAAAGGAGCTAGGATTATGAAATTTTCACAAATTAGTTTTTATGCAAAAAACGGAATCGAGTTTTAAATTCAGCCATTTTGGTCCACGGGTTCGAGTACCTGCCATACAACTTCTAATTTTATATGAGCATTACTCTATACCCATGGAAGCTGCGTGTCTGAAATTTTGCCAAAAGTAGTTTAGTATAATGGCCAAAGTTACTGCAAAATTTAGTTGGTCTACTGCAGAGGGTTCGAGTAGCTGCCATACAACTCCTTCTTTTATATGAGCTTTACCCTACACCTGATGAAGCTGGGTGTCTGAAATTTTGCAAAAAATAGTTTAGTGTAATGGCCAAAGTTACTGCAAAATTTAGTTGGTCTACTGCTGAGGGTTCGAGTAGCTGCCATAGAACTCCTTCTTTTATATGAGGATTACACTACACCAAATGAAGCTGGGTGTTTGAAATTTTGCCAAAAATAGTTTAGTGCAATGGCCAAAGTTACTGCAAAATTTGGTAGGTCTACTGCAAAGGATTCGAGTAGCTGCCATACAACTCCTTCTTTTATATGAGCATTACTCTACACCTAATAAAGCTGAATGTTTGAAATTTTGCCAAAAGTAATTAACCGGATGATATAATGTATATGTTACGGTCATACGGGTATCCCAGAGTTGACACAGTCTACTCTACTACACTCTTCCTCTTTTTATATATATAATTGGATTTTATTGAATTTTTCCCTTTTTTGTTTTCATGTAAATTTCATTTTTATATTCTTTTTATTCATTTATAAACACTAATTATATTAATTTGTTAACTGTTTTATAGAGTTACAATTTTGTACAATTTATAAATAAATTAAAAAAATTAAAATAAAAAAACACTAATTGACATTGAAGAAACTTGATAAATTAAAATAAGAAAAAAAACCTTCATTAAAAAAATAAAAAAAAAATTGAATAAAATATATTAAATTTAATAGCTTTAAATTGTATTAAAAACTTACTTCTTTAATTAATGGATATGCTATATCTGATTGATGATCGGATTCTAGTTGTCCTAAACTTGATAATAAAACTGATATTCTATCATCAATAGTACCCCTCACACAATACACATATAATTCAGCAAAACGTTGAAATTCTACAACTGGTGATCTAGATCCTAATGGTCCAAATAAAAAATTTGTTATATATTGTGCTAAACGTGGATCCATTTGTGAACCCCAAAATTTCTATATTTAAAAAAAAAAAAGAAAAGAAAAAAAAAACAGAAATTTAAAACTTTTTAAATTTATTTCTTAAATTATTAATAAAAAAAAAAAAGGAAAATGGATAATGATTTCATTTTTATACAAAAAACAACTTTAAAGATAATTATCTTTTAAATTTTCTTTTTTATTAAAAAAAAAAATTCTTTTGAGTCCTAATTTTCTTCATTTTCTTCATTTACAAAATTATGATGTAAGAAAATTTTAAACTTAAGAATTATGATCAATATTACTGACTATACAATCTTTGACGCGTGATTGCGCGCATATATTTTTAAGAGTTTTAGCACTTAATAAAAAATGTTGTTTTATTTAAAATCAAGGATGGGCGTGTGGAGTGTTAAAAATTTGTAAATTTCAATTTAAATAATTTAAGTTAAAAAATGTTCAAAGAAACAGGGTATACAAAATTTATAAGAGAGTTCAGAACAAGTAATCCAAAAGATTGGTACAATTATTAAAGAATGAATTGAAAAGCATTCGATATAGAAATTTATTAGAGCCGGTAATTCAAAACCAAAATACGGAAATGGGAGAAAGCATTAAAGCAGAAGAAAAACTAATAGCTACTTTAAAGCATTTTTAGCCATTGTTAGAAGTTACGAAGATTGCAAATTTTCAATAACAATCTAGGCGCAAGTCTTAGGACGTTGGTCAAAAAACTACATACGTTGCCCATATACTTGTACTCTTAGAATAAAAAAACCCCCATTTTAGGTAAAAAATTCGAAATTTATAAGAGAATGTAGCTTTGCGAAATAATTGCATACTTTTAGGATCATTGAATACAATTATTAAGGATATACGTATAAATACGGATATACGTATAAATTTTTAAGGATATACATACAAAAAACAGACAACTAAAATTCTAAAATAGCTTTTACAGTGTTCAGTAGCTTTTACATTGATAAATCTTATAGAGATGATGAAGTAGGTTTATTTCCTGGTTTCTAATGCCACAATTAAATTTGCCCTGAGTTGAATTTGATGATTTAAGTTTGTCCTATAATCACTGTTAAAGATGGAAAAACTCTTGCCTCAAAGATCTTTTAAATTAACCTTAATTTGGATTAATTACAATGTTTTTGTTTTTTTTTTAATTTTCCATCAAATATTTTAAGATGATTTCCTTAAATTCCCTGAAATCACTACTATAATAAAAAAAAACAACATTTTGTTAATAAAATCAAAATTCTTTTGAAATTTTTCTTTTCTATAATAAAAGAATTAATATTATTTATTATTATCGCCTTTAAAGAATTCTTTTTATTAAATTTTCTAGAAGAATTTACAAAATACAAATTAGTAAAACAGAAAATCAAATAAATGAAAAACTCATTTAAATTTTAACGAATTTGATTTTCTCAATTACAATGCTTTAAGCAATTAACAAACAATAAATATATAAATATGAATCAAACATTTTCATTTGAGGTTTTTTAATACCTTATGAACTAAAAGAAAAACAAAAAAAAAAAAAATTTGCTGAGTGTTTACCAAAAAAGAAAAATGTTCGTAGAATCATTAAATTTGATCCTTAAATCTTTTATACATTTAAAAAATTGGCTTCTAAAAAATCAGTTGTATTTTTTTTATTATATAAAGACAATAAACTCACAAAATAAATCATAAAAAAAAATCCCTTAATTTATGTATACGTATTTATTATATACATACATATATACTCTCTTCACGTGAACTTAGTCCTTTTCTTCACTTGAAATTTGTTTAATTTTAAATCAATTTTGTCTTTTTTCAAATACAAATAGTCTTAAATTTTAAAATTAAATTGGTCTCCTTTTTAATTAATCCCATTTCTTGAGATCCTGCTGTCGGATTAATATATGGAAAAAAAGTGCTCACAGATTTTATAGTAAAAACCATGCGGATCGTAACTCTGTCCTTAAAAAATAGCCTCTAAAAATGTTGGTACCATTTTTCCGGACTTAGCTTCGTTTTTATGTCCTTTTTTCAGATCTACTACACTATTAAAGACTATATTTTCATATTATATCTCTTGACTTCTGGGTCCCAAAATATGAGGGTGTTTCTAAGAAAAGGACCAAATTGATTTGGAAATGAACAACTTCATTTAAAAACTTAAGATCAATTAAATTTGAAAAAAAAATCAAATTAATTTGAAAATAAACAAATTTCATGTAAAAAAGGACCAAATTCATTTGAAAAGAGTATATATAAAAAGTGTAGTATATACATATATTTTATAACCTATTTCGACCTTCATTTTTTAAATTTGTTGAAAAAGTATCATAAAAATTGAAAAAATTTGAAACAAGAAATAAAAAATTAAAAAAAAAGTATAACGGTTCATATATCCTTGAACTTGAATATTTATTTTCATGAACTTTTTTAAGCGCAATTTTATGTACAATTTTTGACATTAATTTTGTTTGTTGCTTTTTTTTTTTAATGATGTAAAAAGGAAATTGTATTGTAACGTAAGCCAAAAAGAAAGTTAAAGAAAAATTCCAGTTAAAAAAAGAAAATTTAAAAAAAAAAAATGTGTTGAAAAAAAAAAATATTTATTTCAACATTTTTTTTTTACAAATTAAACTTTGGAACAAAAAGTTGTTGCTTTTCTATTTTTAAATTTTACCATTTTTAATTAAATAAAAATGAATACGTATACTTCCATTACTTAAAATAAAAAACGATAATAATACTTTTTTTTCCAAAGGACACGTAGTAATTAAATAAAATTCAAAGATTTAAGGATTAAAAAACTTTTCAAAAGGAAATAAAATTTTAACTCTTTGCTTATTACAAAGAAAAGTAATTTATTTGATAATGTGAATATAGAGTTGATAGACCATGTACGTCAGTTTAGTTTCTGTTGGGCACAAATTCGGGTTCGGTGACATGTCAGAAAACCGTTGTTCGGAAATCTTATGGTCAGAAGTTCCAATGGGACTCAATGAAGAGAGCCAATGATGTGAGTCAAATAAAACTTCTGACATTTCAGCTCCGGGTTCTCATTTTATTATATAATATAAATATTAAAAATTATAGGTTCGTTCACATTGAAGCTGCAATTAACGATAAGTGTAACAATTAGTGAGTCAATAGAAACTCTGATTTTTCTTATATCTATGTTTATATTAGAGCTTTTAAATAAAGTAATATTATCCTTCATTGATTTTATTTTAAATAAAAAGTAATAAAAAACGGTTGCATTTTAACTAAGTAATTTAGTAATTTAAATTAAGAGGGAAAACAAAGATATAATTATTCACCTCGAGTAATAGAAAATATCAAACTTCCAAATGGGTTATATCTTTGTATGAAATGTACCCTTCCCAAATAAAGTGTTACAAAAAAACAAAATTTGGAAGGTTATATTACAGTCTTGTCTTACCTATTAAATAAACCATTCAAATGAAGACTAAATCCTATAAAAAATTTAATCAAAAACTAAGAAATAAGAGGAATTTACCATTATATAATAAATTTTGCAAAAAAAGGCGAATTAGTTTCTCCAATATTTATTAAGGTTTCAATAAAAATTTCATTTATTAATTTTACAAATAAAGCGTTCCTTAAATTCCATCCATTAATACGGAAGTGTGCTATTGCCATATAGGCACTTCTTTGGTAGTACTATTGCCTCCCTTCTAGCGTTATAATAAAATATTGATTTGAAACTTTAACAAATTAAAAGCCCCTATCTCAAATGTAGGAAACTCAAATGTAAAGCTCAAAAAACCCAACTCAAAAGTTGAACTAGGCTATACACATAAGTTCACACTTTGAACTAACTTAAATGTTGAGCTAGTTACCAGTTTGTGTTACCCAAACAAGCTCAAATGTTAAGGTAACTCAATTATTAACTCGAGTTAGCAAATTTCGACTTCAACTTGAGTTAAGTGCGACTCAAATAAACTCAAATTCATTTAATTAGATATGAGTAATTACATTTAAGTACATTGTTTTATTAAAATATTTATAATATAGCTCAACGTTTAAGTCTTATGGTATGGTTTAACTCAAAGTATAAATTAGTCCAAATTTGAACTGAGATTTGAGATCAGTTAAAACTTGAGATTTTCAAAACGTTGTAATTTAATAAATACAAAAACTTTATTGTCAAAATTATTTATATAATAAACATTTGTTATTCAATTCAATCTAATTGTAAACAACTTCAATTAGATTTTTAATATAAGATCCAATTATTTTTAATATTAATATTCTCTTGCGTTTAATTTTTTGTATTTATTTTACTTAAACATCGACAATTTATTTACAAAATAATATTTTTTCTATTATTAATCCTTTTACAATTTCATTGTCCTTGAAAATTCGATTCTTCTGAAATTAAGAACAATTAATATTAACTTTTAACATTGTAATTGAAAACCAATAAACAAATATAATTCTTTAGTATTTGTTGTTTTTTAAAAAAAACTTGCTAATAAACAAAGATTACCAAATTTTAATTGGTTTATTTTTTGTACCCCATAGGAAAATAAAAAAAACCAAAATAATAATTTATTTATATTTTATTTTTTTATTGCATACATATATAATTGGCTTTCTAGGACACCTGTTTCCATATTTTTATTTAATACAAAAAAAAAAAAATCCAAATGTAAAACCTGGTCCAGGACGAACGCAAATTGTTATTTATTTATTTTTCTCTCTTATGTATTAAATTTCAATTAAGACGTGGGCTGAACAATAGCTAATGTTTACCAAAATTCAAATAATAACAATAGTTATATTAGTATTAGTATGATGAAAATCAATATTTTTACTTATTTTGAATACATATTTGAAAATTTTTAAGGATAATAAGAAAAATGTATAATAATTTATTCAATAACATAATATTTTCTAATAATGATTTTAAGTAACCACATGTTAATTGTGACGCATGTTAGTAAATTTAATAAATGCACTACAAAATATTAAAAGTTCTGATCTGTAATATTGAGATGATTTTTAGCAACGTATTGTTGTTGTAATTGTAAAATAGGAATGAACTATACATTAAGGAAAATTAATATGAATAATAACAAATGTTGAAAATCAAGAATTATTTTGGAATATGTATATTTAATATGCATATAAAAGTACATAATATAAGTGCACGTGTTCGAGTTCAAAGAGATGATTTTACGATTATTTGCATGTGCAATAGTTGGTGAACAGTTGATGAATGCAAACATTACGGAATTAATTAATTTAATAGCAAAATACCAGATAAAAGATTTTATAAAACTTATTTGAATTTAAATGGAATTTAGAATATAATTAAAATTTACTAAATGAATGTGCACTATCATTATAATTTAATTATCTTAAATCTATTGCTTACATCAAGTTTAAATTTAATTAAAACATTATTTATTCAATTACCTTCAGAGTGATTTAAATACTGATACATTTTCTTGGATTTTTATAATAAAATGAAAACACACTTAAAATATATTAATTAAATTTTAAAAATATGTGTTTTTTATTTTAAAGGCAAACATTTTTCAATTTTAGAGAAACTCTAAGCCCATTAAGAAAAATTCTTTGTAAAAAATTCACAGTTCTGAGCTTAAAAATTATTAGTAATATTAAAAAAAATATTAATTTTAATTATGTAATATCAGTGACGTGTACACATTTTGGGGTTGGATTCAAAATCAGAGTATTCCCTTTTTCCAAAATTAAAAAAAAATAATTTTACATTTAAACTACGTTTTGAAAGGCTATTTTGAAAAAAGGGTAATCCTGATTTTGTAACAAAAGTCTCGCATACATAAATTTATAAATACTCTGGAAAAAGGGTTAGCTTTGATTTTTTAACCAATTATTCTTAATAAATATATATACATAAATACATATTCTTGCACATCTAATATTTTTATATTATCATACTTTAAATTATAAAGATCAGAAAAGACTTTCAGAAATTATTTCAAAATTTTTATTTTAATATATTACACTTAATCACACAATTTAAGATACCTTCATGATTTTATAACTCAAATAACTCAAATTTAATAAAGGGAGTTATAACTCACTTAATGGGTCATAACTCCCTACAGAGATTTGTATAGGGACTTATGCCCCACGTAAATATTTTAAAGTTAACCGGTTTTCTTGAGTGCATTGGGATTATATATTCTAAGTATTGATTTCACTACTAATATGAAAACTACCCGTCCCAATAAGATTGAAAGCTCAAACAATTCAAAGAAATTTTTATAATCTATCGTGCGGTAATAAGAGTGAAAATAAAGTAATTTTAAAGTAATAGTAAAGCGGTTTAAGTCCATAAAAAACAAATTATATGTTTCTTGAATATTTCCTTCAAATTTGCAAATGCATTGAACTTAAAAATGTATTATAAAAATATTCTACTTTCGTAAGTTATAATGCAAAATACAACGTCAATAAGGTCAAAGACTTTTAATATCCTTGCTAGACTAATTTATTTTCATGTTTATATCTTAATATAAAAATTTTATATTAATATAATAAATTTTTTATTAATATTTTTCTAAGGAAAAATGGCATCCTCTTTTATAAGAATTTTAAATACTCAAAAAGAGTAAATACTCAACCTTATTACCCTTGTTAATGCCTCATGAACTCTTATTAAATAACCCTCACACTATTGAAATATTCCTCGAATATTCTGGAAATTCCTTTTTGCCCACACTTTTAAACAACTCTAATTCATTTCGTTTTAAGCTTCAGTGTTCCCTAACAAAGTATTTTAAATCTGTAAATTTAAGTTACCATGGATACAAATGAACTTAATTAAATAAAAAATGTTTACACAATTTTAAAATATGAAGCATATATTTTTCCAGAATCATTATAATTTAAAGTATTAAATGTAAAATTGCACGTGTCATTAAAAAATAACTAATATTTCAATTTTATTTTATTTACTTTTTTCTGCTAATTTATTACAATTCTTTTTATCCTTAGAGAATTGTGCATTATTTTTTTTTTTTATTTTACAAAATTTTCCATTTAATTTTTCATGTATCTCTTGAACTACAATAAATAATAAAAACTATAAAAATTTATTGAAATTATTAATTTTTATTGTTTTAAATTTAAAATGTGTACGTGACTTCACATTTGATATTTAATTATAATTAAATTTACTTTTCATTTTTCTAATTTATTCAATTTTTTTTTGTAATTATACGTAATGCAATTAAAAAAATATGGTTGAAAAATCAACGACAGATTACTAATTGCTGGAAAATATATAGTATATAAAAAAAGGACTATTGAATAATGTCCATGTTATTAGAAATACTTAAATGTTCAACTGCTCTTGCATATTTTCAAATTGGTAATAGGACCTCTATTGGTTAGGTAGGATCCTATTGGTAACAGGACCTCTTAAAGAATAATTTTTTAAAACAACTTATTCAAATTTTTAAACCCGCGTGTGGACGTACGAAGATATACGCTCAAAGTTGCGGTGAAAAGTTTAATCGATTTAACTATGTGTGTCAGTCAGTCCGACCATCCACACGATAACTTAAAAACTAAAGGAGCTAGGTCTTTAAAATTTTCACATATCTGCTTTTAGGCAAGAGCTGTCATCAGTATTAAAATCGAGTCGGTTTACTCATAAACGAGTTCTGGTAGTTGCCATACGACTTCTTTTTTAATATGAGCATTCCTCTACATTAAATAAAGCTGGATGTCTGAAATTTTGTAAAAAGTAGTTTAGTTTTATGGCCAAAGTTTATGTGAACAATTCTGTTAGTCTAATGTAGCGAGTTCGAGTAGCTGCTATATAACTTCTGTTTTAATATGGAAAAAACTTAATACTTATCTGCAATTTCATCAAAAGTATTTAGTTTTAATCAACAACTGCACAATTTATATTTGGTAAGATGTTCGCATATTTGCTTACAACTTTTATACATAGCTAAAAGTCTACTAATAACTGTACTTAAACATTAATTTTAAGTAATCATTTTTTTTAGATAAATAAAGGTATTCGAAAAAAAATGAAAAAAAATCAAAACTATCAGTTTTGGCAAAAATTTTAAATTTTAATTTATTTTCAAAACAATTTTTCATTTATTAGTTTTTAAAATCCCTGTAGAACCAAAAAAAAGTTCCAAGAAAACATACCTCACATACATATATTATATTTTATAAATAAACATAAAAAAAACATTTAGATTACTGTATAATTAAAAATACATAATTTAATATGTTAAATTTTGCAGATAATCAGTTTATGGTTTTTTTTTTATTTTTAAGCCGATTAAATAAGTTTTAAATAAAAATTTTACTCCTGTAAATACTGAATATATATGAATAAATATACTGTGCACAAGTTATCATATTATATATATATATATACATATTTTATATATAAAATTCCTTAAATCCTTTCCAATTCCTTATAAATGAAAAAAAAAAAAAAAAATAATTAAAAAAAAAAATCCAAACCATAAAAATAAAACTAGTAATAAACTTTAAATATTCATGTACATAAACTCGATTATACAAATGCAGATTATCAACTCTTATGAACTCTTGATAATGTCCTCTTTGAATTGTAATGCAGCCAAAATGCAAAGATAAAAATAAAACAAAAAAAAAATTTCAAAATTGCATAAATTTTTCATTTTGCTCCTTATCATAATATATATATATATATAATGCATACATATATATATATTTAAATAGAAAATTATTTAACAATATCATACATTCCAAGTCAACTGCTGTCTCTTTGCACAGTACAAGTACATGTAGCATAGTTTATACTCTATGCTCTAATAAATTATTTTAAAATATAAAAGTATACTTATACATACATACATATATATTTAATAAATTTTTATATGCCTGTAAATAACTATTTAACATTTTATCCTTTTAAAGTTGTGACTTCCTAACTTGTATATTGCATTTTATATATATATATAATATATTTTTTTTTTAATATTAAATTGAAATTCTTTTCCTTCTGTCAGTTTCTCCATTTTTATTATTTTTTTTTTTTTTTGTATTCTAATGTAGAATTCTTTTAGATAAAATAAATGTTAAATGTTTAGAGAATATTTCTTACGGAGAATTGCACAATTTTTTGCAAAAAAAAAAAATTAAAAAAACAATTTCTGCATTCATCCACAGTAGACTTATTCATATGGAATCTTTTAGCATATTAGTAAAGAATTTATTGATTCAAAAAAAAAAAAAAAAAGACAGAGACAAAAAAAATAAAATGTAAATAGAAAATATTTGCCGCATTATTCGTAAATAGGAGTTGACTAATTTATACATACAACAACAACAACAACAACAAAACAACAACAACAACTTAAATAATAATAAAAGAGAAAAAGAAAAACCATCAGACAAGTCTTTAGACTTTTTTTTTTGATGGCTACTTGGTTTTACTGACTAAAAGTATATTGTCCTTTTTTCTCAACAACTATTACTACTCTTTTACATGCACATATATATATATATAAATGTATGTATATGTAATATTAACATTTTCTTTTACTAAAAATTATGAGCATTTAAAACACTTGATAATATTATTCTTATGTCATTTATATATGATATGAATATATTATATTGTATATAAACGTTTATTAACAATATATATATATATATATATATATATATATATATAACATTTTTAAGTGTCAGATCATTTTACTTATTATATATGTAATAATCATATCAGTTTAATATTGTTCATTTAATGAACTATCACTAATTTGATGAATGAGTACAAGTTTTTTTTTTTTGTTAACATGTTAGTATGTTAATAGGTAATGTTAAATGTTATATTTTTTTAGTAAGGAAATTTAATTTTGTGATTGGAATAGTATAGGTACCAAATTCCGGAGTTTGAAATGTCGATCATACAAATTTAGTTATTTCAATTCTCTAAAAACAAACTGAGGCTTTGAGTAGAAAACTGTTATATTGTAATATTAATGTGAAGAAACTAAGATAGTAAGATCCTACCTTGATTCGAGTTCTATTTTTTTATTATGTAAGATCCTTAAAATTCATTATTTGATGCAATTCTGGTCAAATTCTGTCTTAATAGAATTAAAAAGTTAGATTTAGTCAATTGAATTTTATATTAAAAGTTTTGTTGATATCAGGCCCTAATTGAAGATTCACACATGGAAATTTAAGATCCAGCCAAGGAAAAATCACTTATATTGAGCTAGTTCCATATATCCTGTTATAATTATTTTAATCTTTTAATTTGTCCTATCTCTTTAAATAATTATGAGAGATTCGAAGAATTATTTAATAAAAATATTTTCTAATATAAAACATTCTAATTAATTATTCAAAATATAGAAGACAGCTAATTTTTAAAAAATTTAAAGTTAATTTTATACGATTACTTTTTTCATTTATCTGTTTTATTATTAAGTTAGAATCTTATAATTGCCCATAAACTGTCTAAAGCTATTAGTTCAACATTGTTTAAAGCAAAGGCTATGAATAGAAGAACTAAACAAATTCCCTTTCAATTAAATATATTTTAAACTTTCTTTCTGTCTTTTGAACTGTTAAATACTCAAATGTCTGAAATATCAAATTTGTTATTACTGTCAATTATTAATTAATCCAGTACTAAATAAAATACACTTTTACCCAGTCCAACAATTGTTAATTTTAGAAGTCAAAAATTTTTTAAAAAAAAGTTCCTATCCAATAAATTGCGATCCTTGGACCTATTAAGTCGATGTTTCCGAAAATCTAAAAATCTGAAAGGAGTTTTTAATATGTGTAAACAAAGCTTTTTTATGAGTTGGACACTTTTATTATTTTGAAAATTTTTATGATTTTTTAAATGGAACTTTAATTATCTAATAAAAGTTGGGAGGGTGTCATACTCTTATGCCTGTATTTCATTTGCTCATAGTATCATTTGCCTGTATTTCTTGATCATCGGACTGTATTTAACTTGCCTGTATTTTGAAAAAGTTAGATTATACGACTTTTACAGAATATTTATATATGCATGTGTAAATGTGAGATTTTATAGTTGGTTACAAAATCAGGGTTTCAATAATTTGTTTAGCAGGGGTTTGGAGGCAGTAGTCCCAATTATTGGAAGTTCTTCATTATTGAAATTTATATTAATATGAAAAAAAATCTAGGAGAACTTTTATAGTTGGTTGTAAAAACTGGATTATAGGTTTTTACCATAATATTTATACATAAGAATAGGGTATATATAGCAAATGAAAATACAATGAAATGCAGTAAAAATAAATTATATAGGCTTGTGATAGTAACCCATAAAAGTTCCATACTGCTTAAAATAATTGGTATTAAATAATTTTGTCTTTTAAGTTTTAATAAATGTATGAAATATTTTCACCAAATTCTTTTATTTAATTAAAATGATATATTCAAAATTATTTCATTGAAATGATATTCTATTCCCAAGTCTCTTCAAATATTCAAATAAACTTCATTGTGCCAAAAAAAAAAAATGTAAAGTCTATGATATCCCATTAATATAAAATGTCAAAACATTATAACTAGCTTTTTAACTTTTTTTTTTTATAAGTTTTCTCCACTTCCTTTTTTTTTTTTTTTTATTCCAATAAATTGAATCAAGAAATGGTCACATAAAAAAAAAAACAAATAATGAAACACTTTAAAACTAAAAATAGAAAAGAATTGATGTCCTTTTTTTCGTTGCCAATTTTTATTTTTTTTTTTATTTTTTCTTTTTTGATTGTTTTATCTCTTTCAATACTTTATTTTATTCTGGATCTGTCTTTGAAAAGCACAAACCCTTTGTTGTAAATATCTCAGGCTTTCTTTTTACATTTTTTTTATTTTCATTTTTTTTTTATTTTTTTTTGCTTTGCCTCTTACTTTTTGTAGTGTTCAACAAAATGACCGGAGATGACAAAAGCTTATCGTCATAGTTGTGGTTTGTTTGTTATATAAATAAATGTTTATATATTAAATACATAATAATATATAATACTTATATAATGTAATCGTATATAAGGAAGGGCGATATGCTCAATGATTATTATAAGAAAAAAAAAAATTAACTGTCATCGAGATTTTTCAATATATATAAAATATTTACATACAACTTCATAATTTTTATTTTTATACTAATATAAAAACAGGGTGACCAAAGTTTGATTTGTGGAAATGTTTTTGATTATCTAAAGGCATAAAATTTTTGGTTGGCTGAAATCTTTATTTTTAAAAATAGCTGGTGCTTTTGCTTTTTAATTTTTTTTTTTAAATTAAGCACAATTAAGCAAAATAATGAATATATTTAAAAAAAAAAATTATCATTTTGGGCTTAAAGATATAGACAGGGCAAAATAAGGCCTAGATAAAATTAAGCCCAATAGACTTTATATCAAATTTCAATAATAAGGTTTTAATTCTCAATCCAAAGGATAAAAATTTTAATATATTATTTCAATAATATTTATTTATTTATATTTATTTAAGTATTTCCAAGTGCATACAATGTCTTTTCAAATTGACAGACCCTTTTCCTTGCGAATATGGGCTAACAATATTATTTTAACAAGTAATATTATTTATTTTATTTATATCATATATTTTATATTGTACTATACATATATATTTGGTCACCATGGGGATTTGTAAAGAAAAATTATTTATTAATATTTTTTTTTAATTAAATATTGCCAGACCGGGAATCGAGCCCGAACCTCCTCGGTTAATAGGCCAAATGCTTACCCACTGCACTACCAAGGGCCATTTCAAATATGTGATTTTTTTAATGTTTTAGTTTCATAATTTAATCCACATTTGATGCAGTTTATTTAAATAATAAAGTTTTACTCAATTGTGAAATAAGCCATAATATTAGGCCCTAACACTTGTAAACCCGCTTTTTTCAAATAGCCCAAAAACGAGATCATTATTAGAAAATCAAGATGAACTATTGTTCTAGTAATTTTACAAAACAGTCACTTTAATACTAAAAAAAATTTCCTTATTAAATACTTATAAATAAATTAAATTAAAAAGACACCCTATACATTGCAAATTGTATTCAATAAATATTAACAAAGTGAAATACTAAAAATTTATAATAAAATAAACATTGTAATTTATTATAATGTTTTGAGCCAATTTATGAACTGACCATGTTTTTAAAAAAAAAATTTAAATATGAACTAATAACTTAAATATGAACTTATACATAATTGGATACAAGAAAAGTATTGTAATCAATAAAAAATAAATATATAAGGAGGCATTATTATGTTTACATAAAGACTTATTTTTTTCAATTACTGATGAAATATTTCGCATCATTTATTTGGGATAAAAGTATCTTAAAAAAGCGTTGAACTGAAATGAAAATTTTAAATAAATAGTAAAGACAATTATTATAGTTTATTTGTATAATTTTTCAGAAATATTTTGGTTACACCAAATATTTGCACTTAGGAATATATTTTAATAGTTTTTTAAAAGAACTTCTCATTTATACACTGAATACATTTTTGAAGCACACAAATTATTAAATAAAATATAAAAATAAAAGAAAGTCGACAGGGTTGTTAATATTTTACTTTATAGTTAATTTATTATATAATATTTAATTGTAATCAAATTAAGGATCGTAATTTATTGAAAATTATTACAAATTTTAATGAAGTGAAGCCAACTATTTAATAAAAACTCTTTTCACATGAACTGGATCCTTTTTCTAATGAAATTTGTAGATTTTTAAATGAATGAAAATTTTCAACTTGGTGTTTTTTTAATCATACCTCTTGGGATCTGGCAGTCGGATCAACATATTGGAAAAAATGCATTCTCCGATTTTATAGAAGAACTACAAATACCGCCCTAAAAAACTTAAACTGTGGACTTAGCTTAATTTATTTTTTTCAGCTTCTACTACAGAACTGGTGACTAGGTTTTCCAAATTATTTCATTTGGCCTTTTAAGTCCGAAGATGCAGGATACGTTATAAAAAAAAAAAACACCCAGTTTCAAATTGATTTGAAAATAGACATATTTCACCTTGCATAAACCCAGTTCATGTAAAAAAATTATACATTAAGTTAAAAGAAAAGAAATTAAAATTAAACTATCGGATTTATTTTACAAAATAATTATACTTATATTTTTTTGACATTACTTTTTTATGAAAATATTTTTTTAATAAAAAATTTTCTAAAATACTCATTATAAACAATTTAATAACACAATAAGGTTGCAAACAACAAATTTTCATCAAAGAATAATATTCAATATTGCAAAAAATTAATTGCATTTCATAAAATATGTTTGAATATGAGTAGTGGTTTTTAATAAAATAGAAATTTTTTTTAAAATAACATATACATACACACAAAAAATCATATTTTTCTGTTATAGTTTGTGTGGTAGAATGTTTTCTTTAAGTGTTGAAAATTCGTTTTAATAAAAAATTAATCGTCAATGAAATATTTTCAAAATGTAATCAAATATTTATTCACCCAGCAACGTGAATCTCAATTTTAAAAGTACATATGGATTGCCCCTGGCCACATACATATTATAAAAACTCTTCCGCCTCCTGCTTTAGGTAAAGACGTAGCAATCGTAGCAAACCATTTTCATTACTGTTTATTTAATTATATTTAAACTTCATATTGTAGCATTAATTATCAAAATATCTTCATTCAAATTTACATTCTATATTCTATATTAAACATTTTGTTGCATACTTTTAGGATAAAAGAAAATTTCTATAATATGTATGTGAAGAGCAATTTATTTGAATTTAATAGTATAATTGTTTTTAAATACATTTTTATCCAGCATGGCGTAATATATAACAAAAATATAATTACCAAAAAATAAAATATAACTGTTTGTATTTAAAGGTTGCATATGTGTTAAAGTTGACAAAGGACTCGAAAATTTAATCGAAAATATAAGTACTAATTATGTTTCCATTAAATAATGAAAATTACAAAATAATATAACCACAACAGGGATTTAATTTAATATACTAATATGAATTGCACCTTTTAATGCATCATGCATAAAATTTATATATTAGTAGTGGTTTTTAATAAAATAGAAATTTTTTTTTAAATAACCTATACATACATACAAAAAACTATATTTTTCTGTTAAGGTTTGTGGTAGCATGTGAAATATTTTCAAAATGTAATCAAATATTTATTCACCATCAACGTGCATCTCAATTTTAAAACTACATTTGACCGCCACTGGTCACATACATATTATAAAAACTCTTTCGCCTGCTGCTTTAGATAATGACGTAAGCAGTTGGATAAAAGAATAGAAATGACGTAAATTTCGAAAACTCTGTGAAATATTTGTATGAGAATATTTAATGAATTAGTTTGTATACACCCGTATATAACCTGTTCTCTGAACTTGTACCATTGATATTATGTCAAGAAATTTTATTATTATATGGATGGATGGATGGATGGCTATAAATTTAAACGTAATGAGTATTTCCCTAATTTTTATATCAAAGTTTTAAGAATATACTAAATTTAAATCGCCATTACGTTTGTGACGATGTAAAGAAGGAGCGATAGATATAAACTTAAGTGTATGGATCGTTAGGATTCCAGCAGAGTTAGAATTATGAAATTTTTCCAAATTGATTTTTATACAAGACCCGCATTTAGTATTGAAATTCAACCGGTTTGCAGTACCTGTCATACAACTTATTTTTAAATTTGAGCATAACTTAATCTCTAATGAAACTGCGCACTGAAATTTTATTAAGAGTAGCTAAATTTTATTGCCAACATGTGCACAGAATATAGTTGATCTAGGACAAGAGATTCGAATAGCTGTCATATAACATTTATTTGCTTTTATAAATAATTAAGTCTAATAAGTTTTCCATTTGAAATTTTGAAAAAAGGAGTTATCCGAATTATATAATATTTTTACTACATTCGTGTATGTACCACAGAGTTGACACAGTGTACTTTATCCTCTCCCTCAACCTAAGTATCAGTTTAAAAAAATATTTTTTTAAAAGAAAATTCAATTAATATTGTAGATTAAAAAAACAATATTTAATTGCTTATTGGTTTCATGATATTGCCATATAAATAACAACAAATACTTATTCCATTAAATACTTTGCTTTCCGGTATTCAAAAGCTACGTATTGTTACTTTTATAGTACTGAACTTATTCATCAAATTCATAATTTTGTATATTTTTTTTTATTTTTTAAAAGTAATAAATAGGAAATGGATTGTTGTTTATTAATTTTTCAATTTTTTTGTTCTTTTCTTTTTATTAATAAATTTAAAGCAAAAAAACATTAAATTTTCATTTTTTTTTATTAGGTTTCTTGTATTAAATTTGTTTTTCTTAATGTGATTGTATTATAAAATTGTTTTTGTATCGATTTGTAAAATTGTTTATGTTTAAAATAAAAAAAAAACAAATACATTATATACGCAAATAAAAAAAAAAAACGCCATTCAATAATTTTCTTGAATTAACCAGCGCAAAATAAAAAAAAGTACGTAAGTCACAAATAAGTGAATTAATTACAATTATGACGTAAATTGTACAAAAAACATTTGCATTATTGTTTGTTTAATTATATTTAAAATTATCGTCGCTTTACAATAAAAACAAAAAAAAATATTTTATTTTGTATGGCTTTGAAGATAGTCAATTATGGAATTTAGGTTTTCCCCCCTTTTCCAACGAAGATTTTCTTAAATTTCTTTTTTATTATTAAATATTAAATTTTGCTCTTTAATTTGGTATATTTAACAATAAAATGCTATTTTTGTAGATAGTCACTTTTTGCTGTAAAGCGACGTTATATTCTACCATTATTTATCAAAATGTCTTTTTAGAATTTTCAAAATTAAATGGTATTATATTTGAACAACCATTGCCAAAATTTGCAAGAGTAGAACCCTGGCTAAATAATATAGAAAAATATATAGATACATCGATAGCCAGGCATACAAAAGAGAGTACTAATAACACAATTTACCAGAAGCTGTACCAAGCGGTCAAAAATCGACATCCAAATGCGTACTGTATATATACAGACGCAACCAAATCGGAAGATGGAGTCGCATTTGCCGTAGTTGACCAGCACAAGTTGCTTATAAAGAATAGCCTTCCAGCAATATTTGAAATATACAACGCTGAGATAGTAGCCTTGTACGAAGCCCTCGTCTTATGCCAGAACCTACCGCATAGATGTTTATTAGTATTCTCAGACAGTTTATGTGCTCTACAGGCAATTAATAATAAAACAAATAAACAACCTATTGTTCAGAATATTAAGAGTATTCTTACCAACTTGGACAAAGACATTAAACTTGTTTGGATCCCTGGGCATGCAGGCATTCTAGGTAATGAACTAGCTGACAAAGAAGCTAAACTTGCGACAAGGAGTGCAACCTTTAATCGTCGAGTTTACTTTCCAACAATTAAAGGTAAAGAGATAGCTGAAAAATTACAAATCGAGAAACAACAAAAATGGAATGGCTCGAACAGCTTTCTAAAAACGCACTGGCCACTAGCAAAAGCCCCAACATATAATATTGGAAACAAAATTTTGTAGGTTACGTTTAGGACACACACTAAAAACCAAAAAATATATTTTCGATAATACTAGTCCACGAATTTGACACCATTGTGGAAACACGTTGTCCATCAAACATATTTTTTATGAATGCCAGTTAACTAATACTATATTACATAATAATAAACAAAGTACAAATGAAATTTTAGTTCCTGTAGTAGAAAACATTAAAATAATTGAAAAAATATGTAGTGAGTTTAATATACAGAATTGATGGTTTTAACCGTATATCTTTCTTCTTCTTTTAGTTTCGTCTCGTTCTCTTTTCTAATGAAAGTTTTTATTATATTTTTTTTTTCTCTTACTTTTTATTTCTGTCTTTTCATTTAAAAATAGAACTTCAACTGTTATGTCACTGACAAATTAAATTTCAAATATTTAAAATCATTATTAAATAAAAATTTTAATTAAATATAATAAATAAGCTAATAGTAAGAATTTAAAGGATGAAATTATTTAATTGTAAATAAAAATTGTAAAAAAAAACATGATAATATGTAAATATAAATATAAAATAATTAAAATTGTAAAGTAAAATAGACATAAGTTCTTCCCATAATGGCCTATGTAGCCGAGGGAAACACTAATATTGCTTAAGTATCTTTTTGTAATATTAGAATTTAAATAAATAAATAAATAAATAAATTTATATTCTGTATTAATCATTTTGTTGCATACTTTTACGATAAAAGAAAATTTCTATTTGTTCGGAAGCGCAATTTATATTTGAATATAACAGTATAATTGTTTTTTAAATACATATGTACCCAGCATGGCATAATATACAACAAAAATATAATTAACAAAAAAATTTTTGTATTTAAAGGTTTCATATGTGTTAAAGTTATCAAAGGACTTTGAAAATTTAATCGCAAAACAAAAGTACTAATTATAAATTTTCCCATTACAAAATGGAAATTACAAAATAATATAACCACAATAGGGATTTAATTTAATACACTAATATGAATTGCACCTTTTAATGCATCATGCATAAAACTTATTTATACATATACATACACACATACATAAAATAAATAATTAAATAGTCCATTATTTGAACTTTTACAATCAATTTGACGTCAAAAAACTTTCATTATTATACGGACATGTTATAAATTAAATATGTAATCAGTTTTTCCATAATTTTCAATTTTCATAAATGTGCTAATAAACGTTGCGGTTTTCCAATTAAAAAAAAATAACAATCAGACGAAGAAAAAAAAAAAAAATCAAAAACATTGTTTATATTTATTTTATATATTCAAAATGTTTATAATATTTTGTTTGAAAACTATTTTTAAAATTTGTTTATCAATTATTATTAAATATTACATATATACGTTAATACATATATTGGACAGATTTCTGTATATATATGTACGTATAATGTACAAACAAATCGATTTAATTGATACAATAGGATGAGCTACGATGATCGAAAATTTATTGTAACTTAATAATAAGAAAAACAGAAATATAATGAAAAGTTTTTAAATATACAAACTTTTCAAAATAAAAAATTTTAAAAAATTGATTTTTGCTTATTTTTATTTAAAAAAAAAAATTGTTTAAAATTACGAATGAAAATCAATTTCGTTTTGTATAATTTAAAATTTTCATCTGAACTCTGTTTCACTCTATTGAAATTTTTCGTATAACTGCACTTAAAACCAAGTTATTAATATATAATTTGTTTTTATAATTACTTTTAAGTACTTTTTAATTATTATAATTATTAAGTAATCTCATAATCTTTAGATTTAATTAATAATTAATTAAAATTTTTTATCAATTAAGCGTTCCCACAAAATGTGAAGAGACAAAAGTTCCCTGCCCAACAAAGTCAAATTTTATTTTTATTATCAAAATTTTCTGAAATTCTATTCTGAAATTAATAATTAAAGTATGATAGCATAAATATGTATATAACTAAGGAAAATAATAGATGTAAATCAAAAAGTATTTAAATATTTAACTATGCGAGATTTAATATTCAGAAATTGATTACAAAATTAAAAATGTCCTTTCACCAGATTATTTATGAAATTGTGTATGCGAAATTTTGAACTTAAAGCTATTTTTAAGTTATGCTTACAAAATTTGAGTTTTGAAAAAAGGGGAAAGTCTTGATTTTCAATATGAATTAAATCTAAAATTTATTATTTTTTTTTAATGATTATATTTCATAAATTTTAGAAATACTTAATTGTTTTGATGCAAAACTTTAAATACTTCAGTTTATGAAGTCATAAGTCCTTTGGCGACTTTTGGTCCAGTAATCGTGAGTTTTTAATTTTTTCCTTATTTTTCGAGTTATAAGTCCTCTGGTCACTTTTGTCGTATGGCCTATTAAACACTATCCAGGATTTATGTGATTATTTAAAAAACTAGCTCTTCCTAAATTGAATTCTGTTTTAAAAGTATTTTATTATTTTTTCAGGATAAAAGCGGCTACGTATGCATCATGTATTTTTTTTAATATTATTAAAAACTTAATTTTTTTTACTGAATTTGTACTTTAATAAACACTTTTATTGAAAGCTGTACTCTTCGTTAAAATTTAATAAAAATTTTATTATATTTAAGTATTTTTTTTACAGAATTAATATTTTAAAATAAAAATTATTTTTATTAACAAATGGAATAATAACATATGTATATATAATATTTATATATTCTTAATTAATAAAATTTTAATTGGAATTTTTTAATCAATTGAAAGTACTGACCAAACTTTGGATGTTTTTTTTTTAAATTAATATTTATTTTAAACATGAGTCTAAAGTAGGTTCTGCAATATGCAAAAAAAAAATTGAATTCACAATGGAATTATATTTTGACCCATTTTTATTTTGATCTGAATTTTAATATTTTAAAAAAATATAATAATAAATTTATAAATATATTCAAAATAAGATATGATTTATTATAATCAAATTATTGGAGTGTAAAAAAAATTAAAATTTTAATTAAAATATATCATTGCTTAGTAATTTCATTAAAATCAAATAAAAATATAGTATTTAAATAAAATATTTCAAAAGTTAAATATTGATTCTTTAAAAATTAATATTGTATAGATTAAAGTATATATACAGTATAGGATAGTAATAGTTAAAAGTTTTATGTAAACTTTAATACAAAAATAATATGATTTTTACATAAATAAGTTTAGAACCGAAAGAGCATAACATCAACTTTTAATTTGTTATATAGTTAAGTAGATCCAAATTTCGATGAAAAACTTATTTCCCTTAAATTTAATAAAAAACTTTTCTAAAAATTATTAAAAAATTTTTCCAAGCATCTCTAAATTAAGAAAAATTACTAAAATTTTATAATACATTTCCCTTAATACTTACTAACTTAAAAAAAAATAAAATAATAAAAGAAATAATAGTATGGAAAATTTCTATGAATTTATCAAAATACAAAAGAATTTTAAAAAAAATTTTTTATTCAATTTCTTTTAAAAAATTCAATGGACACGTCATTTCAAACTCAGAAAGAAAATTAAAAGAAAAATACAAAAAAAAAGCTAAGAAATCCCAAAAAACTAAACTTTTATTCTGTTTTTTTTTTTCTTTTCCTATTAACCAGAGACCATTATCAATCAACACGTTTCAAAGGAAAAAAGTTACACATTAATATAAGACGGAGAACAAAAAAAAGGAAAATATAATATTAATAGTCCTTTGTCCTATTTCCTTTTCATTCTGTTTTCCAAGTTTTTCTTTTTTTTTCCTGATTTTTTAATTTTTTTTTTTTTTTTTTATATCAAGATCCACGTGCCTTTTCTTAAATGCAAAAAAATTTACAACAATCATAACACATACACATGTATACGCGCACCCTTATATTTATCATCTTTCATACTTTAATATTATCCTTTAAAAAGAAAATCCTTTAAAAGCAATGTGTTTCTAAAATTTTCTTAGAAAAGTTTTTTGGATTTAAAAAGAAAACACTTTTTTAACGAATTGTTATTAAAAAATCTAATACAGCATCGTACAAAACATTTTTTAACCAAATCTAAATTTCTATAATACTTCACTCGCCATAATATAAAATAGCCTTGCAAAATTTTTCATGAAGTGAAACAATTAGAATGGCAAATGGGATCACTTTCAAATTTTAATTTTTTTTGAATTTCCGATTACGAAGAAAAATACTATTTCCGGTTTATATTTTACTTCATTTTTTATTTATATATTATGTATTTAGAAGTGCATATAATGCCTTTGCCAATTGAAAGGCTCTTTTCCTTTCTATTTATATTTGGTCACCATGGGGATTTGTAAAATAAAATTATTTTCAATTAACAGTTTCATGATCCTTACGAGAATCGAATCCGCACCTCCTTCGCTTAATAAGCCAAATACTTATCCATTACATCACCGATGCCCTCAATTCTTTATTTAGTACATTACTTTTTTTAAAAATTTTTATATTTATAGTATGAATTCTAAAAATTTTCGAAATAGAATTTGAGAAAATTTCACTTCCGGTTTTAAATCAGAATTTAAACTGATTCATTATTTAAATTAAAAAATTAATAGTTATGTCGAATTTCTAAATACTGAGTTAATTATGGACTTTTTTATTTAATTAGATTTGAAGTTCCTTATCCGTTTTAGTCCTTAAATAAGATATCTACCGAATCTTTAGTTCCATTTCAGTTCCTAATTATTCAGTGGATTCAGTTCCGGTTCAGTTCTTAGAAAAGCATTTCAAAAACTTATTTTCCTTCTTTTTCAAATATTTTGAAATGAAATTGAATCAATTTTTTTAATAAGGATCAAATAATTGAAAAAGGAAAACTAAAAGAAAGCTATTAAAAATATATTTTTTATACTGAAAAATTTCTTATATCATCTCATGTAATATTCTATTTCATCTACCCTTGAAACACTCTGTATATCATATACGCATTTAGGTGAATATCGTATTTAATAAACTAAATCACCGTAAAACATCTAAATAATTCTGTCTATTGCTTTTTTTTTCTATCAAAACCTTTTCTATACATAAATATACTCACATGTGTATATACATATATAATTTTCTTTATGTATCTATTCGTCTCATTATTGTAACATTCAACAACAGACATCATACAATTATAACACCTGATCAGTTCATTAAACAAATTTAAGGAGTTTAATAATCCTAATACATACAATACATATAATACCTACATACAATACAATATAACACATGTACAACAACTAAAAAAAAAAAAAAATCAAATCAATTACTATGAATATGTATTCAGGAACAATTTTTTTTTTATAAACATGTACCAGAGCAACAATATTCATTTTGTTATATGTAGTTAATTTTAGATAATCGATTTTTTTTTTCATGTTCCAAATTAAATAATCGAAAAAAAATGCTAGAAATTTTTTAATAATAATAAAATGCATTTATTGTTCAGGAAAGTTGGATAGAATCCCAATTGTCTTCTAATAGAATAAAGTTTCTATACTATAATTTAATTGGAGAACTGCAAATTAAGTCCCATAGGATACATTATACAACGTATACCGTAGAATTTAGATATGTGCGTTCTGAATAAAAGAATATTAATACAATAGAACCTTTTTAAACTTTTTTTTTAAATATTAGTTTACCTATGTACATCATATTATTTTAAATTTGTAGTTGAAATATCCCACAGTCGCTGAGACACATTACCCTAAACGAAATTTAGGATTCAATGGGTTATGTCACTACAAAAATCTTTTGGATCTTATGACCCACCAAACATTTAACTTTTTAATTAATAAAAAATTATTAAGGGCAACTCACTTTAAGTGAGACAATACACCCTAAAATACAAGTATATAGCATATCAATATTCATTTATTTTTCCTTTTAACAGAAATTTGTTATCATGTCACAAACAAAAAAATCCATGACAAATGCGTTCATTACGAGGGATTTTAGAATTGGATTCAAAATCAGGGTAGTTGCTTTTTCCAGAATGTGCATATATTATGTATATTCCAGATTCTGAATTTGGAGAGACTTTATAATTAATATTAATAATATTTAAATAGTATTGTATGCGAGGTTCTGAATTGAGAGGGATTTTATAGTCGGTTATAAAATCAAGGTTATGTATATCTCCTGGAAAAAGCATAACTCTGATTTCGTAACCAACTATAAAAATCCCTCCGAATTTAGAATTTGTTATATAATAATACATTGTACATGTAAGTATTATGTCTTTTCCGTAACTGGCAAATAGTCTACTCGAGAATGCACTTCAATCTATTTGTCATAATCATTAGTGAGACTTTTTCTTAAACTTAATGCATTTAGACATTATTTAATCTTACATCGCTTCATTTTTTTAAAGTTTCTTAAATTATTCTAATTTTCACCTGTCCCGTCGAATTTCAAGGACAGTTTTACTAAAATCTTATTAACTTTCCCAACAGTTTCAGTACACATCTCTATTTACTTTGCCGAATTTCGACACGTAATAATAATTTTGGACATAAGATAAATAGAAATTTTAATTGAATTCAAAATTACATTGTTAATTTATAACGAATATTTATATAATAATTAAGTACATAAAATTTTAATTATATAGATTTTTTTAGTTTTAATTTATATAATATGTACTTGTATATTGTGTATATATATATTAATATAATAATTATACATTACTTACCATGAGATCATCTTCTTTTATTCTATCTGAATTTTTACTAACAAATTTAAATGAATTAGCAACAACTGGAACTTCATCACGCGATAATAAGGAACATTTTTCAGCTAATTTAGTACTTGAATTTCCCATTTTTTATATATTTTGTATTTAAAAATTTTCTATATTTAGTAGTGTTTTTATAATTTTTCACAATATTTTTATTTTAATTGTCTTTGATTTTTTTTTTTGGATTTAGTTGAATTTTTATTTTCTTTGTCTTTTATTTTTCACCAAAAAAATGCATAAAAATATTTTCCGAATGTTCCTGGAAAAAACAAATTAAATTTAAATTATAATAAAAAAAAAACAAATGTTTATTATAGAATTAAATATTTTAGAATATAATGTAAAAGTAATTATAAAATTATTGGAAAAAAGTTTTAAAAATATTTTAATTAATTTACTTAGAATATTATATAATTAATTGATTTATTTAATGCATGGAAAACATTGTTATTATAAGGGGGAAAATAGATAGTAGATAAGTTAATCTTTAGTTAATTATCGAATTAAAATAATTACAAAATACAGTTTAATTTAAATTTAAACCTAGAAAAAGTGAACATGTAAGAGAAAATGAGAAATAAAACATTAGGATTAACATTAAATTGATGAAACCAAAATATTTTTAAGGTTTAATTGAAAATCTCCATAGTAACAATATGTAATTTTTAAGCAGAGATCATTATCAATCAAAAGTAAGCAAAAAGTTTTCCTTGAATATTGAGTTAAAAATATCAAAGTGTGTTTTAAAACTGGAATATATAACATCTGAACTATTAGATTAATCTGAAAAGACTGGAAAATTGGCACTACCACATGGTCCAACTAAGTCATAAAAGAACCAAAAAACCGAATATAATATAATATAACCAATTTTACAAAATAATTCACCAAACTTTAACCGATATTGAATAATTTATGAGATGCAGAAATTTAAACATCTTAATCATCAACTTTACACACAGTTGGGTGGCACAATGATTAAAGTGCCCACTTTTCATGCAAAAGACCTAAATTCAAATCCCAGTGAAAGTGAAAAAACTTTTCTGGTTTTCGACTTTACTCAGCTAACATTCGTTATTGGGTTCAAATTAATGGCGTAATTAAAAATTAATAATTACTTATATATCTTTAATAAAAAATAAATTAATATAATCATTATAAACAAATGCAAAATAAAACAAATAATTTAATTGAATAATATAACTCACAGATATAGAATACCATATAACTCAAATACAAAATATTACAATATAAACAATAATAGAATTGTATCTATTGAAAATCTAAAGCGTTTCTACATGTTATAAGGCGTAGTACAATCTCATGTTTAGATTGTATGTGGATTTCATTAAGATCAATTCTGATAACACAAATAAAATATGACCCCCTGTTCCAACATGCTTATTAGCAGTTGAACAGTTAGCTTTCTTCATAAATTAGATGATTAACTGAAATTATACTGTTATTTTCAATATTTATACAAATTATGCTTTAAGAAGTTCGAAATTCCAGAAATTAAACTCCATTAAACATACTGTATAAAAGATTAAAATTAAATTAAAATATATATATATATATATATATATTTCAATATTGATTCAAAAGATATTAGTAATTCAAGAGAGGTCTTCCATTTATGTGTTTATAAAACGTTTAAACTCTCCCAAATAATGTGTTTCAATCTTCAAATAATTTTCAAACTCTACTAGATAATGTCTTTTAAATTTTTGAAAAATTTTATTACGATAAAAAATTAAAACTAAAATTGATAGAATATGAAGTTATTTTTAATACTATTATCATAAATTATAATTCTATATCAACAATTTTTGCAAAAACTTGTTTTTAATAATATTCAAATATAAAAACTAAAAGTTCCAAATATTGCAAAAAAAAAAGCTTATACTTTATCAATAACATCAACAACATAAAACCAGTTTTTCGTTTTTTACTAACGTGCTGCCTAAATTTTAATTGAAATATTTAATATAATATCTAATCTAACAAAAAAAACGAGGTGCTTATAATCAAAGCATATGTTAAAATTCTGATATTTTTTTTTTATACTTTTTTTATTCCAAAATAAATATTGCACATTTTTTAACAGGTTATACAGGTAATACTTTTTAAATGAACTGTAACACCCTCCAATCAAATATGTCAAACTAATTCTTTATACTAAAAAAAAAAAAATTATATAAATCAATATTAACTAATATTTCGGCGTAAAAACTATTTTTTAATAAAAAAAAATTAGGAAGAAAATAATAAAAAAAAGATTCTATTGTTTATTACTAACTTTTGTGAACAAAACAATTTGAAAACACCTGTTACCTGTTATTATTCTTTTTTTTTTTTTACTTTTTACTTACAGTATTATTATTATTGTTCTCTAAAAATTTATATAAGTACAGACTACAAATATATATTTATAGAAATTTGATGAGTATTAGTTAAAATGACGTATAAATATGATATCTATAGTATTTAATAAAATCTATTTTGTATATTAAACAGACATACTTACATATATAGAAAAAAAATGGACTGATGACATAATATCCTCCTCTTCTATATAATAAAATAAAAAGTATCATATAAAGATGGTATAACATTAAGTATACACTAAATTTACTTAAGGATAAAATATACTAAATACTATAAATACTATAGGAAAAAAAGGGCAATTTTTCAATGGAATTGGTTTTTGTTTTTTCTTACACACGTAGTCGATGTTAAAGTATTGTAATCATTAGGTGACATCTCACAGCTCCCTTTACTATAGGGGACCCTAGGGGACTTTTGACATTTTTTTTAAGGGACTTATGTCACTTTGTGTTATTTTACAAAATGTCATAAGTCCCTTAGGGACTATTAAAGGGAGCTGTGACATGTCACCTCATCATTAATAACTACAATTTTTAATAATTTTTTTAAGCATTCATATTGAATAAACTGATTTAAAAATTGATTGATTTTAAATAAACTGTTCAGCTGTTAAACTAATAAGCCTGTCCATACCATTGCTCATATTGAAACAGGAGGGAGGACGCATTATACCCTTATTATCAGAATTGATCTTAAAGATATCCACAATACAATTTAAACATGAGATAGTACTACATTTTATGACATGTAGAAACTTCTTAGATTTTCAATAGATATAATTCTATTTGTTATACAGGGTGTCCCAGAATCAAGTACAAATACTGCACTTAAAAATTGGGATGGGGCATTAAAACAAATAACAATTAGACGGCCTTCAAAGAAAATTTCGGAAACCTTTTTAAGAAAAAGTAAAATATTAAATCCTGTACAACATAATAGATTCATTTAAGTGTCAGTAGCTAGTTACAGTTATGGACTTTCATAATAATATCCAAAATTTTCATTATCTTTCATTGTTGACTAAGTTCGAGAAGCAAGGACTAAGTCCGTAAAATAGTCCTTGCTTTTCGGACTTAAAATAGATATTTTCACTGTTTTTATTAAATAACCGTTAACATACCAATTTTATTTCATTTTTAAAATCACCTCTATCTCAGATTCAATCATTTTTATCGGGTTGGGTCTGAAATCTCGGTTTAGTAAATCTTGTCTTAGAAAATCTCGTTTAGAAAATCTGGTTTTTAGTAAATTTCGTTTTAGAAAATCTTGTTTTTAGAAAATCCTTTTTTTTTATATTCTGGAAAAAGCTGATAATTCTGGTTTTGTATCCAACTTAAAAATTCTTAAAAACCAGATTATTCAATTAAAAACGAGATTTTCTAAAACAAAATTTTCTAAAAAGAAGATTTTCTAAACACGAGATTTAAAAATAAAGATTTACTAAACCAAGATTAAGGAACGCTCTTGTTTTTCTCACACCTCTTACCCTTTTCTAGATAACCTTTATATTTTCATTGTCTAACAACAGGAGTTATAATGTATTTTAAGTAATAATAAGGAAAAAGTTTTTTTAACAATATTTTAACTAAGAAAAAAGTTCTTAAAGAAGTATTTCCGGTTAGTTAAACTTTTTAGTATTAAAACTTATCATTTTATTTTAAAGAAAATTTTTTTATTTAATTTTATATTAAAACATTCAGAACCGGAAGTGATTATATTAATACTTATTATATTATACTAACTTAATTTTAAATATAAGTATATAATAAATTATCAAGGGTAGAACACATCTGATTAAATTTTTTATTTAATTTTAAAAAAGGATAATAAATATATTTAAGTATGTAAATTTTTATACATAAGTATATATATATACATAAATATTTTTATATTTTAATACAATAATAAAAGGAGGGACTTTTTTCTAAATAAAGCTGTAAAGAATAACAAACTGGGTCAGTTACCATCAATTATTTGTTTTGTTTTTTTTATTTAATAAACGTAAGTGTTTATATATCGTAGGAATATATAAAATTAGTCAATTATACATACTAATACATACTTATCAGGCATTAATATAAATTAAAAACATAATAAAGAAATTTATTGCCTGCTTATTTTATTCTACAACTGACAAAAACGAACCCTTATTTTATATATTTAATTTCAACCCCAACAATTACATATACCCCTAACCTTTAAAATAAGATTACATATTTCATTATTATAAAATTCACATATTTAAATTCTTGCGGTTTGCCAAATATCTAATTAGTGTAATTAATTAATTAATTATTAATATATATATATATTTACAAGCAGGAGAAGATATTTAGAGTAATTCGATTTATTTTTAAATTATAGCAATTAAAGCAGGTTGCTAAATTGTATTTTTTATAATTTCCTAGAATATTTCAAAGGACACTTTCTAAGCAAGTTCGACTAATAGTAAGACAAGGCAAGATACATGAAATTGGCCACAAAGTTCGCATTCTATAGGGGACTAAATTGCAAAACAATTACTTAATTAAAATCTAGAAGCTTTATTGAAATCCAAAAATTTTCCTGTGGAAATGCCATTTCTTGGGCAGAAATAGCGGAATTTACAAATCGTCGAATACATAAAACTGAGCTTGAATCCAAATTTAATTTTTTTTCAGTGTAATTACAAGTTGAAGTAAATTTTTTGTTGCAAAAGGTGAGTTATAAGTTCAATCTCAGTTTTATGCATTCTACCCAAGATTCAGGCGGTATTACAATGTAAAACTAGTTTGAAGGAAATTTTTTGAGAATTTATGTGACCTTATTAGAGACTCATGATTTAGTATGAAGATAGGGTTGGTTAAAATAAAATAAATATAATATTTTTTGGAATACATATATATAGAAATATATATAATTAAAAAACTTTGCGACATATAATGAAAAAACCTTGTTCTCTACAAAAATTTCTATAATATTCCCAATATATTCTTAATATGATATAATTCATAAATATTACATTATAAACGAAAAACAACTTTTATAATACACATTCAAGTAATTTGTTTTCGTATTATATCCTGAATATAACAACAGGTAGAAAAATAAGGATTATATCTAACAAATATATAAATAACAGTCATGTTGACCAATTATTATTAATAACATTTATTATTGAATTATTTATGAATTTTATTTTTCAAATTGAAAATGGAAAACAATAGGGGACTAATATATACGGGGGCTAGAAAAAAACATGGGGTGAATAAAATTTTCAATATACATTATTCAAAATCTCAGTATTCCAGTAAATTCAAATTCATTCTGCCACATAAACAAACAAACCAATCAAGAAAAGATGCAGCTGAATCTAATTAGGAAAATGTAATAATAAAGCCATTAAAAATATATATATACGAGTATATATATAAAAGTGGCGTCTCAAATTTTTAATTATTACAAAAACAAACATTAAAATGATTACAAAAAGAATGTTTCAGGTGAAAAACCATTATTTTTTTTTACCTACTTAACTCGATAATTAAATTTGGTACTTGCATTATTAAAATTTAGATGAGTATATAACATTTATTAACTTTTTATGTAATAAAATACTGGATCTATCAGATTCAAGTAATTTTGATGGGACAATTTTGGGGTTATATTTTTAGTTTTATCAGTTATATAATTAGTGTAGTTTTACATATAAATTTTGATCTCTTAAATAATTAATTTAGTTCAAGATTGGCATCTTTTTTTTAATTGACACACAAACAATTTTTGTCAGTATACGTTTGTGCGCTTGTAACATTTTTACACCATTCGTGATATATGAATTTGAGTTTTCCCCAGTGGATAAGTTCAATAAAAAGTTTCTCAAGTAAATGTTGTACCAAAAAAGCCTAATATCATAAGGATACATGGTGTTGCTGATATATTTAAAAAAAAAAATATATACGTATGTTTAATGACACAAATCGTTTCTTAAGGACGAAAAGGACATTTGAAATCATCTTTGTTGTTTTTTATTTCTGTATAAAAACTTTATACATATATGATAATTTAATGTAGATATAAATTTATTTGGAATTTTTATCTATTTTCGTTTATCGTTTTTTTTTATTTACTTTTACGAAAGGTGGGAACACAAAGTATTTTTAAGATATTAATTGGTTATATTTTAGAACAATGTTATAGAACTTTTCAAGTATAATAAGAACTCATGGTACACTAATTATAAATATATTTATTTTAAACAGATTGAATCTTTGCAAACTGATGACTGAATTTTTAACAATTACAATTACATGTAATTTATAATTGTAGTTTTTTAATTACAATTCGATAATGGTAATATATATATATTTTGCAATTGTAATTTAGCCAAGTCTGTTCTAAAAATAAAAAGTATATATATATATAAATGGCTCTACGACACTCTAGAGTCTCCGGCCGACTTCAGATAATTTCTCCATTGGTCTCTTTCCTGGGCAGCTGTTCTCCATAAGCCCGGCAAACCAAAATTTGGATAGTCCTGTTCTACTCCTTCTTTCCATCTTAGTTTTGGTCTGCTTCTGCTACGTACACCTAGAGTTAAACAACGAGAATTCTCGTCTCGAGAATTCTCGAAAAAACCTTCATTTTCGAGAATCTCGATTCTCGAGAATTAAAAAAATTAATTTGGCGAGATTCTCGAATCTCGAGAAATATCATAGAGAATTCTCGAGAAAAAAATAAATTTATTTCTGACCAAAAAATTCGAAGTTTTCGTAACTCTGCACGTAATTCCTAGAGGGCAACAAATTGTTGCCAACAATTAAGCATACACATACCACTATTGATTATTGATTCCTTATTTGCTTATTGGGCATTGATGTTTAGTTTTCAACAGCTGATATTTGACAATTGGTTTTTTGAAATTTGGATGTTTAGTTTAAAATTCCTAGAGGGCTACAATTAAGCATACACATACTACTATTGATTATTGATTCCTTATTTGCTTATTGGGCATTGATGTTAAGTTTTCAACAGCTGATATTTGACAATTGTTTTTTGAAATTTAGATGTTTAGTTTAAAAAGTTTGTTTAATATTAGGAAGTAGCATTTAGCACTTATTTTTATTTGCAAAAATTAAAAGATTGATAAAAAACCAATTAAAACTTGAAAAAGTATGTAAATAATTTATCTAAATATGTAAATGTCAACTTATAATAATAATTTATTAACTTTTTTAGGAATTTGTTCATTTTGAAATTTGATTTTAAATTTCCTTGAATTGTAAAAACAAAAACAAGACCAACCGAAAAAAAAACTAAAATTTGAAAAAGTATCTATCTAAATATGTAAATGTTAACTTATAGTAATAATATATTAACTTTTTTAATTATATTTCAGTATTAACCCATATCAAAAAGATGAGCGAATACGAAAATATATGGGATAATTATGAAAAAAATAATATAGGTACAGCAACATGCAAGATTTGTAAAAAAGAATTGCAATGCAAAGCATCTTCTACAACAGGCTTGCATAGACATATGGAACACATACACAAAATGAAGAGAAAAATTAAAATTTCAGATGATAGCAATACAAAAAGATTTAAAAATTTACATAAATATTTTGATTCCAATGCAAACGAAAATAAAAGTGGTGGTAATCTTGCACGCATTGTTGCAGAATTAGTTGCAAAAGACGGGTTTACCATGAATGCAATATGTAAAAGTGCATTCATTAGAAGCAGCCTCAGCTTAAGAAAACTGGACCTTCCTAAGAACACATCGCGTGTAATGGATTTGGTATATGAATATTACACAGAAATAAAATTAATAAAATGAAGGCCGAAAATAAAAAATTTAGTTTATCCATCGACGAATGGACCAGTTTGCGCAATAGACGTTTCATGAATGTGCATTTATATTACAGCACAAGTGACAAATCGGATAATTTAGGTTTGATACGTATTTATGGATCTTGCCCAGCAGAAAAAATTATAGAATTAGTTGAATCAAAGCTAAATGATTTCAATTTAAAATTGTGTACAGATATTGTTTCCGTCACTTCTGATGGAGCAAGTGTTATGGTGAAATTTGGGAGGCTAGCTCCATGTTTACAACAACTGTGTTACAATCACGCTATTCATTTAGCTATTATGTCTGTGTTATATGAAAAAAATAATCATAGTGATCACGAAAACATCGAAAATGTTAATGAATTTCAATTTAATCCATGTTATGATGAGTGTGTTGCGAACGATGGTGAAGACAATTATGATTTGGATACAGAAAGTGAGTACGAATTTATTTCTGAAAATAATTATATGGAGAATTCAAATATTGCTTCGGCAATAAAAAATATTAGGAAAATTATAATATTTTTTAAGAGCTCTCCGGTAAAAAATGGAATTTTACAAAATTATGTAAAATTAGAAGAAAATGAGTCAAATGATCTGCATTTACTTTTGGATTGCAAAACTAGGTGGAATAGTTGTGAAACAATGGTAAAAAGGTTCTTGCGTTTAAAAAATCCAATAAGAAAAGCTTTAGCTGATTTAAATTTTGATCATTATTGGATTACCCAAAAAGATGAAGAAATGGCAAACAATTTATTAAATATATTAACACCAGTTAGAATGGCAGTAGAGGCATTCAGTCGCCAAGACTGTAATATTTTGAAAGCTGAAGGAATTCCTAAATTTCTTTTTAGCACACTCGAAGATCACCAATCACAACTTAGTGCAAAATTTGTGACAACATTAAAAGAAAAAATTAACGTCAGGCGAAATATATCAATTATATCATTATTGAAATACTTGCAAAATCCAAAGTTTTTGCGTCGTCATGGTCAGGAAGAGTGTGATTTTTTCAAGATTTCATCTAAAAATGAAATATATAAAACTGCAAAATTAATTTTAAAAAGACTTTATGCTTCTGGTTCTAATAAATCTGAGAATGAAATTGAACCACAACGAAATTTGAACATAGAGGAACAAGAAAATATTGTAATTGAAGATGAAGATGACAATACCAATAATAATATGAGTTTATCTGATAAATTAGAGGGTTTCATTCGTCAAAGTTCAGAAACTTCCAGTTCCAGTATATTAGTGAAAAATAATAATTTTGATTTGATAAAAAATGAACTAAACCTGTACGAGTCGTCAGGAAAATTAACAGAAAATTTAACAAATTTGAAATTAGCATTAATGACAATACCACCAACTAGCACACAAAATGAGCGGAATTTTTCAATATCCGGACACTTTGTATCCAAAAGAAGAACCCGATTGTCCTACAAATCAATTGATTGTTTATGTGTTTTGAAAAGCCATTTTAATAATATATAATTAATAAAAAAAAAATTCTTTTATATATTATATTACAGAATATACATCCATATACATATACACAATAGTAATTCGTAATTATTTAGTTTTTGTAATATTATTTATTTTTTTTTTATTGAATTTTGTGCAATGAATTAGTTATTTATATTTTGTTTCTTAAATAAATATTATAAAAACTATCACTGATTTTTATTTAACAATTTAAGACAGATTAAATAATGAGAAATTTCTCGAGAAATCTCGAGATTTTATTGTAAATAAATCGAGAATCTCGAATCTCGAGAAATAAAATATTTATAAAATCGAGATTCTCGAATCTCGAGAATGAAAAATTGTCGAGAATTGTACAATCTCTACGTACACCATATGGGTTGGATTCAAAAACCATTCTCACCGGATAATTTTCTTCCCTTCTTACAACATGTCCTAGCCAACGCAGTCTTTGTATTTTTACTAGCCTGACTAGGTTTATATTGTCGTAGAGTGCGTACAGTTCTTGGTTAAATCTATGTCTCCAATACCCATTTATATTTAAAGGACCAAAGATCTTTCGTAGGATTTTCCTCTCAAATGCATCTAACAAATTTTCATCGTTTTTCGACATTGTCCATGAGTATTGCCATAAAGCAATACTGGAACAATGAGAGTGTTGTACAGCGTTATCTTCGTTTTAAAAAAATAAAAAGTACTTATTTTTATTACTTTAAAAACCAAAGTACTTCCCAAAAAAAAGTACTTAGTATATTTAAATAAGTACAAAATATAATTTTAATTAATAAAGTCAAATAATATAGTATAAGTAACTAGATATTATTTTGTCATTTTCTTTTAATTAATTTCTAAATGGAAAATAACAGGATTTTTTAACTAATAATACATATATATATATAAGTATATTCAATACATATTTAATTACGCGGTAACACCAGGTGTGGTACAATAACTAAAAAATATTTCTATAAGTATAAGTATATATTATATGCTATTTATAAATATACGCATTATTAAAATTTATATTCCCATATTGTTAGTATATATACATATATATACCAACAATATATAGAACAAAATAAACTTCAAATTTTTTATATTTTATTCAGCTTATACTCGCACACCCATTAAAAGCTTATATTGTCATTAATTATGTATTTTTTTGTTTTTCTTTAATATTGTGTTTTTTTTTTAAATTTAGTTAAATTATAAAATAAAATATTAAAGAAGTTATGAAAAGTTACTAAAATTTCAGGGTGTTTAAACCCCCATCATTCCAAAAAAAAAAAAAAATAAAAAAAAAAGTCTTATTTTGGACTTTGTTATATATTGACAGAGCACATGAATTTTTACACTTGAAAGTTTACTAAAACCTATTTTATTATTTTTAATGTAGTCGAACGGTTTCACACCACCATCCTTTTTTAATAATTATCAATAACTGTTTAAAAATATGAGGTGGAAAATACATTTAATTTAAAGTACTTATTCCAAAGTTAATATAAACTAATTATATATAAATTTAAAATTACAATATTATGGCAACACTTTTAATATACATTAAATTTCATTAAATTGAAAGTACTTATTTCAAAGTTTACATAGGCAAACTAAATATTAATTTAAAATTACAAAATTATGGCAACACTATTAAAAATTCATTAAATTTAAAGTACTTATTTCAAAGTTAATATAAACAACTTAAATATTAATTTAAAATTACAATATTATGGCAACACTTTTTAATTTAAAAAAATAAAATTTTTCAGAAGTTAGTAATTAAATTAGAATTTTTTTCTAGGCTTCTTTTATTTAAATATGCTTTTAGCCCTATAACGAATTACATCTCTCATTTTTAATGCATGTAACATATTTTTCTATAATAAAATGTCTTTCAATTTAAATTTATACTTCAATAAAATCATCAAATAGGTCATATAATTTTTTTAATCTGTTGGTATAAATGTGCCTCCCATGAAATTTTAATCAAAATAGGTGTTACATTTATTGTAACAATTTGTATGTATTCGTTTCTAGTACGAAACATTTTATTAACAAGGAATAAATCCTACCCCAAATACATCATACACTCTTTTTAATTTATTAACAACTCGCAAATCTACTAAATTTTCTGTAGCTAAAAGTCAGAAACAAAATCTCAAATTGTAGGATATTTTTTTTGAAATAAATTTTTCGAAAAAAAAACTGTTGAAAAAATTTTTAAATTAAAATTCTCTTAGTGTTACCGTATTGCAGGAATTGTCATTTATTATATAAGTAGTTAATGTAGATTTAAAAGGATTTTTGTGTTATTTGCCTTTGTATCCAATTTTTTAATATTAATGTATTTAAATAATTTGTACTTATACAATATATATTTAAAAAATGTAATGAAAAAAAATTAGGGTTTTTAAAAAAGCACATTTTCAACACTACACAATCTCCCATACTGAGTTTTGGGTAAAGAATATAGTTAATAGTTAATGAAAAATAAATTGATGATATAAAAACTTATGTTACCTTAGGAATATATTTAAATGTGCCTTAGTTAACATTTTTTAAAAATAGGAAATTATAATTTTAATTCCTAAGAGTCTTGGAATAGGGAAGGCCTCGCATTTTTTCCGAACAAACTTATGCTGATTCTCAAAAATTTCAGGGTTGGAATTTTATTATATAAGCAAAAAGGTTTAAAAATTAAGAAGCACTTCAATTTTAAGTAAGCTCTTTAATATTAAGAAAAGCCCTTAACACATATTAAAATATAACATTTGGACTTTAATTTTTATATTATTACTTTAACAATTTGAACAGGTTACTCAAGTTACAGGTGTTTAAAAAAAAACAAAATTTAGATTTTAGAGTTTAAACAGATCCTAAACAGTGAGAGTCACAAAGTAATCCTTTAATTCCTCATACTAGTTTTAAAAGATCTAATATTTCTGAAAATTTCAAGTTTCTAGCTTAAGTCATTTAGAAGACGTGAAGGATAGAAAATGTACATAAATTGATTTTTGCATAACGGTAAATTAAAGTACCGTATATTACCAAACAAATTGTAAATTTTTTATATATAAAAAGCAGCTGTCTCTAACCGTTTTTAGATTAAAAATATACCTAATAGAACTCTTGTTGTTATAATAATATAAATATAGGGCTTTTGAACTTTGGGGGGCTCTGTAAAGAGTAGAAATATTGAAAAAAGTTGTTCCATGAAGATAATTTTTTTACGATATCTATTCGTAGTTAAACTTTCATTTCTTTAATTTAAACGGTATCAAAGTTTTATCAACACACAATCAGACAGACGGACAGAATGAAACTAGGCACAATTTTTCAAAATTTTTTTGAAAATGTACTAAAAACTCAGTTTTTTAATTTACAAAATTTTAAATTATAATACAGCAAAATTTATATTTATGCAAAAAAGTCTTTTTTATTCATTTTTTTCGCATTAATTTCACATTTCAAATTTTTCTTTTGTTCTTTTTGTTGTGCAAAAAAAGGGGGAATAAAAAAAGAACAAAATATTATTTTGTTATTTTCCATTTATAACTTATATTGTATATATATATATATACATATATATATATATACATATATATAATATGCATATGTAATCAGCATAAATAAAGGACGAAATATTTAAGTTTATATATATATATATTAAAATGTACAAAATATGCTTTTATTGTAAAAAATAGTAAAAACTTATTGAAAAAATTTTAACCTAGATCATAAAAGATGACTTAGTTTTCTGAAAGAAAATTGAGGCTTTTATTTTGTTTTCGTTTTTTATTTTTTCATTTCTTTCAATTTTTTTTTTTTTTTTTTATTATTTTCTTTTAATTTTCAGTACTAAATTTTAATTTAGACCAAAAATGAATAAAAAACTAGTAAATATATATGTTACTATTAATAAAATTTAATTACAATGACTCACTGTTAAAATATGCCCTGATTCTTTATAGCATATTTTAAGAATTTAATTAAAATTTTATCAAACGAATAGTTGGAGACTATATGAATTGATAATGTAAAGATGACTCTCTTTGAATATTGGTTACACTTTATGATATGGATCATCCTTACTAAAAAATATCTTGAATTTTTGAAATAAAAATCCTAAAAACTAGTATGACAGCCCTTGTTTTTTAAATCATCAATTAAAAAACCGATTTGTTAGAAGATCGGCCTTTCAAAAGAAGGGTTTCGGGTTCAAACTCTGATCAGATCATATCTAGTAAAAAAAATATTATAATTCATAATTTTATACAATAATAGCACTCAATTTTTGGAACTGTTTGATTTATTCATGTACCATATAGGATCTATTAAATAAATAAATCAATAATTGAAAATATCAGTAAAATACTCTAGTAAGTAAAATAGTTTGAAAATCTCTAATATTTGAAAAATGTTTAGGTAATAAACCAATTTTAGGATATTTTTAAAATTAAGTTCTAATTTTAATTAAAAAAACTAAGTTGTTATGTATGTAATTTCCACCTTGTTTTGAAATCTTCTTTTGTCCAGTAGGTTAGCTTATGAGAAAAGAGAGGTGATAATTGAATAGATATATAGGTGCAGATCTTTTGTAGAATGGGTTAGCTTATAAAGAAAGCTTATGAAAAAATGGAGGTGATAACTGGCTAAATATCATAAAAAATTGAAAAAAGCCTAAAAATCCAAGCTAGAAGTAAAGCGTCTTTTTATTATTTTGATCTAATAAGCATTGCTATTCCCGGGTTTACGACTTCTATACAATAAAAAGTTCATTAGAAACGTCATTATTATTTTCGAAGATATGCTTTAAGGTCTTCGAAACTATGTGGATGGTCCCCGACGCACTACTCCAATTGGTTCCAATTTTCGAGGACACTAAGCGAATAGGAAGGGACACCCTGATACCAAATTTGGAGGTTCTATCGTCTTTGGATTCGGAATCATGCTCGTTTGGTCTAAATTCGATGAAAAAGTTCCAGGATCCGAACCCATGGTCGGATTTCGCCTATATACTCTAATTCTCTTCAAATCAATAGAAATCATTTTACTACCTTAAAGTTTCTAGTAAAATTGTCGAAAAACATTGAAACACCCTCAGTTTACAGTTGTAAGTCACTGTATCTGTATCACTGTATATTACACGTATATATATATATATATTCACATTACTAATATCTAAAGTCAAACATAGATTTCATTGAATATACCCGCAAGCTATAACAATATAATAATGATAATAATAAAAGGAATCATCATTCTCTATATATCTTACAAGGTCCTTTTTATTTCTTATAATATCTTATCTTTTCTTATATACGAGTATCTTAGGAAAATAAAAGAAAACAATAAAATTAGAAAAGATGCGTTTTACTTTTCGATTTTTCTATTATTTTCCTTTTTTAGTTTTTTTTTTATAAAAGATTGAAAAAGGATTACAGCTTTAGAATAGGATAGAAGGAGAAGAGAAAGATAAAAGGAGCAGTAAAATAAAATAGATCTAGGACGAATAAGAAAAATCATAATTTAAAGTTAAGAAAAAGATATCTTAATATAATTTAACCTAAAAAACAAAGAAAATAAAAGTACAAAAAACGAAAAACACACAAAACATTAATTAAAAAACCTTCAACCCATTTTATCATTATTATATTCATTATAGTTTTAATATTGGATATGCTCGTATCTAGAGGAATACATAAACAAAGTATCGCACTTAAATAATTGATTACATTTATAGTTACCATATTAATTATCCTTATAAAATCCTATATTAAATAATTCTTTCTAAAATTGTGTTAAAATCAATAAGAAGAAGGGAAGTAATAAGTATCTATAAATACAAAAGGTTTTCCTGTATTGAAAGAATGCTAACGGGTTTTCCTGTTATAGAGATTCTTTAATATATATGAAATATAAGATGAAAGATGTTTCCAATAAGTATCAGAAGTTGCGGATTACAAGATTTAGAAATATATAACAATTAACAAATATAAGATAAAATAAAAAAATCTGAAGATTTGTAGAATAACTAAATTAACTAGATTAATTTTTTTTTAAACTATTACTTTTGTATAAGTAAATTCAGTTCTACAGTAATTTCTCCCTTGATAAGTTTAAAAGTTGCAGTGTCTATCTTGTTAAAGAGTGATATTTTGATTTGAATAAGGTTCTTGTAAGGTAGTTTTTTTATATATTAATATGAATTAGACTCAAAGAACTGCATTCGAAGGATGGTATATTAAAACATATTATAAATAAGGTAGTGTAAGAATTATTAGAGTCACTGTATTTTATTTAACAACGTAAATTTATTAAGATAAAATAGAATTCTTACTAAATTCTTTTAATGTCACATTATGCATAAAACAAAAATACCGCATATATGTATATATCATATTCTTATTTTAATCTTTTCTTTTATAATTTCTTTTCTTTACTTTTTATTAGTTTAAAAAATATTTTATTTGTGTAAAAAAAAACAGTCAGCATTAAATTTTTAATGGAAAAATTAATACTTACACACATATATATACAATAAATTCTCGATATAATCACCATTAAAGTGGAACCGTAATAAAAATGTGATTATATTATAACTTTTCTATTACTTAACATAAATTGACATTATTATATACATTTTAACTAAATAATTAATTAATTAATTTTTTTACAAAATCACCATGGCAACCAAATGTAGTTTAAATATAAAATAATATAACATTGCAAAATAAGTAAAATTAATTATAAGTTGATAGAAACTATTGGAAGTGATATACAGAATCGGTGGCAAGGCCCAAGTGTTAGAATGGCATATGCTATTCTCCATATAAAACAACAACAATTAACTTATTATAATTAAATTCAGTATAAAATGGTTCCACTTAAACTTAATAAAATTTAGAACTTATATTAAAAACCAATCTACTAAAAAAAAACAAATGAATGTATTAAACTCTATATCTACATAATCCCTTCTGAAAGAGGTTCTATTGATATTTTTATATATTTTTTATATCATTAATATTTTCCAACGGGAAACAAGGAGTGCAACAGATACCAATCTCTACACAATTGATCTAGCCAGATGACACAGCACGGCTTATGGAAAGTCGTTCGTCATGCGACCATCTCGTTTATGGAACCATATTCAACCAAATTTTTCGCACACTACCCAAAGAAACACCGCATAGTTTCAATGGGTTGCTTTCGAGCTTTCCATTCCGTAAAGAAAAAAATATATTGTAATTTTATATGTATTACACCCTATTATATATTATATATGTATACAACTTATTGCATCAATCACTTATTATTCGTAATCAGGTAATCCTCTAAATATAATGATATGATTTTTTTACATCAAAACAATATAAAATATCAATAAGTGATTAGTGCAATAGGCAATTGTTAAATCGCACATTATTAACCCTGTAGAACTTTGAATCTAATGTTTGTTCCCATCTTTAATTTGTTTTTCCTAATATTTAGAATTAAAAATGTTTTTTATCAATATCAACTTTATTAATTTGAAAAATGAATACATTTCGGAATGTTTTCAAGCCATCTTCAGTATTATCGTCCAATCACGACCTTAAGTCCAAGTAGGATTTAAAGTTTAAATCACGACTAAGTAAGATTCAAAATTCTACAAGGTTAATGGTTTTATGGTGTTCAGATAAAAAATTATAATTTTCATTGATAACCCTGTTTCAGTAAAATTTTTATAGAATTAATAAGGGCCCTTCTAAAATTTAAAATTTACCACATAAGTTTTAATAGTCACTCGAAGAGAATTTAACTGTTTTCTTATATACACCAATTATATGTGTACATCCATACATACAAAATAAAAATATTTTTATATCTAGGCCTATTAAAATATCTTTTCTATAATAACCCTGACAAGTAATTTTAAAAATTTTAACTATTTTGTTGTCACTTATAAAAAAAAGGACCTATTAAGAGATAAAATCGTATTATACAAAATGACTTTTATTTATACATATATTTACAAAGACATACCTATGTAAGTTTATATAAATGAAAAAAAGGTTTAATATTATAAAATCATTTACTAAATATGATTAAAATATCAAAATTTTATTTTACTTAGTTGTATCTTTTTAAATATTAATTTTTAAAAGGTGCAGGGTCAAAACTCCCACGGTCATAAGTCCCTAAGGGATTTATGACCCACTTTAAAATATTTACGTGGGACATAAGTCCCTTTACAAGTGGGTCATAAGTCCCTTAAAATATTAGATGTACAACAATATGTATTTATATATTTATCTATGCAAGATACTATATTAGGAAGCATATTTAGTTTTGTTAAAAATCAAAGTTGACTCTTTTTCCAAAGTATTTATGAATTCATGTATGAGAGACTTTGGTTACAAAATCAGGATTAACCTTTTGCAAAATAGCCTTTCAAAATGTAGTTTAATTGCAAATTGTGGTTGTTTTCTTAATTTTGGAAAAAAGGAATACTCTGATTTCGAATTAAACCCTAAAATGTGTACCCGTCGCTGATATTATATAATTAAAAATAGTATTTTTTTTAATTTTACGAATAATTTTTAAGCTGAGAACTGTATAAGGGAATTATGACCCACCACGCTGAGTCAAAACTCTCAGGGTCATAATTTAATTATGAATCCCTTAGGGACTTATGACCCTAGGAGTTCTGACCCTGCACCTTTTTCAAATAATCCGGTTAGATGACATCTACAAATTATACATACGCATATATATATATAAAATAAAATTATGTTATGACTATTTTACATTGATTTATTAATGAATAAACTTAAAAAAAGCAAATGAATCTATGTTATGCAAATGAAGGATAACGGATCTACAAAATAAGTAGATTATATTATAGTAATACTTAATATATTATTTACTGTTTCAATTATACTTAATTTATTTATTTACTTGAAATCTTGACATTATTTACAAGCATCAAATACAAGTATTAGTGTAAATGTATATTAATTCTAAGAATTTAAGTGACAATTCTTATATTACTATTTTTCAGCACTTTAAGATAAAATTTAAAAGTTGTGTTGCCAGTAAGTGTTGCCATTGTAAGAGCAATTTGTCATTTTTATGAATATTTTTCAAGTAACCCTTCTTACGAACTTAAATATACTAGTTCTTAATCTTTCAATTTATTATAAAATTTGTAAGGGGAAAGCTTTCCCCATTAAAATATAGGGAAATTCATTATAGCAGATTATTTGAAAACATACATTTTTAAAAGTTTCTGAATATATTACAGCCCTTTGTTCATTTTTTAAATATATATATATATATATATATATATTATGTTTTTACAAAAATTCAACAAGTATGTTAATATATTCCTTAATAATTAACATTTTAGGGGACTATCTGAGGGGACTTTTTTTATTAAATAAGAATATGAACTGTATCATTTTATTGCGTAAATATTTACAATCCCTGAATCGCAATTACTGAATTGAAACTTGAACAATTCTAAACTTTTAAATATTTTATTTTTATAACTAAAAAAATATTCAAAATACATTTTATTTTAATGTTTTTAAAAAAATTAATTATTTATTTTTAATTTTAAATGGGGTTTTTTTTTGGTTTTTTGTATAAATTTTTTGAATTGCGTGACAAATGAACACGTACTTATATGTATGTTAATGTTATTTATTTTTTTTAAGTAAATACATTTAAGTATAAAAAAAATATGATATAAGTACTTAATAATTTAAAAACTTTTTTTATACCCTACACCTCAAGTAGATATAGGGCTATATTAATTTTGATCTGGTGTTTTTAACCACCAAAAGGAAGCAAGCTACATATAAAATAATATATATGTAAATGAATATATATATAAATGTATATATACATATATGTGCTTAGTGTCACCTCCTTAGTCGATTTAACGATGTCCGTCCGTCGGGAAACGCGATTACTCAAAAATAATAGCATTTCATTGATTATTTTTAAGCTTTAGGTTACTAACGAAATAAGGCGGAGATTGCAAATAGAGACCAAGGATTTGGACAATGAGATCGGACTATGGGTTCGGTTTTGGAAGCTACCGATCGAATCAAGGGGAAATGAACATTCCCCGAGACCAATAAAGATAGAACCTTTAAATTTGGTACAAAAGTGTTTCTTTTCGTTTTCGTTGTTGGAACAAATTTGGGGTGTTGATTCAGTTGCCTCCCTCACACATCCCAAGATCTAACAAGCACATCTTCAAAATAATAAAAATAGATATCTAAAATTTCCTTGAAACGGATCCTTGTACCGTTTACTTCTTCTTCTTCTTCTTCTATAGCTTTACAGTCCTTGATGAACCTGAGCTTCCGCTATAATTCTCTTCCATACATCCCGATCTTGTGCAACTCTCTTCCAATTTCTTATTCCTAAAATCCTTATGTCATCTTCAACAGCGTCTAGCCATCTTTTTTTTGGTCTCCCTCTACCTCTAGTACCCTGCATTTGGTGGAGAAACACTCTTTTTGTTGTTCTGTTATCCGGCATTCTTATAACATGTCCTATCCATCTTAACCTTTGCGCTTTTATGAATCTTATTATGGTTCTATGTTCAGTCAATTGTTCAAGCTCGAAATTATTTCTTGATCTGTAGGTACCATCTTCGTTTCTAACCGGTCCATATATTTTTCGAAGTATTTTACGCTCAAATATTCCCAGTTGTCTACAATCTGCAGTTTTAAGCGTCCATGTTTCACATCCATAAGTTAGAACCGGTCTGATTAATGTTTTGTATAATTTTAGCTTTGTATTTCTCGACAACAGCCTGGATTTCATAAGTCTGGAGTATGTATAGTAACATCTACTTGCAGCTTGTATTTTTTCCCGTATTGCCACAGCGGTGTCTTCACTTTTACTGTATACAACTCCCAGATACTTAAACTGATGAACACCTTCGAACTTATAATCATTAATATTCAAATCTTGCGTTGGCATATGAGATTTGCTTTTTACGAAGTATTTAGTTTTGGGTTCATTTATTATCAGTCCCACTTTTCTAGCATCAGTTTCCAAACGTGTAAATGTTTCTTTTAGCTCTCTTAAATTCTTAGCAATTATTACAATATCATCGGCGAAAGCGCATATTTGTATGGATTTTATAAATATAGTTCCTTGAGGATCTATCTCTTTTACGACATAATGAAGAACTAGGTTAAATAGTAATGTTGATAGAGCATCACCCTGCTTAACTCCCGATTCTATTCTAAAAGATTCAGTGAACACCCCTTGAATTTTGACTCTTGCAGATGTGTTTGTCAGGGTTAGACATGCTAATCTTGTTAACTTTTCTGGAATGCCAAGTCTATTAAGAATACCACTAATTTTAGTTCTGTCTATGCTATCAAAAGCTTTCTGGAAATCTATGAACAGACAGTGTATATCTCTTGCGTATTCATTATATTTCTCAAATATCTGACTCAGAGTAAAGCATTGGTCCATAGTTGATCTGTTTACTCTAAAACCACATTGATAGTCACTAATAATTGTTTCGGCTATAGTGTCAATACGACTATGTAGTATGTTAGAGAATATTTTGTATGCTATATTGAGCAGAGATATTCCACGATAATTATTGCAGTCTTTTTTGTTTCCCTTTTTATGTATTGGGATAATAACACTTTTTTGCCAGGCTTCTGGAATGTTTTCTGTACGCCATATAATTTTTATTAGGTCGTGGTATTTCTTATACAGTTCCCTTCCGCCGTATTTTACCAATTCAGATATTATAGTATCTTCCCCACTTGCTTTTCCATTTTTAAGTTTCTTAATAGCATTGATCACTTCCTCTAGAGTTGGTTCTTGAATTTCATTTTCAACTGAATATATTGGCTCCATTTGGCTTGTATTGCTCCTTACTTGTTCATTATTCAGTAATTCGTCAAAATACTCCTGCCACCTTTCTAGTATTTGTTGTTGTTCGTTGAGTAGATTTCCTTCTTTACTTAAACATGCATTGAGTTTTGGCTCATACGACGATGTCTGTATTTTTACGCTGTTGTAGAATTTCTTAATATGTCTTTCAGCATTATTTTCAATTTCTTCAATTTGCTTATTTAAAGACTGCCTCTTCTTCTTTCTCATTAGTTTATCCGCTTCTTTTCTTTTTTGCTTATATATAATTTCATTTGCTCTTGTGCTTTGTATTAGCAGCTTCTTTCTCGCTTCATTTTTTACTTCTATAATTTCTTTGCATTCTTGATCAAACCACTCATTTCTTCTATTTCCGTTGTTTTTGGGGATAATTTCCGATGCCGTTGTAACTATTGCATTTTGCATATCTTTCCATTTTTCGTTAATATTGCTATTGGCATCTAGAGTAATATTTTCTATTTTGCGTACCAATTCTGCTTGGTATCCGTTTCTTAGGTTTTCATTTGTGATTAGTTTATCTATTTCCCAATTATTGGTTTTTTGTTTCTTTTTTGTATTTACTACAGAAATTCTTTGCCTTATTTTAGCTTTGATGAGATAGTGATCAGAATCACAATTTGCACCTCTACAATTCCTTACATCAATTACGGAAGTGGCATGCCGCTTGTCTACCAAAAGGTGATCAATTTGGTTCGCACCTCTTCTGCCTGGTATTTTCCAAGTTTGTTTGTGAATTTGTTTATGAGGGAATGATACACTACTAACCCACATATTTTGGCTTGCTGCGAAACTGATAATCCTCGATCCATTATCATTTGTTAGATCATGCATGGAGTATCCGCCTGCTACTTGCTTGGTAAAGCTTTCCTTACCAATTTGGGCATTAAAATCGCCCATTATAATGACCATATCATGTTTTGGTATTTTGCTACATGTACTTGCTAGCACATCATAGAAATTATCTTTGTCTTCTTCCGGGCTAATTTCCGTTGGTGCATATACTGACATTAAAGTTATATTTTGATATTTTCCTTGCAGTCTCATACAACAAATCCTATCATTAACCGGTTCAAAAGAAAGAAAGCTTTTATGGGTTTTTTTATCTATGTAGAAGCCTGTACCGTTCATGCCAGTTCTTTCCCCCCCACTATAGTATATATAATAGTCTTTCTTTTTTATTACATTTTGTTCTTTGTATCTTATTTCTTGAAGCGCCACTATATTCATTTTGTATCGTTTCAATTCGTCTGCTATCTCTGCCATTTTACCAGGTTTAAGCATTGTCAAAATATTCCAATATCCGAGTGTCAAATCATTTTCCTTAATTCTTGCCATAGGTCGTTGCCGTAAAGTCCGATCTAATATCCGAGGCATTTGTTGCGGGTTCATGACATTTGTGATTGGTATAGAATCGTCAATCCTATGACCGCATTTTATACCTACTGCCAGGTTATTTATCTGCCGCCCCTCTGGGGTCAGACGCAGACCAAGGAGCCGCTCATTCTGAGTCAGACGCTTCTGGATTTAGTTTAATTTCGGAGTTGTCATCTCCTAGCCTTTGAGAAACCAATCCCATGAAGTACAAGGCAGCACCAAAACGGCAGTTACTTCGAAAGAAACTGCTTTAGTCAAGCCTATGTTTTACAATACATAAGACTTGACCCGCCAAAATCTCGTTGGTTAGCCGATCCTAATTACTCCACCTGGGTTGGGTACCAGATCTTCCATTAGGATTGCTCGACGTAACAGGGGGACCAACGTGAAGGTGAGATTTGACTTGAAGTAGCAGAGGCTGGGCCAACGTACCAGGATACCCGTCAGCTGTAATCGCATACTACCCCCATTGATCCTATAGAGCTACCCAAAGAGCACTCCATAGAACCCCCCCCCCACCGTACCGTTTACTTAATTCTCCTGAAATTTAAGATAAACTAGAGTGGCGGTCCATTTAACTGTCACGAGCCTCCCAAAACTAAGCAAAGATATCTCATAAATTACACAATTATGTGTTATAAAAACACATTAAGTAAAAGCTTTTATATTTTAATTTTATTTTAAACTCGTATTTTTTACTTACGGATTTTAAATTTTTATTTAATTTTTCAGATTTAGTTTCATTACATCATACTTATATTATGATAATCTGAAAAGAAAAAAAGCCAACCGCGGTTTATTTTAACTGTAATTGATGTTCTTAAAAAAACACTTAACAAAACCAAATCAAAAGGATCATGTTTTCCACTCCCATATGCATTTACGTATTTACATATGAATTCTTTTATTTTTATATACAAATTTATTAATGCTGACAATTTTTCCTAATAAATTATAAAAAATTAAACTCAAAACATTTACAACTTTTCCTTTTTTTATATTAATGTCTTTGTGACTTCTTCGTATTTTGATTTCTTAAATTCATACCATTTTTTTTGCATTTTTTTAAATAAATTAAAAATTAATCATATAGCACGTGTTGTTCGCTTCAATAAATATCATGTCATATAAAAAACCCCATCATAATAAAATATAAGCTACTATTATTCAATACAAATTCCAAGGCTATCTTTATTAGATATACTGGTAGCCTATAGGAAAAGAGAGAAAAAGAGTTTGAGACAAAATGCAAGGCGTAAAATACAAAGAAATTAAAATTCGATTATATTTTCTTTCTCTTTCTCAAGATAATAAATAAGAAAAGAAAAATTCTTTAAAAATAGAAATATCTAATTTTTCAAAAACTTACTTGGTTTTCTCTCGAATTTCTTAGTATAAAAATTATAAGATTTTCCATTTGAAATATATTGTTATAATTTATGCAGGTTTTACACACGTGTATTTCTTATAAAAATTTTTTCTATGTGGAAAAAAGTGTCATCACTTTTTTAATAATATCCACAATGAAACACCCACTATTCATAAAGAATTCGTAGAAGCCTCCATACTCATTACCTGTAAGTTTAATACTAAATGAGTGATGGAGATAAATTAGAAAATGTATCCATTACCCAGTACCCGCACCTAATATTTTCTCATCTTCTCGATGTCATCATTTACTAATTTCTCTTTTTCTCTCTTTTTTATTTTGTTGTGATTTATACTCTCTTTACAATAAGTTTTCTTGTTAATCTAAAATATGGAAGAGTAATAAGAAAAACTTCTTGATTTTCGCAAAAAAAAAAAATATATAAAACCTCACTAATTTTTGTCTGAATTTATGTGCAAAATTTAATAAAAAATTTAGAAACAGTGACGGTATAATAAAAAACACAAAAAATAAAAAAAAAATTATCAAATTTCCCCTTTTTATTTTAGCACATTTTCAAAACATTTTGTAAAAATGTGCCTATATAGTTTCACTCTGTCCGTATGTTTACATCAAAAACTTTTACATAGTTTGAAATAGAAAACAGAAATTTAAATTTTAAAATTTCTTTAAGAAAGGGTAGGTATTGCAAAAACAAATAATTTCATAGAACACCTTTTTTCTGTAGCCCCACCCGTTAGGGAGCTACAGCCCCCCAAAGTCGGAAAAAGCCCTATTTTTAATTTGTTATAACAAGAGTTCTGTTAGGTGTATTTTCAATCTGAGAACGGCACAAAATAGCTGGTTTTATAAAGTTTATAAATTTTTAAAAGGCAAATGTTTAGGGTTGCCATATGGTACTAAAAATTTACCTTTATGCAAAACTCAATTTTTGCTAAATTTTTAGGCCACACATATGTTCTAAACGGTTCAAGCTACGGTTTTGAAATTTTGGGATAAGATAGATCCTTAAAAATTAGTAGGAGTCGGATAAAAAATTTTTTTTGTCAAACCTCCTGTTTAGGAGCTATAAGGGCTCGAAAACTGAATACCTATTCAAATTTTTTTTTAGTGATATACAAAACTGAAAGCTAATTAATTATACTTCAACATATCTCAAAGGTTTTTCTTAATTTTGAAGGGTGACGAAGCTACAGCCGCTACAGCAAATTTTGTCAAAAGTAGGTTATTTTTAAGGCTCAAGTTTCTGCAAACTATGGTTGGGCTAGTGTGGTGTGTTTATGATTTTTCGTTTTAAAAGCATAACTTTGTACCAAATAAAGCTAGGTGCCTGAAATTTTGTCAAAAGTAGGTTAGCCTTATGGGTCACGTTTCTGCAAACTTTGGTTGGGCTAGTGTGGTGAGTTTATGATTTTTCGTTTTAATAGCATAACTTTGTACAAAATTAAGGTAGGTGTCTGAAATTTTGTTAAACGTAGGTTAGTTTTATGGCTCAAGTTTCTGCAAACTTTGGTTGGGCTAGTGTGGTGAGTTTATGATTTTTCGTTTTAAAAGCATAACTTTGTACCAAATAAAGCAGGGTGTCTGAAATTTTGTCAAAAGTAGGTTAGTTTTATGGCTCAAGTTTCTGCAAACTTTGGTTGGGCTAATGTGGTGAGTTTATGATTTTTCGTTTTAAAAGCATAACTTTGTACCAAATAAAGGTAGGAGTCTGAAATTTTGTCAAAAGTAGGTTATTTTTAAGGCTCAAGTTTCTGCAAACTTTGGTTGGCTAGTGTGGTGAGTTTACGATTTTTCGTTTTAAAAGCATAACTTCGTACCAAATAAAGGTAGGTGTCTGAAATTTTGTCAAAAGTAGGTTAGTTTTATGGCTCAAGTTTCTGAAAACTTTGGTTGGGCTAGTGTGGTGAGTTTATGATTTTTCGTTTTAAAAGCATAACTTTGTACCAAATAAAGCAGGGTGTCTGAAATTTTGGCAAAAGTAGGTTAGTTTTATGGCTCAAGTTTCTGCAAACTTTGGTTAGGCTAGTAAGGTGAGTTAATGATTTTCGTTTTAATAGCATAACTTTGTACCAAATAAAGGTAGGCGTCTGAAATTTTGTCAAAAGTAGGTTATTTTTAAGGCTCAAGTTTCTGCAAACTTTGATTGGGCTAGTGTGGTGAGTTTACGATTTTTCGTTTTAAAACCATAACTTC